>OX352239.1:11906473-12506473 GCA_947086465.1 Eupithecia exiguata
AGACGCTATCAATGGTAGCTAGCAGCAAACTCCTGCACCTTCTAGAAGCGTTCAGCACGCCGTGGTTCCTGTTCTCCGCGCCGCAGCACCACCACCTCGTGTTCTTCCTTCTGGAATGCTTCAACAACATGATACAGTACCAGTTTGACGGTGAGCATCTAGATACAACATGATTCTGGACCAGTTTGACGGTGAGCATCTAGATACAACATGATACTGGACCAGTTTGATGGTGAGCATCTAGATACAACATGATACTGGACCAGTTTGATGGTGAGCATCTAGATACAACATGATACTGGACCAGTTTGATGGTGAGCCACTAGATACAACATGATACTGGACCAGTTTGACGGTGAGCCACTAGATACAACATGATACTGGACCAGTTTGACGGTGAGCATCTAGATACAACATGATACTGGACCAGTTTGATGGTGAGCATCTAGATACAACATGATACTGGACCAGTTTGATGGTGAGCCACTAAAAACAATGTGATACTGGACCAGTTTGATGGTGAGCCACTAGAAACAATGTGATACTGTATCAGTTTGACGGTGAGCTTCTAGAAACAACATGATACAGGACAAATCGCACCGAAATTCTAACTTCAAGTTTTTTTTTCAGGTAACTCGAACCTCGTTTACACAATAATCCGCAAGCGCGCCGTGTTCCACACTCTCGCCAATCTACCCCACGAGCGCGGCGCCATCGCCCGCTCTCTGAACGCAGCGCGACATCGCAATAAGGACGCGCCGCCCGCCATCGCACTACCCAGGTAATACTGAGGTTGAAACTAGAAATTACATTCATAAGCACCTACCTACCTACACAATAATGAAAATGTCACAAAATATGTAAATTCGATTAGGATCACTTTGGTTTTTAGGGCAAACATAAACAACTAATTACCTACCTTATCTACTATAGTATTATCATCACTGTATATTTCCTCTTACCTTTTTTATTTACAATTTTACTATTTCATTACATTTTATTCAAACTTGAAATGTACAATAACACATATGAGTAAATAATAAAGAAAATCTATTAACAGCACAAACGAAAATTAAAAGTAAGGTATGAATTGTATGGCGTGATCGGACAGCACTAATTCGTTGTCTTGTTTCTTATCCTGACCGATCACGATATCGGATAGCACCTTTTGCCGTGATCCGTCAGGATATGATCGGTTTTTGCGTGATCCGTCAGGACATACCCCTGCACTACCCTGGTATTGACTACTTGAAAATCAGTTCTGGAAAATACAAACCAAAGGTTTTGCCTCACACGAGCATATTTACTAGTTTACATTGGCATCTTTGTCCCCTATTTAGACCTCGCTTTCTCGTTAGACCGCAATTTCTTCTGACGTCACATAGCCTAGAGCACCCGGGGTATTAAAGCGAATCAAAACAATACCCTGTTTCAAAATATAAGGATGAAAATATTTAGTAACAATTCCTCGCAAAACCTTCTCCGATAACATCTAACAAAATGTAGTCCAGAAAAAACCACACACGACTACAAAATGAAAAAATCTTTCGAAGCAAGTCAACTAGTTTCGTGTCCACGAATTTGGTTTTAAACACCATGAAATAGTAAGCGTAATTTAATTATGTCATACGGCTGTGTAGGCAAACTAAAACTTATCAACTGTTATCAGCAACATCAGCGCATTTGTTCAAGTACCACGCAGCCAACTGACGTCATGACCACAGAGCTAATATGGCGTCGACTGCGGCCAGCGTTTTCGTCAAGTTCCGCGCGCAACCTGAAAATGTAAATTTAAATGAATTTTTAGGGCACTTATCAATTGAATATTTTTTTGTGGTTTATTAGCTCAGTTCAGTTCATTTATTAAACCATAGGACATTGGAACACTTGGTAATGTCAAATGTAAGTACAGTTTAAAAACATAATACAGAAAAGAGCGAGAACTTTGTTTTAATTTTAGGAGGTACTATTAACTTCAGTAGTCTACATTGAATTTTATAAATCTGATCTAGGTAGGTTTTGAACTATCGACCATAACTACTAAGTCCATATGATATTATACTTTCCACGAGTGTCTTGTATAGGGTCAATAAAATATGATATGGAATTTTACATTTTATTATACAAAACTTTGCCAAGATGGCTCTCGCTTAGATGATTATTAAAAACCCGGAGAGCCTCGGTACCCCGTTTATCTCATTGTATGTTTGGTTAGCAACAAAAGAGACTATGTATATCAATGCTCATTGCAAATAATGGTGATTTGTCACCAGATCGACAAGTGCGGAGAGTGTATCAGAAACCCCCATGGAAGGGTCACGGCCCGCGCAGCCCGCAGAACCCGGCACTCTGAACCCCACACTGCCGGAAACACCAGGTTGGTATGACCCAAAGCAAACGTAGCAAGTTTTTCGTCATTTTCTGATATAGTACGAAACACATTGGTGTATTTATATATGTATTGAATAATACGTATTCACTTCCAGCAATCGGAGAAATCACAGAACGCGAGTCCGCCCATCCGCCCGCCCAACGCCTCGAAGACCCAGCGCTGTCTCCCTCCGAAACACAACCTACTCTAAACAACTCGGGTCTTATCTCTGACAACCTTAGCCTAGAGGGTAGTAACAGTAACCGCTCAGGGAGTGATCGCGGCAGTATTGGCAGGGAAGGTAGTATTGGCAGAGAGGGTAGTGTTGGCCGGGAAGGGGGAGAGAGATTGCTGCCGCCGCGGGCGGGCCCGGATGGCGAAGATACTGCGACTGAAGATGATGCTGGTGATAAGAAGCGGACTGTTGCGCACGTGAGTATTTTGATCTGTTTTGTGTAGTTTACATGCGAATCTGTGAATGGCGATAAAAAAATCTCATAATTAGGAATCATCAAAGGAAAATAGTCTGATGAGACTAAGGCCTGTATTATGAAAGGTTGCTCAGTCATAGATGTATGCTTGAGTGACGTTTATGCCGTAGAAAAGCGTCACTCAAGCGTAGATTAATGACTGAACAAGCTTTCATAATATGTTCCTTAGTCTCCTCAGACCACATCTCTGTTATGTAGGGTGAACGTCAACTAGACGAGGTGTAGACTCGATTCGGTATCGATTGTCGGTGCAATCTCTGCCTTGCCTTCCGTTCATTCATTGTTTACTCAACTATCCCATTCTCTCGCGTGAGTGGGAGGAGTTGGGCAGTTAAAATTCTGTACTCGGTCGAAACGTGCCAATTTTTTGAATAAACAGATATGTGAAAACCTACACTAACTACACCGTCTAAGGCACCTCTCCTTGCTCTACCCCGATCGAAAAATCCTACCCGGGAACGGGAACTAAGCGGGTGTAACCGCGAGGCGCCGCTAGTTTAGCTATAATTGATCCATGTCGTTTCTAGAGAGACAGTCTCCGCGTGAGCTCCACCGGCGGCGGCACCGGCGGGTGGCAGCCGTCCGCGGAGTGGGTCGGCGGCTGGCGAGGCAAGCTGCCGCTGCAGACCATCATGAGGCTGCTGCAGGTGTTGGTGCCGCAGGTAGAGAAGATCTGTATCGACAAGTGAGTACTCACCTTAACCCGGTTACTGACCTCAAAGGCGTTAGGGCCTCACACGTTTCGCTCGCCGTCAAAATCTACGGTTAACTCGCCGTGGGAAAGCTTGGTTGTCAGTGTTGTTTCAATATGGATTACCCAGTATTGTCTAGCTAGATCCTTTCATGTTTTAATCACCGTTAAAGGTATTCACCCCCCCCCCCCCCCCTTTTGTCATCAATATTATGTCTTGGTTAAAAGTTGTAATCTTATAAGCCATAAAACGTTTTACGTTCCTTTTCTGCATACATCTCATCATCGCCATGTTAGTCCACTGCTGTCCCAACTGAGCGCCATAGCGCCCTGTCTTCAGTTTGACGCATCCAGCACCTGCCTGCAGTCTGTCGCAGGTCGTCATCCCACCTGGCCGGAGGGTGTTCTACACTTACCGAGTCGTTCGTGGTCTTCACTCAAGAACACGTTGTCCCAGCGGTTGTCGGTGCTTCGCAAGATATAGCCTGCCCACTGCCCTTTCAGCTTACTTATAAGCATGCTGCTTCGCATTTTGTCTTGGTATTTAACGCTATGTTCCTCCGCAGGGGCCTCACGGACGAGTCCGAGATCCTCCGCTTCCTCCAACACGGCACGCTGGTAGGCCTGCTCCCCGTGCCGCATCCGATTCTCATCCGCAAGTACCAGGCGAACGCGGGCACCGCCGCCTGGTTCCGGACATACCTGTGGGGCGTTATATACATACGGTATGTATAACGTAATATAAATAAATAAATAATGCTGGACCATCCACACAGCATCATCTAGGCCCAAACTAAGCAGAGCTTGTGTTATGGGTACTAAATAACTGATATACATAATACAATATGTTATGACAATTTTATGTAAAACATGGATATCTATTAGAATGCTGTATGGTAAACCTGTTATCATTAAAGATAGTACTATATGTTATTTGATACTCGCGTTTTAATTGATTTATCTAATAACTATTAAGTTATAGAAAAATATTTAAATGTTCTATTTGTATTTCAGAAATGTTGACCCACCAATATGGTACGACACGGACGTAAAACTATTCGAGATCCAACGAGTTTGATGACCGGCGCGCCCTCTGACGGAAAGTTAGCTTAATTTATTTATTGAAGCACTGTTTTACATTTTCGAAGTACCTACAACCTGGGTCTCTTCAAGACAAGAGTGAATAGGTGCTGGAACTTAGTGATACATGGCCAGCTACACTATCATTTTCCATTGCAACGTAAGATTGCGTTCAGAATAAAATCTACTTATTCCTAGTTTAAAAAAGATACAGACTGTTATCTGAACCAAATTTGGCAGATTCGTTGTCAGTAACATTTAAAATTGCTTCTGTCCGTCAAATTCCCTAAGTTTCTAAACGACCGTTTAGTTAAAAGTATTGAAAGTGGCCCTCAAGAAGAAATTGCAATGGAAATTATAGCGGTAAATCGTAAATCGGAATAAGTAGGAAAAATATTCATGTTAATCAACTTGCTCCCTAAGGGTCAGCTCACATTGAGACGCGACGCGACGCTACGCACACTTTTTAAGATAGTGGTTTAAAATGTAACGTTATTTACTACACAAAAAGATACAAATTTTATTGACATTATACGAGCGACACCCGCGGCGCGGCGGCGTCGCCCTGCGTCGCGTCTAGAGATGACCAAAAATGCTTGTGGCAGGTTAGTTTGCAAGACTCATCGTATTCAGTGGACCAGCAACTTTATTCAATATACTATTTTCATAACAATAAAGAAACGACGTTAAAATAGGAGTGAATATACTGACGTATGAACTCAGTTTTTAAATTTTGTGTACAATATCATTATCAGCTTTAGTATCAGCTATTTACTAGTACTTACTCTTACACGACACGAGGCGAGTCGTAGGTTTGAAATGTGAAATAACTTTATAGAGAAAACGCTGTCTGATAATGTACCTATGCTTTTACTGTTTGTGTGTTGTCTTATGAATATTTCTTCTGTTGTTTTATTTAAATAAAAATAAGCATATTATTAGAATAACTGTAAAGAACTCTATCGTAGCCAATTTTATTTCTATAATGATCTTATTTATTTCGTGTCCATGTGAGCACAGTACTGGGGTTTTTCGTACAGATCTTCTCTTGATGGCTTGCATAACAATTTTGATTTTAGGTAATATAAACAATATTTCGAAAACGACGGTTTTCGAAATACCTATACTTTTAATGACCTCATCATTTTGCCCATGTTACCACTGCTGTGGTACTAGGTACTTCAGAAATTTCTTACAAATTAAAAAGAAGAAATGAATAAAACCGAAAATTCTTTTTAAAAAAATGCGTAGGTATTTGTGCTTTAATCGTTGTGTAATCTTATGACAGCTAGTCATTTTTAACTTGCTATGATGTAATAATATTCTTATAAAAAAATGCATTTAATTTAATTTTTATTTATATCAATTGGACATTCCACTGTTCCACATAAATGTGTTACCTATGTTTTTATTATGAATTATGCGTCGTACTCGTACCTCTCTATCAGAATATATTTTTAAATAAACCGATAGAAATACTTTTCAATACTGTAAGTAATTATTTTAGTTAAATGTCACCATTTCTTGTAATAGAACACTGCACTATTAGATTTAAGTTTTAGTTACTATTAAGAATCCATACGTTAAATATTTATTTTATTTACCTCAGTACTTAAATGTTATGAATGTAATAAACAAGAATTGTGAGCTTATTTTTTTCTTAATAAAAACCAAATTCCTTTCCCATAAATATTCTTTAAGTAGGTACCTACATAGAAGTGCCAGGCATTAGCTTCTGCCCGTGACTCCGCGTTTCAAATATTCTAATTCGAATAAAGATTTAAGGAAAATTGTTAGCTAACTGAATAAAGGCTTTATATATTCTGTATTATTTCATGTTGTGAAGAATTTCAGCCCGATCGATTCAGTACCCAGTTTTGGCGTTGTCTTCGGCCAAACTTCTTCACAACGTGACAAACTTTCGTCATTATAATATTAGGTAGGTAGAATAGGTGACCCAGGGCGATTAGTGACAAAGCCAATAAGGGAATTATCACACCCCTGCGTCCAGGAGTGGATAATAATTTATAGGCTGTTGAGGTGAGGTGAGGTGACCCAGATGAGATCCGTCTACATCACCGTCCGGATTTTCCCCATTGCTGGCATTTAGAGCTATAGTATATCTAATACCTATTTAGTAGGTACCTACAGTTGATACAATGAAAAAAGATGAAGTGATATAATATGGCATAGGTATACAAATAAAGGTAAAAAAGGGTTTAATACTTAAAAATAAAATGTTTTGTAAGAAATAGGCTTACCACGCTAGCGCACTTTTTTACTTTTCAGGGTCGGATCTAGGGAGGCTACTGGGGCTTGCTGCGGATGGACGCTAATGTTAGAAGGGGCAAAATCTTTGTCTTAGATAGGTCTCAGAATAAACTATATAATCCAGTAATATAATAATACTTATCCAACAATACCTACTTGTTTCTACGCCTTATTTTATAGGTACCTACTAGACTAGATAAGAGAGAATGGAATTGGTATAACTAAAACAACAAAGTTTAGATTATGTTGTACAGTTTATTTAACAAGCGTCTGATAAACAAAACTCAGTACTCCTTTCTATAAAAGGACAGTAAGATACGAAATGCGAAACTATTTATAATTTCAAATGAAGTAGGTACTTCACATTCAATAACACCTTCATTGACCAAAGAAATATGTAAGTGATTTGATTACATAACTAGAAATAGGTACATTCATTTTTTTTATCCAATACGATTTTTTTTCTTTTAGTATAATTAATTTATTATTATTATTTTTTCCTTTATTATTACCTTGTAAAGTCAAAGTAAAAACTAAAAGACTAGATTTTACACATATCTAATGATTAAATGATCTTATAACTATTTGATTAGATGAGCTAACGTATATACGTTATTATTGGACACTTTTAAAATGACTACCTACTAGGTATCTAAAATTCGTCAAGCCCCGTATTTTTTATGCTAGCGTTAGGCCTACATAACATAACTACCTGTCCAGATTTGACGGCATTTCATTACTGTGGTTCATTGATGATGCAGTTGGCTTGGGAATGCATAAATTATAGATTCGGTAGTTACTTTGCAGAAATCCATTGCAAAATATTAGGTTAATTAATATTTTGTAACAATTCTGCTTATGACGCGTGTGTTTTACGCGAAATCGTTACGAAATATATTTTAACCTAACATTTTGGAAATGCATGAAAGGTACTACAAGAACACTTTCGTTGAACGAGGTCTATTTACCAGATTGTATGATATTGATGTCAATTAAAATGACCCAAAACCAAATTAAACTATAAAGACAACTAAAAATTATGCAATTCTTTTTACTTTAATCGATTACAGGAAATACAACATATTTTGTGCTGCCATGTGAAATAAATTTAGTTAAGTGTTTGAGACATCGGAATTGACACCATCACCTACCATTTATTATTGGTTGATTGTTGACATACAGAGGTAAAGCAAAATACATTGTATATAAAGGTTACAATGTTGCAAGCTTACACCTACCTACCATTATAAATACTTATAATTAATGAATAAATGTAGTTAAACAACTATTGACGCCTTTTACACTGATCTCCAAGATGTTTCTTTCATAACATAGCGACAACTTAACAATATCTTTAAATTCCTTTTGTGCGCCATTCCTTGCTTCATGTTAACAATATAAAAAACTACAACGCTTAGCACATTCGTGGAAGATTTGCGATGCAAGCAAGTGTTCAATAATAGAATTAAATTAGGTGCCGATATTGACCGTACCTATGGCACTAACTTTTTGTTTAAATGATTTTTTAAAGAATTACTTCAACTGATTTAATTAAGCACCTAAGTATTCGCTGATTTTACGCCAAAATATTATAAATTAGCAAGGGACGTATTCAGGATTTACATAGGGCCTTGAATTGAAATAATTTACAAAATATACGTTTTGATGGAAGACTGGATAACATTAAAGCATCTTAAAAGGTTAAAATGTATTGTACTCCTAACAAAAATCATACTTCCATAAGTTCCACATTATGAAAATAAATAAATAATGCGAGACGATTCATACAGCATTATCTATCTATTCATAGAACGTAGCACAATAACATTCTGGTTATATTGAAACACCAACCCAAATTTTAATCTAGTACCTACACTGGACGACATTCTATAATCTATTCTAAACATGCATACAATTATTGTAGAATATAAATGGGGTTTAAAATGCATTGTATACAAAACTAATTTTGAAATTTTATTCTAAAAAATATTTTTGCCGTTTAGTGAACACCACGTATCATTATTTACATAGAGAATGAACATTTACTGCGTACCTAGTGACAGTATTTTATACCTATTAAAATAGCAATAAACCACGTTCGTTATTATCTATAGTTAAATAGTTTCTAACCATCCAATCAATAAGCTTCTTATTCCTACATCTGAATTCTCAGCACATCTGCATAAGATAAAAACAATTAATATTGTCCAAAAACTATAAATATCACAATAATGACATAGGTAGGGGAAAGCAGGCAGAATTCATACAGTTTTTTCAAACCCCCAAAAAATAAAAATTAATAGCTATTTCAAAACTGTTACAATGCCACTTTATTACAAAATTAATATATTTCAGGGTTAATACAGACTAAGTTAAAAAAAATAGAATGATATTATGAAACCACCCTATGTGCGAGGTAGCTTCGTACATAGGTTGCTTGCTTGTAATAGGGGGCTCCAAACCCACAAACCTCTTTTTTATTGCAACCTTGAGTGCCAAATGCTGTAAGTATTCGGTTGTTAATGCACTAACTAGAAGTAAATTAGTATTCTGGATCCTGAACTATATCTTCTATTGTTTGGTTCAATTGAGGGAGGGCTACACTGCGCAAACTAAGGTATGTAAAGTGTTTAAAGCATTTTTTTCTAACGTACTGGCATCTATAGCTGTTCTGGATCGTATCTCATGTCTTTTTAATTTTGTTTGTTTTTACGGTACCTACATTTTGTACTGTATGAATTTACTCTACTTACAGCTGTACTAATGTACCCCATCACAACAATATTGTCATAAAATTAATGAATCATAAAAATACTCGTTGGATTTATTCCCAAATAGATGTTTACAAACCAGGTATTTGTTCAAACACTATAATACCTAAACCAAACTAAAATTTAAAGGAAAACCTGCTACCACAAAACCCATGACAATGTGAATACAAAAAAGCCTAACGAAGCCAGCGGCCGCATTGTAATGCCATCCCACGGTTAGTCCAAGTATATAGGTGGGGCTTACGCATACTAATACGAACGCTTCTACGTACTTAGTTTTGTAGATATGGCTGCTGTATGAAACCCACCTGCTCTCCTCTATTACTTTAAAATAAAACTAATAATGTTATTAATAACAGTACGCAATGCTGTAAAAGCTTAAATAAAAATATTTGGCTTCTATCTAACATTAATAACAACACGATAAAAACATACAGCTAACTTTTTTTATTTTACTACTGTAAGATTATTATTAAATGCATATTATAAATCATATAACTATTCGATTGCGAAAAAAATTTCATACCTAGATCAATAATCAACCTACTCGGTGAGTCAGGATAACTACGGTGGGATAAGGTTCTATACAATAGGAAGGTATGCTTTCTTCAATACAGGATTGAACTAAGGGATGATCTACAGCCTCTACAGGTGTGGATTAAATAGGCAAAACTGGTCTTACGTTGCATTAAAATTAAATTATAGCTCGTTGTGCATTGTATCTAGAAAGTACATTTTTCATTTTTGTGTGTTTAAAATGAATCAATTTTAATAAATGAACCCACTCGGAATAACGACAGTCTACTCTATCAACTCGATTCAACTCCCACTGTTGTATTTGACATTGAGAATTTAAAACTCTTATTTTGCGTTCGTATGACATCCATTATTTTAGTTCATGTTTGACTCTGGTACATTTTGAACAACGAAAATTCTTACTTTTAGTTGACATGTCAACAAAACTGAGGGCATCGAATAACGCCTAACATATAAACGAGCTCGCAACTGTCATCGAAAAAGAAGAGACTTGTTCTTTAGTTCTTGAGACTAGTTGAGTGAAGGGTGAATAAGATCCTTCTGGGAAAGCATGCTCCATCTTAGGCCATATCTTCACTTACTTAAGTGACATGGTGGCCAAACGCTTGACCATCACCAATAAAATAAAAATAGTCATAATGACGGTAAAATAAGTCCTAAGTTAATATTGAACTCAAATCGTATCAGAACCTTACTCCCTCATCTATATAATAAATTCCTGAGTCACCGACGGCTCTAGCTAACTGAGCTCACTGTAGGCGGGCGGCGGCGGTGACTCCCGGCCAGGCATCAGGACTGCGATCTTGTACGGCGGCGGCGCCTCAGGGGAGTCGCCGGGCGCGGATTGCAGAAGGGTTGTTAGGGAGATGTCGTCTGATGGTTCTGATTGGGATTGTTGCTGTGGGCAAATGTTTTGTAAGATTGATGTACTTTGGTGCGGTTAATTTAACATCCATTACAGACTGTACTTGGAATACATCATTCCGGTTCAGACTTAGCACACGAAAGTTCGGCGGAGATGCGATAACACTTAATTGTATCAAAAACAAAATCCTAGCCATTAAAATCATCATGATTAATAGTCATTATCACCCACCCATTGGTTTAATGGGTGCAATGAAGGCTGATGGTTTGCCAGCTCTTTGCATGTTTTCCCTGTGAGTCCAGTTCGTTTGATTTGAAGTCCTACTCTAGCTACAAAGTGGTTAGGATGTGTAGCTTAAAAAAAAATAGCTTGCTTTAATAAAAAAATAAGAAAAGGGTAAATTACCTGTCTTGGTTGCTGCCGCTCGCGTCTCGCCGTAGAGGAAATGCGCTCCGGTGGCAGGGGTGGCGGTGGCGCAGAGCGGCACATGGACAGCGCACAGCCCACGCAGCACACGCAGGCCACCGCCGCGCAGACGATGGACGCCTCGCCGCCGGAGGAATTGTCGCGGACCACCTAAGGTTAAATTGCAGGAAGTTTGTCTTTTGTTATAACTGTGTCATCTAATGAGAAATGTACGAACTTATTTCACAAAAAATCAAAACTTTTTACGATTTTGCTCTAAAACTCGAGTACCTAATACTAGCAGATTGATTGTATAATATCATCCTCAAAAGAAGAACTGCTCATCATAGCAGCCCTTTATGTAGCTTAGATCACTCTCGTTTAAGTCATATTTCAAACTGATGAGGACTACGATGCCACAGAAAGGCACAGAAATAAAAAATTTAAACTTACCTTGTAAGGTATATTTTACCTGATCTCAAATAAAAAAAATAATAGTTCTAAAGATTGTTCTATTTCGAAACTCACCTGCCGATCGAAATAATACTTCGCCGCCGCAAGAAATAAAGTGGCCAGCGCAAACGACACCATTATCCCGAATTTGAGATGCGGAGCCATCATCGGCGAGTGGTGATGCGCCAACCCTAGCGCAGCCGTCCGAAGCAGCGTGTCGGGAGTGACGCTGCGGGCGGCCGCCAGGCTTGCGATGGTCGGGTGGGGAGGCTCCAAAGGAATCTCCACGTAAATGGAGTCCTCATTCTGACGGCGAGCGGGGTTGTGCACCGTTGGGATTGGTGCAGGCCTATTGGTAGTGGGTAGGGGCAGTTAGAAAAAAAAAATGCTGGACAAATCGTACAAGCATTTATCCCAAGCCGGGAATCGAACCCGCAACTTCCTGCGCCGCAGGTGGACCTTCGCCCGCTGCGCCACATCGGTCGTTAATAGTAAATGATGAGTAGAGAGATAAATGTTTCACAAAATACTTAATTATACAGTATTTTCTATGTCGTCTTACTACTTGACCTCCCATAGACTTCTCATTTGCCACCATTGATCAATCATCAAGGTCTGTTGAGGTCTCGCACTATTCAGAGCAGAGTTATACCTAAGCTATAACTGCTATGAGCATCGTATGGGTGCCCTATACAACTTTTGTGACATTATATTCAAGCAGTAAACTTCCAAAATATTGATACATTTCAGCAATAAATTAATTGTATGACATCTAATTTTATAACTCAGTATGTTTAAAATTTAGTGAAACATGAATAATTTAAACCTCTTCCTATATTCTTCGATCATCTAAATGTCCTAAAATTATCATCAAATATATTGGATGATCATCAAAACGTAATTTTAAGAACGTTTTGATGATCATCCAATAGTAAATTATAGCAAAAAAAATGTAGGGAATTAATTGTTGACTGAGACAAAATATAAGACTTAATTAAAAAAAAAACACTATATTAAGGCATAATATTATTTACATAAATTTAAAGAAAGAAAATATGATTGGATAATTAACGCAGCTCGCGATTCAGCTAGCCTTCCACGCTTCCTTTTTAATCCAATTTTGCAGTCCCTATTTTCATGATAAAAGAATACGATGATTTCACATGCCAAGTTAAAAGATATTATGTTTTTGAAAATTAGCAAATAGTTACGGATAGTTCCGGTGCGAGGGTCTCGGGCGGCGCGGCGGCGGGCAGTCGACAGCCGCGAAGCGATGCACGGGCGCCGCCATGCCCTTGCGCGCGCCCAAGCCCGGCCCCACGCACACGCGGCCTCGTGCCCGTCCTGTGCCATGACAAACATTTCAAATATAAATACATTCTGAAAAACTTAGTAAAAGAATCCCGTCGAGATCGTAAATTTTTGGGATTTATTAATTTCTTAGTAAAATAAATCAAATTGTAATTAGTAAGTGTCCTGCTGTTTATTGGTAGTGATTCAAGTTTTTTTTATTATTGAAAACCTTACAAAATACGAATATTCCTGCGGTATGCGAGGGGCGAGAAAAGCTTGCAAATAATCGGATAGGTGTATCAAAGAGACAGTCGCAGTCGCAGATAGGTACGTGAAACGTCTTGTGCGTTTTATCTCACTAATATTATAAACGTGAAAGTTAAGATGGATGGATACATGGATCGATGTTTGTTCCTTTATCACGCCAGAACGGCTGAACGGATCTGGTTGAAATTTGGCACAGAGATAGATTATAGTCTGGAATAGAACATAGGCTACTTTTTATCCCAGAATTCCCACGGGAACGGGAACTACGCGGGTGAAACCGCAAGGCGCTGCTAGTAGAGTATAATAAGCACCGGAATCTTTTATTCTTGCTGCCCGAGCTCTTGCTACCCGAGCTCTTGCACGCCAGGTTAGTAGTACTTTACGAGTCGCACGTGGAGGCACCATAGCAGGGCAGTCGTTAAATTTCTGTAAAAAACCACACCTTTATAAACTGCCTGCAACTTCTAATGGTCTCAATTATGGGTTTTATGTATTACGCTATTGTTCTTTTGAATTGTTGCCATGCCGAGTAATCACTCATTAAACCACAATTTTATAGATAATAAAATTGTGGTTTAATGAAAATTATCATATGATTATATTTTTTGCAAGTGATCCCTGCTAACCAAAACGAAAGACGTTTCACGACAAAATACTGCCAGCTTTCAAAAAACTAAATGTAAGCCGTCAAAACTACCAGTATTAACTTGTATTTGTTTTACTTCTTCGCCCTCTCACCGCTTGCGCACTTAACGCTATGCTATACTATCTACTTTTACTTATGTAGGTACCACTATAAATTCAAATAAAAGAAAATACGTTAACTTTAGTCAAGTACTGCATTACCAGCTGACAAAGACGAAGGCACCCTATGGCGGCCGGTGTACGCGCACTGGCTGCGCTTGTCGATCCAGAAATGCATTGGGGCGCCGCCGTGTGCCTCCTGCGATAGCCCCTTCGTCCTTAGTCCGTCACTGGACTGCGCCCATTTGATGGATGGATTTACCTTAGAGTATAAGAAAAAATATCGAATCACGATGTTTTTAAAATAATAGGTACTATTAAAGGTAGTAAATAAAGTGCAGTGTACCTCCTACTCATTTGGATATTAAAATACATCGAATAATTTATCCATGATGCTACCTACCTACATACAATAGGTACTTAACTACAATCCAGGGATAAAAATAGGTTCCTTTATTCTATGAATGAAGTAATCCGTCCGAAGCTATGATAAACTAAAAATATATTATTGAGATAGTTTAGCAAAAAGCAAGCCGGAAAATGTTAGTTTTAGTTACGAAATAACATAATTTCATTTCTGTGGTTTTAAAATTCAAATTATAGAGTTCAGCAGCGAGTTATACTTATACTACGCTACTTATAGTAGCGTACACTACGCTACTTATAGTAGCGTATACTACGCTACTTATAGTAGGTACCTACCTACTTCGAGCCTACTTCAGTGGTGTTCAGTTTTATTTTATCTGATTTTGAACACCATGAAATAGCAGGCGCAACGTTAAAATAACACGTCATACGGCTGTTAACGTAAACTAAAAAGTATCAACAGTTATGTGCTGCCAGGTCCCACTTGTTTTTAATCGGGGCAGAAGGTAAAACAAATCGGGATTTAGGGCTGTAGATCGGGACAAACCAAAAACAAACTTTTTGTAACAGACTCATGCCTATAGGTACCTACTGATAAAATGTTGCAATTAATAACGTAACGGGATTTAGAATAAAATAAAACCGGCCAAGTCCGAGTCAGATTCGCGCACGAAGGGTTACGTACGTACCATTATCTATAAAAAACGGCAAAAAATCATGTTTGTTGTATGGGAGCCCCCTTAAATATTTATTTTATTCTGTTTTTTAGTATTTGTTGTTATAGCGGCAACAGAAATACATCATCTGTGAAAATTTCAACTGTCTAAATATCACGGTTCATGAGATACAGCCTGGTGACAGACGGACAGCGGAGTCTTAGTAATAGGGTCCCGTTTTACCCTTTGGGTATGGAACCCTAAAAAGTACCTATTATAAATAAATAAATTATTATATGCTATGGCACTCATTAGGGGAGGCCTTTGACCAGCAGTGGACTAATATAAGCTGATGATAATAAATAAAATAATAATAAATATTGCTGGACAATTCACACAGCATTATCAAGCCCCAAGCTAAGCAGAGCTTGTGTTATGGGTACTAGATAACTGATATAGGTACATAATATAATAAATACAATACATTTTTATCTTTTATAGAAAACGACCAGAAAACCCTGAACAAATGTCTGCAGATCGTACACACATTTGTCCCGAGGCGGGAATCGAACCCGCACCCTCCTGCGTCGCAGGCAGACCTTCACCCACCGCGCCACATCGGTCGTCAAATAAAAAATGCTTAGATAAAAGTAAAATAGGTTTTTTTTTACCTTTTTTTACTTTTATCTAGGGCATTAAGCAATTTAATTGAGACAGTTTTCAAAAATTGGTGTAAATACCCTTTCTAATAATACAAATAACGGTGAAAGCGTGGTGAAAGTTTATGTATTTTATACTTCGATCAAAAATAAGGAGTTCGCGGCCTCCCCCGCCGGCGAAGCCGGAAATTTTTGATCGAAGATTTTATATTGCATGTATTATATTATATATGTTAAAATTTGAGTTATTTTTTTTAAATTATGAATTAGCAGCCGTTGGCTATGACAAACGACAAGTAGGTACCTATATAGTTTTTACTCCGAATCCGGCGTATGATTTGGCGAAAGAGGTTTCGTACTAAGCGGAAGAATAACTGAAATAGAACCATGTGAAAATCGTAAGCGCGTATTTATTGCGTATGATTTTCACTTATCTCGAGTTTATATTTTCAATTTACACGAGTGATTTTCAGGATTTTTCCTCATAGGTAGTGTAAAGCACTAGGTATGTAAGTAGGTATCACTCGGGTGAAAGTGCGATTCCTACAAATGACACACTGGATAGGAATCAGTCACGTTCTCGCCTCAATGAACAATGTAGGTAGGTACCTACTATTTTCCAAAAAAACGCGTGTGAAAACGCGGATGGTGCTTGATAGTGGGTATGTTTTAAATAAAACTTTCTGTTGGTACTCTACCTACCTACGAAATAATTTTTTCAGTGATGTTTTCTTACACAGGGGAATTCAGCTTTTATATTATTTTATTATTACTATTTGTCGTAATTAAGGAAACATCTTATTTACATCACATAAAAAACGTCTATACCTACAATGTTATTAGAGTAGGTACCTACTCTAATAACATTGTAGGTATAGACGTTTTTTATGTGTGATGTAAATAAGATGTTAATGTAATTCAGCTTTTATATTATTTTATTATTACTATTTGTCGTAATTAAGGAAACATCTTATTTACATCACACATAAAAAACGTCTATACCTACAATGTTATTAGAGTAGGTACCTACCTACTATTCATCGCAGTATAGACATATAGCTATGTAGGAGTTCCTACAGCAGGGAAATAACTACCTACCTATAAAAGAAGCTTCAAGTGGAATAAATATGGGTTACCAATGGGATTTAGTTCCATGTTATTGATTTATGTTCTGCTAAATAAATAGGTCACTCAGGTCATAGCCTAGTTATCGTTTGAAAACCTCGAAACAATTTCCTTAGCGCCCATTAATAGACCATTTTTATACACTCTCTTTAACTTTAGCTTTGCTAACATACTATTTTACAATTTTCATTGTTAAGCTCATCAAACAAAAGATTTTTCCGAAAATTACCTTGTTTACATTCAAAACGTTTTAATGTTTTTCTTTGCAAACATTGCATTATTTGCAAAAATAACAACACTAAGCTATAGCTTACCCTAATTTCATCATTCAGGATGCTTTATTATCCCAACAACATCACGCACTGATTTTAAATATAATATATAACTATAATAAAAAACTCGCTAAAATATTAGATGCGAAAATCATGTTTATATCAACAAAAGATGGGTGAATGTACCAATTTTAGTCTCTAGCATATAATTGTAATATTTAGTAAACTTAACAAAAGAAATTCAATAATAATAAGAACACTATCACGCAATAATAACAAAATTCATTTCATTTGGCCATGTTCTTTCCATGTTTGACAGTCATTTGTGGGCGGGGTGCGCGGTGAAAACCTAAGAATCGAACAGTCTATAAATCCATAAAACATTGATTTTGTATATATTTTAATGTAAATTTTAATTAATATTCGGGTTTGAGAGAACCATTTTCTGTTTCCTATGTAACTCAATAATAAAGTGTATGCTATGACTAGAAAATTCTATTTCTCAGACTTCCGGAAAATTCTTCTAATTTTCGTTCAAAATCTTGGAGAAGACCACAACGCAATACATTCCGTCGCGTCGTTATGTTGTTTATGTTGGCTAAATAGATAGATACTAAATTGAACAAAATTGAACCTTTGAACCTACTCGCAATGCTAGAAATCAGGTATAGTAATTTAAATTTAATACCTATTTGGATTGAGTTAGGGCTTTTTTAGGAGTGACTGTCTATTCGAAAAGATACCACAACGGCTCGTGCTGCATGCTACGGTTGGTTTTTGAACGAAAAATTCGGTTCAAAACAAAGTTACAGTCAGAGAATGAAAAAAAATTTTAGACATTTTAGATCAATGCCATTCGACTCATCCATTATCTTTGTCCAATTTTCTGACGCGCTGATTCCTTTTATTCATCCAAGCTTTCGCATTTTTAACTTTATTGTGATGTGATGTAATTTCATTTGAAATCAACTAGGTACGCAATCTTGGACAAGGAAAAGATAATGGATAAGCGGAATGGGCATCCATCCAAGAAATTTTATCAAATAATGGACAAAGAACTTGGACAAAGTTATTGGATGAGTGGACTGGGACCCTTAGCACCAAGTGACTGATTGACAATGACAAGAGAGATAGACAAGCAAGCAAGCATTGGTGGTGGTGTGTGTGTGTGTGTGTGTACCTGTGTGTACATACGTGTTGTGACCTTGTTTTGTAAATTCCGTGTTTTGGTGCCAATTACAATAATTCAGATTAATTCTGATCAGTATATTTTGTAGTGCTCTGTAATAAAGTCGTGGTAGATATACAGTAAAACAAGCCACAATAATTAATAATGCTGATGTCACCAGCGTATGCGAGCGATCAGTTCATCGCTAGACACATTAATCCAAACCAAAAGCCCTTTTGTCGTTGTTGGCACAAGCGCATGAATTCTACTACGCCAGTGGTTTGGGAAACCCTCAACGATTGCATTTGCGGCGAGGAAGACGATCGTAAGTAGTTTTCGTAAAAAATCTGAATTTTAAAACGTCTACCTACATACAGGGATTACCCGAAAGTCTCGCTGGAGCCCTCTTTAATTCACATGTAGGTAGTCAAAAAAGGAATTTCAAGATAAATTACGACTACAAGGAGTGTCAAGCCAGCCTGTGAATCATGATTAAAAGCGTGATTTGACCCTTTGTATCTATTACTGCAGCCAAACTAGGGATGTTATAATTGTGTTGTGTCTTATTTACAATCACTTTCTTTGTTGCACCTACTTGAGAATGGCTTGAGTATAGCTAAGCACTGCATCTATTGAGTAAAATACTCAACTTTCTTTTGCCACTCTCTGCCTACGTACAATAGACTCAACCACATACAACAGGTGAACTCTGAATTTTACAAAGTTAACAAAAATATTCTGATTCTGTTATGTATATTTTTTTAAACATTTCATTACATTTATCATAATATATGGTAAGTAAAAATTACTATAATTGAATAAAGATAGTAAATTAAATTATGATAATCAATCTGTGCGATACATCAATTAATAATAAAAATACTGAAATAATAATAGTAGAGTAAGATAAATTTTACTTAATTATTTTGAGTGTTTAATAGTTTGCATACATTGACAAACTCACTAAAAATCTAACAAATATCTTTACAGTCAAAGAATGGAAATGGCAGAGGCCCCCTGACACTGAGTCCAGCTGGGTGGTTATTTCAGAAAACAACCAGCTGATAATGTTCCACCCGACATATAGCTCTGGCACAGCCGCTGTTAAGGGAGACACACCTATGCAACTCAACTGTCATTACTACTGGGAAGTCAAGATGCTCACGGATACCTATGGAACTGATATTGTGAGTGTTTCTAAAAGATAATGCAGTGATTGAGTTCATTACCGAAACTGGCTTTTAATCAACTACCTTCAAATAGGTTACTTTTTATAAATCCACACCCTCAACTATCAAACATAACAGTTTCATTTTCACTTTAGACTGGAATTATTAAGTTAGACTTTACCCCCTTTTTTTTAGTGCTGGGTCTTATCGGCCCATATGACGAAAGCTTGCTCAGTCATGAATATTATCTGAGTAACGCTTTTGCCATAGAAAATTGTTACTTTAGCATAGATCAATGACTGAGCAAGCTTTCATACTACAGGCTTTCGAGTAATAGGAACAAAAAAAAGTGCTATTATGTTTTTAAATTTTTTTTTTTTTACAATTTTAAGAAAACTTACAGCTAGGCTTTTTACATTATGGTGTTAGTATACGTATGCTAACATGCATGAGGTATGCATGATCAGCTGCTTGAAGGCTAATTACAAGTTTCCACTTATAGGTTTTTTATACAAAATCAAATGTGAGAGTAAAATAAAATAAGAGAATAAATTACTTATACAATATTGTTTACAGATGGTAGGCCTTGGTTCTGAAAAGTTTGACCTTATTGAATCAAGACACAAATTCTGCTCACTACTAGGACTGGACAAAGAATCCTATGGTTTATCCTACACCGGCAAAGTACAACACGACTCAAAGACATCGCAAGATTCACATGGCTTTTGCAAAGGGAGCATCATAGGGCTCCGACTTGATATGTGGCAGGGGACGCTGGAGTTCTACATCAATAGGCAGTCTCAAGGTAAGAGCCGTTTGTCCTTTACCTGTTCGTATTACAGTACCAGCAAAATTTTATTACCTTAGATTACCAAATCCGATCAAGGTATTTGCAATATTATACACTAGCTTATGGCTGCGGCTTCACAAGCATTTTCCCTGGATAAAAAGTGGCCTATTAAGTTAATCCAAGTTTATAGAACTACTATGCAAAATAGCGATCCGACCGCTTGTTATTTTGTGATGAATACATAGAAGGTAACAAACATCGAACTTTCACGTTTATATTAAGATTGTGATATTCATGTCTGTTAACTTTTCACCACTGATAATGCATAATGGGCGAGGAACATGCCTCCCCCAACCAAGAAGGAATTTTCATAATCAATGATTATTTTATCGCGTACCTTCTGTTATAATTTCTTGTGCGTTTTCATCGTGTTACAGCTGATGGTCACGAGGCGACTGGATGTGATTTTATTTTCTTTTAGACGAAAAACAAACAGAGGTCCAGATACTTTGAAAAACAAATCACAAAATGAGATCGCGCTATCGAAATGTTCCGGGCTTAAAACAAATTCCAAAACTATTTTAATTTTTTCAGATTTTGAAGTCGGTTGATAGTTTTATAAACGCCAAATTATTTTATATTAGATTTGAAACTACATAATTTAAATAATATCTCCAGGGCTGTCATTCTACAACCTCCGGCGTCACTCGGCTCTCTACCCCGTGGTCTGCTCCACCGCCGCTCAGTCCTGCATGAAGCTCGTCTACGCAGCCTCCTGGCGCGCCTCGCTGATGGTGGACGCGCTCAAGATCCTGGCCGCCTCTGTCAAGGAGGATGCTAGGACGAAGCTTCCACCGGGCCTGTGGTACCGTCTGAAGCCGCAGTTCTGGCTCACTATGCCTTCGAAAGGTGAGTTTCTAATGATTCAGAAGTATACTCCATAGACTCTAGATAATAATGTTAAGAAACTATAACACAACAATCCGAGATTCTCGTTTGGTGTCGACTTTTAAAATATATTTAGTTTTTTTTCCATTTACACTTTTTAGGATGCTGCCTTTTACACAACTTTAATCTTTTTTTAAATAAAATTACAGCGCATGCTTATATTATCTGAATATTTAGTTCATACTATAGAATATTAAGTCTGTTGTGTCACCCGTTCCTATAATCTAAATAAAAACATTATAAAAATCATCTAATAAATAAATAAATTTCTTTATTAAAAAAAAAAAATATCCCGCTAAAAGCTTCATGACAATACAGTGAACAGTGACGTCACGTTTAAATTTTTTTGCGATTGAGTCTTAAAATATCTACTGTTCGATGATTAAATTTAACAAAACACAAAATCACAAAATACAAAAACATGTATGCCTATATATTTATTTATATATCAAACATAACCTTTAAAAGTTAGTTGCCAAAATTGTAAAATATGTTTTGACCTATACGTAAGTTGCATTCACCCACTGGTGATAAGTGCCTAACTTATCACCAGTGGGTGAATGCCCTATAAGTAAAAAAAGTGCAATTAAAAAAACCAAGAGACAAAGGAGATTACGAATTGCTTTGTCTCTCTTGATCACGTATCTGTTGCTAACTGACACCCATCGTTTTGTTTTATCAGCAGACCAGTTTACATAACCTTCAGAAATGGTATTTAACTTTAAAAGTTTCCTTTACCTACGACAAATAAATAAGATAGACAGCACCAGGCGAACCTACTGTAGATTTGTGTTTCCACTTCCTGCACGCGCTTTTCAAGTAGTCAATGTCCGTCCCCGGGTATGGTTTATTTAACTCCTTGCCAATGACAAGGTGACAGACAGACTTTCGCATTTATAATAATACTAGCTGTTCCCCGCGGTTTCTTCCGCGTTAAATTCTAATTTCACATTTCTAGGGGGATTATTCCCGTAAATCTCCCAAGGGAATTTGATGTTTTATCAAGACAAAAACTAGCCTATGTTACTCTCCATCCTTTCAACTAACTCTGTACCAAAAATCAAGTCTATCGGTAGCTTAGTTAGGGCGTGAAGGAAGGACAAACAAACACTCTTTCGCATTTATAATATTAGTTAGGATTATGGATTTATTTGTAGTAGGTAGGTATATCAGGCAGATGCTGCATGCGGCAAGTTAAAGGCAGGGCGCTATGGCGCTCATTAGGGGAGGCCATGTCCAGCAGTGGACTAACTGGCTGATGATGATGATGAGATAGGTATTGGGTGACTTCTGACTCAGCGGGTGAAGGTCCGCCTTTGACTCATTTAACTCGCTCATCTCTAAAAGTGCAATCTAAGGAGTTCGATAAGGATCGGTAGGTAGACACCGATGCAGAGATATAAGGATGAAAATATTTTGCAATGGATTTCCGCAAAGTAACGCCTGAATCTATTATTTAACAGATAAAGAGTCTCTCGTGTAGATAAAGTCGGTAATGGTTGTTTTTGTCGAGTTTTATCGAAAACAGACACTAGAGTCTGTAAGAGGTCCCAGAGATTTTCGAATAGGTGAGTACTCGATTTCTTGGCTTAGTTGGTAGAGCACACCCGTACTGAGGGTGGGCGCGGGTTCGAGGCCTGCCGAAATAGTTTTTTTTTGGGAAGTTACTTAATTTCTTATAGTCAAAAATATTAAAATAAGAGTGGGTTAGCGTGGCACATGATCAGGAATGCTGTAACAGAGAGGAGCCCTTTGCCACGGTAATGTTATCTATACAGTATTGTAACTCGGCCATGTCCTTGAAATAACTACCTACCAAAACAAAAGCACGCGATAGGGCTGCCCGCCTGCAGTATTTTAATTTCATCTAGGTAGGTACGTACCTACTTGAATTTCTAGTTTTGTGATTATATATTTTAATAAATATAAAATAAATGATAATAAAACCGGCCAAGTGCGAGTCCGACTCGCGCACGAAGGGTTTCGTACCATTATCTATAAAATCAGCAAAAAAACATGTTTGTTGTATCGAAGCCCCCCTTTAATATTTGTTTTATTTTAATTTTATTATTTATTTCTAAGCTGAATATAAAACTAAAGTTCCTTATTTAAATAAAAAATTCTCAAATTGCACGCTTACTGCTTACAACATTTTTTACCTATTGAAAAGAAAAATCAATAACTTATCATTCGTAATGACAATTCTGTCAAACAAAAAAAAACATTCAAATTAGATAAAAAATAGTTTCATACCAAAAATCGTTGGTCACTGCGCTGCGGCGCGCGGCGCATCCCCGACTAGTTGTACCTACCACGATCCCGCCCTCATATGAGGTGACAGTTATGACTCGTGTTCCGGCCGTTTGTATGAAGACAGAATACTGTAATAACATTACCGTGCCTTTGCTCAGGTGTGGGAGCTCGCTTACGGGCTGAGTAGTCTAGTCAGACAGACAGTAGACAAAATCGGTGTTTACCGAACCTTATCGAAGTCCTCAGTTTAGACATAAAGTCAATTAAAGAAGTAACGTTCTGCTAGGCAGACGTCTGTTCCTGTTCCAAATCATTACCTCATTTAGGTATTTGTTGTTTCACGTGAGGTTTTTGCATTTAAGCTTATTTTACCATAAGTTGTCTGTAAAGAATAGTTCATTTCAAAGGGTGGTTAGAGGAACAACCATTAGCATCTACCAAAACCACCAACCACCACCCTTTTCAGTTGACTTTTTTTTAGTGATAGCCTTATATTGTATTATATTGTATATTGTAGTTTTCTGTTATTCTTCATCAGAGTTTTTGTTTTTAGTAATAACCTTTTTGTTTTCTATTATCTATTATTTTTAAGTATTCTCTCAAATGTCTTTGTTGCCATTAAATATCTTGTATTCTAGAACCGAATAGTCTTTGAACCGAGTGTAGAATTAGATTAAGAATTTAGCTGAATGTGTATGCATGTTGATGTGTTCTTTTTTTTTCAGGCTGTCTAAGCAACGAAGACGAATTTGATCCATTAGCGAGTAAACCAGCGACAAAATATTTTGCAGGTTCTCTAACCACCGAGGACGACATTGACCCGTCAGAGAGTGACCCGGCCCCGAAACCTAGCGTGGTGAGTTTATACACCAGTAGTAGTTTGTATCTGTGTTATCAGTGTTCTGTCTAGACTAAGGTGATTTGATAATGCACAGTCACAAGCGATAACATTTCGTTATCATCTCATGACTTGGACATAAATAATAGTAAAGAATATTGGACAGTTTCACACATCATCATCTAAGCGCCAAACTAAGCAGAGTTTGTGTTTTTTTTATATATTTATCGAAAAAATATGTCTCTTAAGACCATTTTCCTGTAGCTACACTGGTTAAGGTGCCTCCCCTTACTGCCCCGTCCAAAACATTCACCCTGTATACTTATAAATAGGCTAGTTTCATAAAAAAATCGAATTAGTCCGTCAGTTAGATAATCATAAGATTCATAAGATATTGGACACTTATTTTTCCTTTGTCTATCAAACAAATAATTATGAAGATTAATTAGCCAGTAAATGTGGTTTTCTTTGACTCGTTTCTCCATACAATATAATACGTTAATGTCTGTCTGATATGTCATCTTAAAATACTTGTGACTGTACTGTACAAATATCTAACTCTAAGGGAAAATTCACACGTACCACAACCACGCGACAACGACAACACGTGGTCGGGTGTGAATTTGTAGGAAATCTACACAGACCACATTTTGCCGTCTAATTCAACCGTGTGGTCGCCATCGAGCACATCGCAACCGCGATGCAACCAGCCACACCGCGCACTAGCCACCGGCGAAATTGAAACTACGAGCGTCCACAACCACATGGACTTTTCGTAGTTCAACACAACTGCAAAAAGCTGCAGCGACACTATTCACACGTAACACCGCTTAACCACATTTTGTCGCTGCAATGTGGTATGGTTGTGGCACGTGTGTATCGTCCTTAATTCTAACATTATTAACACAAACTCAAGCAGCCCAAAGATTAATGTAGTGTCTCTCGTTCCGCAGTGGAACCAATGTTTCTTCGTTTTCGGGTAAAGCAGTAAACAAAGCCTTGTATTCTCACTGTCAGAGTTCACATTTGTTTTTGTTATCCCACTCAGCCATAAAGCGAGCTCGAAATATTTTGAATAATGTACCTACTGTATTTTGCTTATCATTTTATTAGTGGGTAAGTAAAATAATTTCTTGCTTTACTAGAAACAATATTTTCATTGTTGTTGCTAAGCTAAGCTTCTTTAAACCGCCATTCCTTTAAACATCTTGCTTTTTTTAAATGTTTTTACAAATACGGCTAAAATACGAATAAATACACTCGATACCTTACACATCTTAATACCTACATCTTGAACTAATTTCTATTAAACCAAGCTAATTTTGTATTATTTTGTCATATCGTCCTTTCACCGTGGATTAATACAACAAGAGATGAAATTAACTGCAGTATAGTATAACCTGCATACATATAGAATAGGGTTGAGAATTACGTCATCGCTCATGTTGTCCTGCTCAGTTCGAAGCCGATGAGCGGGACGGCATGGGAGAGGACTTCTTCTATTCTTTATCCAAATCAACCTTATTGACGTTGGCCACGGTTTAAAGTAGAGAAGCGACTCTTGTTTTATTATTCTCGGTTTCACCGCTCTTACATTAGTTGTAGTGTATCCTTTGTCTCTTTCAGCACATGTCATCGCCTATGAAGCGGCGGCGTCGTCGTCGCCATAGGAAGAGGGCACCTTTACAAAATAGTCCTTGAAAGACGATATTCACTCTACGACGGCTGTGAAATTAGCAGCAAGGCATAATAAAGCATGCTAAATGATGTATGGTATAAGTCGCGTAGATAAATATTGGGATTGAATAGGACAGCCTCCCTCTGGTCATGCTGTCCCATGTGCATTTGTGTGTTATGACCGGGAAAGCATGAATGAGAGGCATGAAGAGGTTGTTGTTTTTGCCTTAGCCTTTAAATACGCAACATAAATACTTATGCACATCTCTTTATTTAAGTCCATTCCCCACCCCGTTTAGAAGGCTATAAGACTTTTAAGTTCATAAGCTACAGTCGTCATAGTTCATATCCTATTTATAAATTAATTATTAGGTATCGTAATAAAAAAAATACATACCAAAGTTGGTTTTGTAATGTATTTTTTTAATTATAGCGCAGCGAATAGGCACGCTATAGCGCAAACTATAAAAATGCTGATTTTTATGCTAAATGGGAAATTTCATGCCTGCCTTTGTTGAATTTGTTAACTCATCTCTATAAAGACCTGTAGAACAGCACCACTTTTTGCCCGAATAAATATTCGCGAATAGTTACATTTACGAATAATGTTCGATTCATTTACTTTGATTGTCAAGATTTTGCATGACTTTGTTTGATGTTAGAAATTGGAATTAATGGTATCTCTAAATTGTAAAAATTTGTAAACTCACTTTTGGAAGGCCATAGAAAAGAACCACTCTTCGACCGAATATTCGCGAATAATTTCATTTACGAATAATAAATATCCTAAAGTGAGAATTAACTTTGATTTTCAAGATTTTGCATGCCTTTGATGTTAGAATTGATGGTATCCAAGTGTGCAAGCAATTGGTAAGGCTGTAGAACGGCACCTCCCTTTCGAATTAGTAATCGCTAATAATGTAATTTACAAACAATGTTCGAGTTAGAATAATTTAACTTTAATAACGAAGAAAATTACCTACACTCAAAAATAGGAATTCTTCCAACACAAATAAGGTTCCTATAACTCGCTTACATCCGTAATGAATAGGAATTAAATTAAAACTCGTATTTACAATTGAAACAATTGAGCTAACTGCAGACTGTTATTTTATTGTTATTATTATTGCCACCCTGTATGGCAATGCTGATGCGCTGTGCCAGATACTCACCAACTGTCGGGTCATGCGTCGCTTCAATCAGACGCTCAGATATTTTTTTGAAAACCCGGAGATTCTCTGTACCCCACGGACCTAGGGTCTTGATCCAAGGGGAGCAAATGCGTAGGCTGGTACCTGCATAGGTACCAGCCCTCTCGGAAGTCCTAGGAAGATGGGAAGGAGTTAGAATTAACTTTCATTTTCAAGATTTTGCAAGCTTTTGATGTTAAAATTAATACTAGATACCTACTTAGTTACTCTATTTTTGCAAAATAAAAAAATGTAAACTTAATATTGGAAGACTGAACGGCCCCACTCTTCGTCCGAATATTCGCGAATAATGTCATTTACGAATAATGTTCGCATTAGAATTTACTATGATTTCCAAGGTTTTGCATGCCTTTGATGTTAAAAGTTATGATAAACTCACTATTGGGTGACTGTAGAACGGCACCACTCTTCGTCCGAATAAGTATTCGCGAATAATGTCATTTACAAATTACAAATAATGTTCGAATTAGAATTCACTTTGGTTTTTAAGTTTTTTATTTTATTTTAATAATATTTGGTCTTAGTGCGGCGCCGCAAGCAAAGAATTTATTTTAAGTAATATAAGACTGTAAATATTTTGTTGATCTTAAAACGATGAACGTAGACAAAAGAATCGTGATATTATTTGTTCAAGTGATAACTGTTATTACATAGTTACTTTACTTTAACTGTTACTTAACAGTTACGTTAATTATACGATTGTATCGGTTTTTATAAGTCGAATTATATAAAAACGATATAACACGGGAGCCGCGTGTTCTGATTTAGATTAATAGTAGGTACTTAAGATGAATAAAAGTGGCAGAAATAACAAAATGATTTTTATTTCATCTAATGTCGTCGTTTCGACGTAGCGTAGGGAAGTGAAACTTCATGGAAACAAAAACAATGTGATAGGTGCGAGGCTTTGTTCAGGCTTTATACCAGCACTAGCTTCTGCTCGCGGCTTCGCACGCGTTGTCTCTAATCTACGTAAATTATAACTCATTGGAACTGGTTTTGGACATAATAAAACCGGCCAAGTGCGAGTCGGACTCGCGCACGAAGGGTTCCGTACCATTATCTATGAAAACGGCAAAAATCACGTTTGTTGTATGGGAGCCCCCGTTAATCATTTGTTTTATTTTAATTACTTATTTTTAAAGCAGTTCATTTTATTAAAATAATAATAAGAAGGTATTAAGATGGTTCAGATAATAGTCAAATTTAAAACATCAAATACTGCACTTAACATTAACTACGCAGTATAAAAAAAAAGTGAACGAAATATTCTGTGAATATTTCAAGCATGAAAGATTTACCGGCAGCGTTCCAAACCGTGGACACATTTTGAATTATAATTAGCAAGACAGTTTATTATCCAAACCGATAATCATTCATTAATAATACCAATAAGGATTCATCCGCGGTTTGGAACGCGCAGTCCCAAATGCGCGGTCCGAACTTTACGTGTGCAGGCCGCTATTGGGTCCCGTTTTACCCTTTGGGTACGGAACCCAAAAAATTAGGTAGCCTACATGTTATTCTGGTGGTCTTAGGTCTAAACTCTATGCATAATCGGTTCGTTCAGGAGTTTTGGCATGAAGAAGCAAACATTCATCCATCCAAACATTCGCATCACCGCGTACCTAAAAAGTGAAAAACGAGCGAAGCCATGGGCAGCAGCTTGTTCATAATATTAGTGAGAATTGAATTGAATTCATATTGCTGCTAAACTTTGGAAGCGTAGCGCAGATTTGTATAGAATATAGTAGTAGGTAAGGTAAGCACTAACTACGATGTAGTCGTAAAACAGTATTTTGTTTGCAGCTAGGAGAATTTTTCCCGTACCCGTTCATGAATGGATATTACGTGGACAACGTGGAACCAAACTACCGCATTGTTTTGTGGGAAGAGATAACTCACGATTAATTAGAAAATAAATTAAAGTACCTATCTACTTATTTGATAAAATAATAGAGAATACCCAAGCTTTACCACTTGGCCAACAATATAGTTACGGTTATTGTATTAGGTAAATTATTTTTATATTGGTTATCGCGTCTAATGGCGTCGCTGCATCAAGGACCTGCAGATGGAGCATGGGCGTCTTGGGTCACGAAAGTGTTCAGTAAAATTGACATTTCTTGTAGGTAAGTTAGATGTAGGTAGAAATATTTATATTGTTTAATCAAATTCCGTTTACCTACTTTATTCTATGATGTAAAAGTTTCCAAGTTTTTTGTAAATAAACTCCCTATTTTAATAAATATTACACGTTTTATTTCATCTAGTCCGCCTTCGAAGATATTGTCATTTTTGCTGTGGATGGATGGATGTTTATCCTGCAGATGTTATAAAGATACACTCTGAATGAATTTGTTAAAATCCACTCCGATTTTAACAAATTAAAAGAATTAACCTATACCTAAGTAGGTATGTACCTATACGTTTTCAAAGAAACAACGCGTCCGAAGCCGCGGACAGAAACTAATATCCAAATCTTTGATCAAATATCGGTAGTGGTAGTACATAAATTGGATGAAGACATCCAAGTTCTTTGATCAAATGTACATTGGACAAAGACATTATAATAAAATCATTTATTTCAGGTTATTGGAACCAAATATTGGTTGAGTGAAATGGGCACCTAAGGTCCTCTCGGTAGAGAGTATTATGTTCCTTGCTAAGGTCTGACACTGGGAACCTTAGAGGAAGGTAAATTCTCCATCTACGCTGGGAACACATGGAATGGAACAAGGCAATACTCTACGGTCTGACACAAATTCTACCCGTGTCGGTGCTGTCTGGTGGTCCCAAACACAGAGTACATTATATCACAGATCACTATATATGTACCAGGTACATTATATATTGGTCCCAAAGTCATGAGTCAATGTTTCGTATGTTTCGTATAGCTATAGTCTGTCAACATGTCATTGTCAGCATAGTCATAGTACCGTCCGTGTCAAAGTCAAACTAAAACAACTTCAGTGATTGATCAGTCACGCACGGACGCGGACGTGTCGCTGTCGTTCTCGCTCGTCGCTCTTGCTGCTAAAAAAAATAAAACCCAGTACCAGTACAACGAATTGTTTTGATATAAGATTGAAGAAATTGTGTGTGCATTCGAAACTCTCAACAAAACCAGCGTCATCTGTGGAAGTCGGAAGTTGTTTGTAAAAATTACATCGAGTGAAACCAGTTTTATTTGTGTTCCTCTTTTTGGGATTGTGTGACTATTTAGACCGGCCCGAGGTTCCACGTCGTTACTATGACCCAGCACGTAAGTACTCTCACTTTCTGTCCTGATTTACTGGCATTTTTCAAGATCCGGGCCTGATTTCATAATAAATAAGGCGGTTCCTGATTACGTCAGGGCCTAGGAGTACGCGTAGGGTGGAATTGCTTTGCCCTTGACCCATAGAATTAGTAAACAAAGTTATCAATCAATCGAATCTTGGGCGTATCCAGTAGATTCATAATGATATCTTCCTGTTGTATGAATTGAATTGACCAATCGAAATAAAACAAGTGGTCTATTTTACATGTTAAAAGGTTGTCTGTCATTTTGGTTTTGTTGTGTGCAATAAAGAATTTGTATTGTTTTTGTACAGAGACAACCAACAGTAGTGGGCATCCCCAACTTTAATGCGTTGGAGGATGCGGCTGCCCTCCGGGCGGCCATGAAAGGCTTTGGGACGGACGAGCAAGCCATCATCGACATCCTTTGCACACGCTCCAACACCCAGCGACAGGCCATCTCGCATGCCTTTACTCAGGAGTATGGGCGAGTAAGTAGTAAATAATTAATGCTAGATAAACCGCACAGCAGATGATGATGATGAAACCGCACAGCATCATCTAGCCCCAAAGTGAGTAGAGCTCAAGAGCAAGACAAAGAGAGTAAGTAATATCTTAGGTTGGAGTACTCTTTTTGTCCCCATTTATACTCAAGTTGAGTGAGTAGATCAAGTTTTTAACTCTCTCTCACTCATTATTGCGTACCTGGCGAAAATGAGGGAGATAAAACAGGTAATACCAAAAAGACGCAGCAATTTAATTATTCCCAGCTCTATTATTTTCAAAATGTCTCTCAGTTCACTGTACCTTAGGCCTCCTCATCAGGCATTCACAGTTAAAGTTACATAAAAAATTATATTATGTAGCTCAAATACTTAATTGAAGACGACCCCAGTTGTATATGATTTCAGTTTCTGTTTTAAAAGTTGAACCACATACTTACATGACTAAAAAAAAGAAGATGAATGTTATTCAAAATAAATCACAACAGAAATATCCACCTCAAATAAAAAAAGTTATTTAGGTAAAGTACCTACTAAAATTTATTTACATTTAATTTTACAAATACTGCCGGTGGCATTATGCCATCACATCTAAGGTCTGTATTATGAAAGCTTGCTCAGTCATTGATCTATGTTTTAAAATCATTACTCAATCACTAAGAAACATTGGCACAGATAATATATAACTGACTGTGGCTTGATAAATTCATCAGAAAATTTATTACAAAATGCCGAAAACACATCTCATCGATGAATAGAGGATCCCTTGAGGTGTCTTCAAGACCTAAGACAAAGAAAAACACCATCACTCATAGCTAGTGTATGTTGCATGCACATAATTAATGAGTCATGAACTGGTTTTAGTTAATGATCAAGATCCATTATGTAGGTATGGCATGTCATGAGTGATTCAAGACGCGTATATGACGCGTCGTGATGTCACGTCACGAATCATTATGTAGTGACTAGCTGTTGCCCGCGGTTTCGCACGCGCTTTTCAAGTAGCCTATATCTGTCAACGGGATACCATTTACCTCCCTGCCTCAGCCGGTTAGGCGTGAACAGGTAACCGACAGAAAGATATACCTAACTTTCGAATTTATAATATTCGTATGGATGAAGGTTTGTCAGTGGTCATTCATTGAACAGGTGTTCTTACGACTTCTTATTGATGTTCATTACAGTTTTGGTCCAATTCAATGTGTAACATGATAATCTCAACATAACGGATGTAAATCTAATCAAGATTATGTTACGAAGTTGAACACGCTCTGCTCTAATTTGGTGGCCTGACCTTAAGCGATATTTAGTTTCCGAAAGGTGCAATCTTCGATCATCACGAGTTTGTTTCGATATAAAAGTTAACGGGAGATCTATCCAGCAAATGAATAAAGTGCTGCTGGTCACTTCGTCTCTGCAGAGACGAAGTGAGCCCCGCAATGAGCAGCATCATTGCATGGAGGGAATGTTTTTTGTGGTCCGCCTGTGACGCAATAGGTTGCGGGTTCGATTCCCGCAACTTGACAACTGTTTGTACGCTACACTGCGGTGAAATATAATAACCCTCATTTTAGGCATTCGAAATCCATTGCGCGAGAGATTCTAAGATTGCGGTTTTACATTTTTTTTCTGCGTTCTACAAGGCGTTTAAGGAAACAAAACTAATGGAAAAGTAATTTTTGCGGCGATTAGCGTAGCCGTAATTCGGATAGGTGGGAGGATATCATCAGCCAATGAGTGTAGTTTTAAACAGCCAGTCATGTATTATGTATGTATGCTTAAGTAATTAATGCCGTTCCAAAGATCGACTTGTAAAACAAGATTCCTGATAAAAAAAACCCCTTTCCCAGGACATAATCGAGGACCTGAAGTCTGAGTTAGGCGGTCACTTCGAGGACGTGATCGTGGCGCTCATGTCTCCCCCCGAGGAGTATCTCTGCAAGGAACTGCATCACTGCATGGAAGGGATGGGCACTGATGAAGACACGCTCGTGGAAATACTGTGTACCAGGACTAAGAAGGAGATCGCGTCTATTGTGGAGGCTTATGAGAGACGTGAGTTACGCAATCATATCATACTTTATAGCCCTGTTTATCTTTGATCTGTCTTGTTTATTTTTAGACTGTTTGGCCTTCTTTGATTGGCCAAAGTTGTGTCCTTTATCTTAACTGAAGTTGATTTAATTGTGTTTCTACCTAGTCCTATGAATTATTGTCTCAGAGATTTGAAACGGTAGGTGCAAATGATGCAATTAACTCGCCGATTTGCTGATCACTAGTTGACATTTCTCATCATTTCATTTCGCATTTCTTGAATAAGAAATTGTTTAAATTCGACGACATAGTCCTTTATTATTCTCATCATCAAGTTGCTCGCATCATAAAAGAACCCACAAGTCTTATTCGTATTGGTAAAGTACAATCACCCACTGGATTTTAAATCCTGTGCTTCTTCACCAGTGTACTCCCGCCCCCTCGCTGAGCACATGTGCTCAGAGACGTCTGGCGACTTCCGTCGGCTGCTGACCCTCATCGTGGTTGTAAGTATGACTGCTACTCTAAGGGAACACCTCTATGGGCGACCGTATCGCTGGCGATAGACTTTTACCACTTAATTCAATAACAACGTACCTTAGAGCCTTAGAGTGAGTGAGAGTGAGAGTGAATACGGGCCTTAGAGTGATATAGCATAAAACTTAAAACTCGTAGCACTCTAAAACCCGCGTAAGCTTACTCATTCATCGATTTGTGCTTAAGTAACACTTATGCCGTTTCAAAGCGTTTCTCAAGCCTAGATAGATGACTGAGTAAGCTTTCATGGGGGCGTAAGAGCGTGTCTTTCTACGGCAAAATGTCTATTGACTCGATGCGTGATTCCGTGGAGGTGATTGCAAACATCACTGCATTTTCATTTGTCCCATTTAGTGCAGATTTCCACCGAAAAAGAGATGCTACCTATGTAAAAAAAAACAATAGCATAGTGTCAAATTAACGTTACATGGTCTGCGTAAGACCATCATGATATTTTCTTAATAGAGAATATATTTTATTTAACACCTATTCTTTGGTGGAAACCGGATCTTAAAGTAAGTTCTATTTATGCCAACCGATTCCGCCTTTATAAAAGACCTTAAAACCCTTATATCAGCGATCGATAGATATAGACTAAAATAATACGTTGACGCGAATCCCTCATAAACTATTCAAATGTTTGTAGGAACAGCGTTCATTCAACATGATAGGTACATATTGTGTTTTAAAATCGATAAGATTGCCGCCTACCCGTCATGGCATGCAACTTAACGCAGTCCTATAATTTAAAAGCAATAAGGGACATACATTCAAGCAACATTTAAAGAGATAACATTAGTTTTAAGGTCAAAATAGCATGGCATGTCATTTTAGTCGTAATGGGCCTAAACGATGGTCCAATGTGAACTAATAACCTTAACATCCAATTATAGAAATGGCTTTGCGTTTTCGCTTGCACCATTAACATACTAATTTGTGTTTTGACCATTATCATTTTGATTAATTAGACTTTTATTAATTATCTTTAATAGAACAACAATAATTTCTTGGTTCTCTGTTAAAGTTAAAACAAACGTTTTTTCGTTATGAATCTACTATACAAAAGCTAAGTTCCAATGTCATTTGCCACTTAAATTGGTTTAAAAACTAAAGCATTGTTCTGTAGAGGCCACCGGCCGCCACGTAGTCGTTCCCCCTAATTACTAGCATGAGTCAGCCGGTGCTATGGATACAGAATAAATAATACTTTATGATTGTAGCGGAAATTAAAAAATGTACTGAACTTAATGTAGTTATACTCCGATTGAAAAACCTGAATATTTTATGTAAATATACAAAACAAAACCCAAGGAATATTGGTGGAAAATAATAAACTTCATTGGCAACATAGAAGCACAGAAGCTCGTAACGATTTCTGGTTTCGAAAGCTTTAATTTATCTTATAATGAATGTTTCGTTTGTTTTCGCATTCAAATCTAAACATTTTTGCTGCATATAGAGACCTTCAAGATACTTACCAACCACTACAGTATACCAGACTTGTCACAGACACTATACAATATGAACAGTAACACAAGGCTGAGAGGACACTCGCTGAAGCTGCAACGCGGGCCAAGTACCAGCAAACCAAGAGAGCACATATTGCCAAATCGCGTTGTGAAGACTTGGAACCGGTTACCGGAATCAGTGATCAGTGCCCCCTCAGTGAACTCTTTTAAAAATAGACTGGACAAACATTTAAAGTGCACTGACAAAGACTATGATATGCACGCATCAGCTTAAGAGCTGCCTGTGTATTCAATAATAATAATATATGAACTTTACGAAGTTTTCATTCATAAATGTCCTTGTTGTCATAAATATCTTGGATTCTAAATCGGAGTAAGCTGTGTGTAGAAAGCTCAGTATGGTGAGGGATTGTTTTCCATGTTTAGAAAGTGGCAATAAAAGCATTAACGTAACGATCGATACTATTATCGGATGGGATAGCTAATCGTGGCTCACAATCTTTGCTCACAACACATTTAAATGGTGAACTCTTAAAAATGAAAGGCCGTTTTTCGCTCTGCTTTTGAAATGGGATGTTATAGTCCCAAATCTGGAAGGTACGGTCTACGACAAATATTGCTGAAAATTGTAATTAGAAATCTTCATTATGTGTAACGATATAAAATCAAAATAAAAGCTTGTTAATTCAGCCGATGGATGTCCATAGATTAAAATCATTATGAACTTATTAAAATCCTCGAATACATCTTAAAACTCATTTGTATGGTCGACCCTGTTCACAAATTTTTGTCGTCGACTATACCCACGTAAACACGGTGCTTCTTTTAGAGGTTTTTTTTTTTCAATTACTGTGAATTTCCTGCTATGGGGTCTTTCAAGGCCGATATCAAATGGGCCAACGGCACAATTCTTTTCCTTTGCTTTTGCTAATGTTCTTTAAGCCTTGGAGTGTGTATGGTGTTCTTGAGTCTTGGTTTTGTCCCCTTTGTGCCCTTCTAATGACTATTGTCTAAATTCGTGTGCGCTACCACAAATTAAGGTAACCCTAACTTAACTCCTGTTGATTTAATTTGATTAAAATAGGTCAACGCTTTCGTTTTTTTTAACATGGTTTGATTATGTTTGATGTCCGATATTTCGATGTTTCGGCACCTGTTGTGATCGAAATAATATAAACTCGAGATCACAAATACGTCATCGATGTACCTAACCTGTAGTAGTTTTAAGAGCTCTTACTGTACCACTGCGGGGCACGACCTCCTTAATTACCAATTTTAAAAATAAAATGACCTAAAAACAGTATGTATTTACTGTGTTTAAAAACTAAATACAAACCATCATCAAGTCAAGAATCACATTCTCAAGATAGCCACCCAGCCATATGGGTGTTTCTCTCCTAATACCCTCAAGACACAATTCCCGCTCCAAGGCCCCGAAGCCCCATATCCACGCTGTGATCAGTCTTCAAACCGGCAGGGCGCGCGCGACGAGGAGTCCGGCGTCGATCCGGACAGGGCGCGGGAAGATGCGCAGGCGCTGTTCGACGCAGGAGAGGCCAAGTGGGGGACGGACGAAGAGGTGTTCAATAGGGTGAGTTTAAACTGAAGTCACGGCGCCTTTATACAAACCGAGGACCAGTTTCCTTATGAGTTTGAATCCTGTCGCATTAAGGCCCGTATTATGAAAGCTTACTCAGTCATCGATATGTGCTTGAGTAACGATTTTCTATGGCATAACGAAAACGTCACTCAAGCTCGTAATAGGAAAGCTTACTAGGTCAAAGATAGATCTTTGACTGAGCAAGCTTTACTATTACGAGCCTTAGTTTTATTTTTATTTATTTGAAAAAAAAAGCTTATTTTTAAGCAACAGTAGATTCATAGGCTAGAGCAAATGAAGCTAACAACAGTTTCCACTTATAGTTTGTAAAAATAACTGAACTACTATAAACTAGTAATAATTAATATTAGAAAGAAAAAAAACAATTAGGAGTAATAAACACAAATACAATTGTATAATTGATAATGTGCCAAGCATGACTAGAATGATGGTTATTTAAAGAAAAACAAGATAACCGTCACGAATCCCTCAGAACGATGCACTTTGTACTAACAGAACTCAATTTGTTTAAAAGTGCCCAAGTCATCGCTCGAATTTAGAAATGAGCGTCGATCGCGCGCATAGTAGTAAAATAAATATACATACATAAATATTGATTGTGTCCAGATCCTGGCGCACGAGAGCTTCGCGCAGCTGCGGCTGATATTCGAGGAGTACAAGAACATCGCGGGGCGCACCATCGAGCAGGCCATCAAGGCGGAGATCGGCGGCGAGCTGAAGGAAGCGCTCTCTGCTATCGGTAATATACACACCACACACTTCTCATCCTACAACTGTTGGGCCGAGAGTTGATATAGCTGCATTAGAGAGCGCAAACGCTTCATGGCTTTGCTAAGATGCATAATAGATTCAGGCGTTACTTTGCGGAAATCCATTGCAAAATATAAGGATGAAAATATTTAGTAACAATTCCGCGAAAAAACCTTCTCCGATAAGTTCTATCAAAATGTAGTCCGCGTTAATAATCCGTAATGTAAAACGACGCCAACTACAAAATGAAAAAATACCTATCAAAGCAAGACGTCTTGCTTTGATAGGCGTCCACCGGATCGGAAGCGAAGTATACGGAGCTAAGGATTTGTTGCTGTATTGATTTCTATGATACAGCGTGCACTGGATCGGTTATCTACCGATACCGATACCAGGCGTATTGTAAATACCGACGCCGCTGCCGTACGCTTCGATTCCGATCCGACAGACGACGCATGGCCAATTTGAGAATTGATTTACGGTACCTACGGTAAACTTGCCTACACCAGCATTGTCCAAAAATTCGTAGTAATATCTACTTATTTAGAACTTGTATAATCCAAATTCTTTTTAGGATACCGATGCTATAGGGTTTCATTTACATTATTAAAGAAAATACTCTAATAGGCACTAGTCAAATTGCAACAATATCTTGTGCCGGGGTTTCAAATACTTACTAACTGCTGCCCCGGCTTCGTACGCTCTTTTCCGAGCTAGAAAGTAGTCCATGTCCGTCCCCGGGATACCATCTATATCCATGCCAAATTTCACTAAAATATGTTCAGCCGTTTAATCGTGACCGTCGAGCCGTTATACGTAACAGACCGACGGAATAGTTAATTTCAAATGACGTATTATTAGAATGGATGTCACTGTTTTTCTAACTTATCTCGAACAACAGAAACTTCAATGTTCAGCCTCCATGTAAAATTTGTGATGCTTATGCATTCATTCTGTTCCTTATTGTACCAAATTGTAACTCTAACGTGGCTTGCCTGCCACGCTGTCAATAACCCAGACCAATTGTGTCAATTTAGCGGGGAATGTCTTTGTAGTGACGCGTTGTAGCGGTCAGGAAGAAGCCAATTTAACAATTTGTCTCAACCTTTTAAGTACTAACTTCTTCTAATATTCAGATTTATTATAATGGCTAGCTTTTGTGTTTCCCGATATTCGTTTATCACAGAGTGTATCATATGATATGATTAAATATGAATTTTGTTTATCAGAACAGAAGCTCTGTTAGTTATATGAATGAAATAATATTATCTGTAGGTAATGTTATATTTAATAATTTTATATTTTTTGAAGAATGACATCTTACTGTCATCTAATTAGCAGCGCCTGGCGGTTACACCCGCGTAGTTCCCGTTCCCGTGAGAATTTCGGGATAAAACATAGCTTATGTCACTCCTTGTAAAGTAAGCTATCTAATGGTGAAATAATTTTTGAAAAACAAATCTTTCCTCTTTATAATATTAGTATAGATTGAGAGAGACTTTTCAAAAACGGGTGTAATACTATTGTCTTCTGAAGAACTTATGCCCAGTTATAAGGGGAGGCCTATGTCCAGCTGTGGACTAGTGTAGGCTGTTGATTTTTGTCCAAAAAACTATGAACAGTTAGTTACCAATGATAGATGCAAGTAGTAACGGCACTTGCCACCCGCAGTGGAGACAGTAGAAAACGCAGCCGCCTGGTTCGCGACGCGCCTGCGCAAGGCCATGCAGGGCTTCGGCACCAAGGACCGGACCCTCATCAGGGTCATCGTCAGCAGATCTGAGATCGACCTGGAAACCATCAAGGGGGAGTACGAGCGGCTCTATGATAAGACTTTGGTTTCTGAAGTTAAGGTTAGAAGTGGATATTTGGACTGCGTGTTATACAGGTTATCGAGTGTTGGCTCTTTGGTGGGGAGGTCTGGTTACTGTTGAGAAGGTTTTTCTCTTGAACTTGGTAAGAAGTTCCTAGCTGGATTTATCTAGAATTTCTTTTGACGTTGAAATCCCGTTTTAAACACTAAGAACGTAACGCTATCAGTGCTTGTGAACTCACAAGCGTTGCAATCGCAGTTTTCTACGTCAGTATGGAATCTTAAAACTCGTCTTAGTGCATACACAGCATCTGTTTTACAGAATCCGTTTTTTTCTGTGACGGAATATGTAGTTGTAGGATCGAGTTCACACACCCGACCGACAGTATTCCGGATCCAAAACGATTGTTTCCCGTACCGAAGGACCCAAAAAAAACGGTCCTGTCAAAACGGATCCGCTGTGAATACGCCCTAAACGATAATAATATGTTAGAAGTCGGAAAACAGCAATTGATAATTACAATGTCAGTTACGATACATAATTCCTCAAGACACAAGCCTTGTCAACAGTTACCATTCTAACCTACCAGAACACAAACCGTCCTACCGACAGACCATCAAAACCACCGCTGGACTACAATCCTGCGCGAAGAAGTCTTCATACGCCATCAGCTTCAGGTACTGTAAAGGTCAATTATTTTCAGTGGAGTGTGTGGAAAACGCCGCGGCTTGGTTCGCTGCGCGCCTCCGCAACGCGATGCAAGGCGCCGGTACGGAGGATCAGACGTTGATCCGCATCATTGTCGGCAGAGCTGAAGTGGACTTGCAGAGCATTAAGGAGGAGTATGAGAGGCTGTATGATAAGACGCTGGAGAGCGATCTCAAGGTACGGATGGTGCGTCGGGTCGGGGTGCTAGATAACTTGGAGATTATGTTTGGTTTTATATTTTTACACGAATTATCGCTTTTGCTAAAAATTCGTTCGTACGGTACGATGTGTATTGTGTGACACAAAAAACAAATTCACCTTAGTACTTCCTGTAGCCCGGACTCATAAAGAGACTGGTGTATTCAGTAGTTCAACAAGAGGTGCAAAAACCAGTATTTTTGTCTGCGTAAAACCTTCAAGTTTTACAAAAATATTTGTTTTTTTAGGAACTACTTAGCTCCCTCCCGGGCATGAAATCAAGTCTCGTGGTTTTTAGAATATGAAAGGTTAAAGCTATGACCGATTAGCCGTACATTGAATTCAATTTTGAATATATTTTAACTTTGTTGGTCTAAATTACGTTATTCATACTCTCTCTACGTTATCTTTAACCTTGGTTTGGCATGACACAAACCTATATTAAATTTTAGTACATCCACTGCTTGGGTCAGCACTGTGTTACTGCGATCAATATTAAAGCACACTATTATTTGCATGAAAGTAATGACTGCCCAATATTACTATTAAAATTCTTAATAATATATTACACAAAACGCTTTGAAACTGACAAATACAAGGTCAGTAAAAACTTTGACCGGCAGTGCTATATATCGAAAACACATCCGAATATTAATTAATGAAAAATGGGCATTATTTATGGCATGTTGCATTTTATTCTTTCAATTCTGTTCTGCTTTCAATATTTTAGGAAAATAGTTTATTTCATTACTCGTGTCAAATAATAAAGTGTTTTAATATTTTTACGCATTAATTCGCAATTCTGGTGATCGGAAAGGAGGTAAAGTATTTAATTTTAATATTTATGTTATTTATATTTATTCAGCTCGTAACTAACTCACATATTTTCAGTGGCCTTCCATACATGTAACTGTAGAATCCCTTTTTTCTAAAGTAAATGCTCCAATCAAGCTATGGCGCATTAGTATTTACAACCCAAAAAAATAAGCTAACTATCCACAAAATATAATCATCCCAAGATTGGACCTTGTAAGTTGTTACAATAAATAAATAAAAATAAATAAACTAAAGATCTACAGCAGTTTTTCCGAACACATTATACTAATGATGTCGCTTTCCTTTCCGCACGCCGCCGCCGCATGCGCCGCACAACCAACGCCACCTATCGCCTGATCCGAACAACTCTCGTGTTTCCGCGACTCGGCAGCAGGGCGAGACCTCAGGCGACTACAAGAGGGCGCTAGTTGCACTACTTGGACCGGCCTAGATGGAGACGAGCCTTCAAAGAAGCTTTAGCAAGAATATATTTTAGATTAATTGGTGTTTGTTATGAATGTATTTTGTGTATCACAATTTTATTTAAATTGATATTTTTATAGATTTTAAGCAGCTTTGATTAAGTTATAAGTACATTGTGTTATGTGTGGCTGCTTTTAAGTATTAATTGGCGTATACTGCAATTTTACTATTGTTATAATGTTTATAATTTAGAGCTCTCGTATACGAGACATAAACTTACTATTTGGTTGAAGAACCATGCTCGAATAGCACTTGAAGTAACAACAATGATAATTATTTAAAATCTCCCTCCCGAGATCTGATGAAATAAGTTAAATATGTATTTTGTGTGCTTATTGTGCTTGTGTCATGCATAATATTAAAAGTAGTTAATTAATCATAGACCGAAAACCTGATTAACAGTCGAAAAACTAAAACAGATGCCTTGGCATAGTGCCTAGAGTTAAAAATGTATAATGATAAAATGATTTATTGGTAAAATATTTAAATATTGCATTCCAATTGTAAACCTCAGATTAATTCAAAGCATTAAATTCTTAGTATTAAATGAATGGTTTTATTTATTTGATGCAGTCTTCGATCAAAAATAAGTAGTTCGCGGCCTCCCCCGTAGATACCTAGAGCCTTGCAAAATGTCACTCAAAATTGTCTTCGTTTTGTTTTGACGCAGACAGTTTGCGCAGAGCCTGACAAGTTTTTTCCATACGGAACAAGAGATTGGTGGAGTCGAATTCATTTTATTTTATTTTGTAAGTAGGTAGGGACTGAGAATTATATACCTACCTACTCAGTTTATTTTCTATAAGGACATTAACAGAATTCAGGTAAAGATAACGAATCATTTATTGATGAAACTATAAATTGGTGTCTCAACAGTAGGTATTCATTTCAGACATACAATCATTTAAACTTACAATACAATTTCAGGCAGGCACTCTAGATTAAAAAGAACTGGTTCCTGTCTGCGGCTTTGCACGAGTTTTTTTTACGGGACAAAAAATAAACGTTTTAATAATTCATACTTCTGGTAGGTAGGTAAGAACCTAGTCTTTCTTTTATTAGAGAGTCTACGCAAATGAAATTTTAGGGCGGGCCAACTAGTTATTTTAAAAATATTAAACTTATTTTTATGAAAAATATATTAATGCATACTATAAATGAAAAAAAATTATGGAAATCGTCCAAAGTGCTCAAAATTACGGAAATTTTGAATCGAAGAGTAAAACGAACGAACAAGCGGCTTCTCTCCTGGAGGAGATGAGCCACCTGTGCCGCCTACGAACTCGATCAATCGACAAAAATTAAAATATTAGCATTAAAATAACTTAAAATTCTTAGTTACAGTAACCAAGCTCGGAAATGTTTTTTTATAGATTAGGATAACGTAATCCGAAGGTCGGCCGAAGAGGTTTTGATTGTTCCATACAATCATAGCCGTCTTTAAAATATAGTGGTGCAGGAGGTTTCGGTTTCGATGCACACCTCGGAGCAAATGTTTGTACGATCTGCAGATATTTGCTCAGGGTGTTTTTATCCCACTTCGAAAAAAGGAGGTTCTATTTTCGCCTGTATGTTCGTTCCAATGAAAAAAGAGATCCCCTTCGGTATAGTTCGTTCATTCCGTCAAAAGTGGACCGAATTCTATAGCGAAAGAATTCGGTATAGTATAGATAGAGTAGTCCCGAGATGGTCCCATATAAATCTTATTCCCGAGGGATTCGTTCCCTCAAAACATACAAAAAAAAAAAACAGTTTAAAACTAAGGGATTAAGTCTTTTTTTTAACATTCAAATTTATGTATGTATGTATAATGAAGATAACTATTTATATAGTTTTATTTATTTCTATATCTATTTTCTATATCAGTTATCTAGTACACATAACACAAGCTCTTCTTAGCTTGGGTTATGGGTACATTACATACACCATCTTATTGATGCTTAGTATCTCAGTCGGGACACATAGTAAAAGGAATAATGTTAAAGCAAGAAAAAAAATAACACACAAGATTTACTAATTTATTTGATTTAAACGAGCGAACACTGGCAACACACAATAACAAAATATTTACAACAAAAATCCTAAATTGCACAGTCAACTAAACAAGCTAAATTAGGTTATACACATTAACTTGGCTACAAATAACACTAAGATTTTATAAATTTACAACAAAAATTGCTTTATTCTGAGAAAAAGCGACCAACATTCACACTAATATTAAAATGTGAAAGTTTGAATGCTATATAGTAACAACACCTTCACGCCAACACTACAACGGACCAGGCCGAAATTTTGCATACATGTAATTTAACATAATATAGACTACTTTTATCCCGGAAAAATGCGAAGTTGCGGGCAGTAACTAGTATTCATTATAAAATATACGAAAATAGATAACATACTGATACTGACATATTATACGTACGCCATGACAGTGTAATGCCATTTATAAGTTATGCTAAAACTAGTTTTACAGTTAATTTCTCATTAGAATATTTACAATGGGTTCTTGAGCAGTCATGTTGATATTTGTCGATGAATTCCTGCTATATTGAGATCTTATTTAGACTTACATGAATTATTACGATTTGTGCTTGTGATAATTAACGCATTAATTATTAATACAGATATTTATTATGTTCTTGTAACTCAACAGGGAGGTAATAAATATCTATTTACGATAGACAAGTACTTAGTCAGTGTATTACCAATATCCCTGTATGCGTGAGCGGGTTAACTAATAACCTCTACTAGAATTCGAAGAATTCTTGGAATTCGTCAAACGGCAATTTTCACATGAGAATATCTAAACACCCGTATTCAAGAACAATACTGTGCCTTTATTCAACATTATTTACTACGCAAAAAGATACTCATTAGCGCAAGCGCGGCGCAGCGGGGAGTTTTTGTATCATGTCAATAACATTTGTACCTTTTTTCGTAGTAAATAAAATTATATTTTGAATTAAAATGCGAGCAGCGTCGCGTCGCGTTTTGGTGTGAACTGACAGTACGCAGCGTACTGCAATCATTTATTACTTTACTCAATCAAGAAAACTTAAGTAGGCCATGGATGAACAATCATCACCATCCGCCGTTAGTCCACCGCTGGACATAGGTCGCCCTAATGACCGCTCTTGGATGAACAACATATTCACCATTTATACTTTGGACCTTTTCTGAAAAGACTTTAAAAGAAAGTCCGTCCGTAAATTGTAAAAAAATCAACAGTATGTTTCTAATTTCTTTTGATTTAGTGCGGAGTCCGTATTTTGTTTTCAGTAAAAAGCAGGTAGCAGGCTTAGCACGATAATACTAGCCAGTCACAAAGACAGTGTTTTGTTTAGGTTAGAATAGACAAAAATATCATCCAATCGCTTGGACATAAATACGGCGAAACCTTGATTTTGGATATCGATCAAGGCAGAAGTCAAATATTTAAAAGAAATAAAGCACTTTCAGTTTTATTCGAATCCATCTAATGCATAATTCATTCTATCAACTCAATAATTTACGCATTTTATAATTCCTTAAATTATACGTAATTACTATAGGACACGAACATAAACTTCAACCAATGTTTTTTTAAAGAATATGTGTCTAAAACTACAACTGTTGATAAAACGTCTAATATTTGCTATAACCAGCATACATAAAGAATGAGATTGGCAATGAATATCTCATGGAGCGGATTCGAAACGAGCATGAGATATTTTTTTACGCTTTTGAGAACCTAATATTTTTATGCTATAGTTAACGCATTGTATATATTTTTTTCTATTCTACCGTAGACAAGAATTTGTCTATGCATAGGCATTTGCGTCCGACGTTATATTGGCGCTAGCTCTCTCTGAACGCGTGTCGTTGTGTTGGTATTGTCTAGGGTTCAGTCGTTGCATCCGAAGAACTTCGCGCGAATGTGTTCGAGCGGGAAGAGCGTGTCTTCTGAGAGAACGGGAGGCTTTTCCGCTTTTGTTCGTTCTCTTAGCTCTGGAAAGACAAACATGATTTAGTTAACTACTGCACTAAGATGGACTATATTAAGAGGCGAACCTAACGGCTTTGATTGTCGAACTAGGTCTAAATCTCAGTACTGATGGGATCCCCGTAGTAAAAAACTCGAATTACATAAATTTCTAAATTTCTTCTTTGGTTCCTTGAACGTAAAAACATTTACTACTTTACAGAAAATGAAGAAAATAATTTTCTTTTAAATAAGCAAAAATTTAATTTTTGCGCTTACGCCGTTACAAAAACGTTTGCTCTGTCCTGCTCCTATGAACGCGAAATCCTATGCCTATCCTTTTCACAAAATGGCGCGCATTGAGCCCTCATGCTTATCTCTACCTCATAACATAACTCAACTTTACGGCAGCTGCTTAGCTGTAAAGTTGAGTTAGAGGTAGAAATACTTCTCTCATTTTTATTTCTAGTGTGACACTACGCATTTAAGACTGCCACTAACTTTAGTTGAGGCATCAGTATTCTTTTTTCGTTAAAATTTTCTTATTAAACTGTCCTTAAAAGCACAGTTTAAGAAGTGAGTTAGCAATAGTTGCTATGTTCGCATAGCGCGCAAGTAAAGGAGGCGCGCAGCTAAACCGTATTCACCCTAAATTCCATGGTTAATGGATGAAACGTTGGTATTCTTTCAACACAAGGTTCGTAGCTAACCCGAACACATTGATAAGCATATACGGTAAAGGATTGTACCTTGCCACTGCTGCAGTAGTCCCGTGTAGTGGTCCGCGCGGTCGTGCCTCTTCAGCTCCGTGAACACGTGGACAAGTCCGCGGTAGTCGTACTCGAGGCCGGAGTACCGCGTGCCGAATAGTTTCAGACCTGGAATACATAATTACCTTGTATAGTCCATCTCTTGTCAATTAAAACTTTATTGTACACTAAATGTTGCCCGCGGCTTCGCACGCGCTTTTCAAGTATCCTATGTCCTTCTCCGGCATACCATTAAGATCCAGAAAATATTAAAAAAATAACATGCATGAAAGATGACTAATGTTGAAAAAATAAAACCTTGAGTACCCTCTCAATAGATAGTGCATACAAAATTAAATAATGAAGGGTCATTCCAAACCTTATCAACCTGAGTGGATGACACTCAGCCCACTTGTATTCCTTATTCCTTTAGTCATACGGTCTATAATATAACTTACTGATAGAAATAGATCGCAGATAAAGTTTTTCAGCGGCATGATGCATGTTCATATGGTAGTTGTAGAGAGAAGCAAGATGGCCGACGCTCAGGCCCACTTCGTAGTCTTCGGGTCCTAACAGTTCTTCTTTGATGGCGATCGCTTTGAGGTGCATTGTTTCTGCGTCCTGTAAAGCATTTTAATAATTGGTAAGTTAGTTTTCTTTTTTTTTATCAGGTCGCGTCGTCAATTCGTCTCAAAGATATACCTACTTCTTTGTGAAATGAAATTTAAAAAACATCCCAAAAATTTCGTTTTCGGCGGAACTTGAACCCGGGAGGGTGTCAGATAGTCGGATGACGGGGTTTTCATGCGAGCCGAGAACGCGGGAAACCAGGTGGACAGGAATATGATGCCTCTCTGGCTGGTCAAGTGCTGCTAAGGAATATATGGGCATTGACTAGTCGATGAAACTCTAGTGTATAATATCAATGTGGTTAACAACTCACGCTGAATTTCTGCATGCTCTGGTAGAGCCGGCCCAGGTTGCCGTAGTGCTTGGCGGTCTGCACGTTCTTCTCCCCGAAGGCCATCATGGACAGCGCCAGCGCCGCCTTGTGCAGCGACTCCGACTCTTCAAGCAGGCTCGGCTCTGGAAGTAGACCAGTTGATATTTACTGCGGTAATAGATATCTATATAACCAGTCGGTGGCACTGCTGAGTATAGGCCTCTACCTTTTCTCGCCACCCCTGGCGGTCTTGTACTAGATGTGCTAGTTTAAATAAGTTCAATATCAAATTTAAAAAACAGTTAATCTGATTTTGTATTAGTACTTTTTGAGACCGCTTCTCAAACATACAATACAATGTCTTTATTCATCAATCCATGTTATGAGTTAAGTAATAGTTCATTTTCTAAAAAACTTATTACTTTCAAATTATAGATATAGTACAAAAGTTATAAAAATTAATTGATAAATTATACACTATTTAACGAAATTGGCAGTTCATTTCGTACAACTCGTTTAACGAGTAGAAATTATTATCTAACAGCCACTTGCGTGACCATGATTTTAGAACCGTCCGTCGTGGAGGTACCTTGCTTTCGGATTGAATCCAGCAGCTTGTGGCTCAATAGTCCAAATAAATACAACTTCGCTCGAGTAGTACTTACCTGGATAAAAGGTAGCTTTTACCACTCAGGGATACGGAAATTCATTCACATAGACAACTGTATGGTGTAAATAAAATGTTCAAATTAGCAAACATAGAGAAAAACTACATTTTATTTCTATATTTTAAAACTAAAGCGCGGGTGCCTTTCCACGCATTGGCAGAAGCTAGTTTCTAATAAATATGGGCTATTTCTGTTCGTCCACTTTAAATCATAATGTACCTTTTAAACATTCTTGGATTATAATTATCTAATTATTAGCCTTTTCAAGCAAGGCACATAAAAATTGACTTTAACGGCGGTTGCCATCAGAGCAAAGCTGCCTAGCTAAGCTGTAGAAAGTTTCTAACCAAATCAATAGGCTTTCTCGATTTTAATTGATAAACGATGTTAAAGGTTATGTTTTAAATAACACCGTTCCCTGCTTAGCTACACAGCTTCACTTTGGAAGCATCCTCAACCTGCAAAATCATAATTTTTCTGTAGATATATAGACAAATCGCTCTGATCTTTCGTTACGCGAGTGTATAAATTATTGTAGCGTGGAGGAACAGACTTAGCCCTAAGTTACTGTCATCTATTACCACTCATATCCTGCCCGGCGGGGATGTCCAGAGCTATCTCCTCCAGGATGAGAGCCTTCACGCGCTTGGCCGACGCCAGCAGCAGGTGGTCTGGAGGCACCAGGTTCTGGAGGTACACGAACATTGATTATTTTTGAAATATTATTTAATCTCTAGAAATTCTTAAAGATTAATAAGTTTGAGAGGAGGTAATATCATTATTTGCAGTCAATTTTACCCACTGCAGGGTGGCTGGTAGGTATAGACCTCCCGAAGTGTGTGCTACCCACCCCGATCTAACGAATTTATAATTAATATTGTTATTTTTGTTTATTACATTGATAAAACCTGGATAGGCGTAAATTAACTAAGGTTTGAGTACAAACTACTTACACAAACAGACAACTAAACAATCAACTCCGAAGCCGAAATTAGCTGGGAGGGAAATCAAATTTATATGTAAAATAAATTACAATCAAGTAAAAGAAACAAATTAGAACTAGTATTTACAATTGAGCTAACTACAGACTGCTGCAAACAATCTACAGGTAGCTCAACTGATCCATATCAATACGAGTCGGAAGCGTACCCAAAACGCAGGCTGCATTGCCTCGCTGTATAAAATATATTCATATTCAATTTATTGATAATCACGTAGTTTTTCATAGGGATATTAGAATATAATAGTTACCTCAATGATCCTAATCGCCCGCTCAGCATGGTCCCTCGCCTTGTAGAACCTTCCGGAAGAATATTCTAGAACGTACAGTGCGTACGCTAGGTCCTCCTGCGCCGTGGCCACGTGCAGACTGCTGCGGCCGAATACTCGGCGCAGGATGGTTAGGGCTTCCTGGAACAATGTCATAACAAAAATCATGTTAGGACTTTGGATAATAAAAAAAAACGTAATTAGCATAGTTAAGCCAAAAAGTATGCAGAGAAAATTATAGTTCATTTCGGATGCCCGTATTCATTAGTTTGGCTGCACCAGTTTAAGTACATATACATCGATTTAGAATCTAAGATTTTTTATGTCAACAAAGATTTTATTATTTATGAATGAAAACTGATAACAATAATGGGGAAAAACACGGTAAAACACAAACTTCAACGACGCATAATCTCACATGTGCAGCGAAAAATGTTTAATTTCAATTTAAAAACGAACAGGAGAACAATTAAGTGACGAATAAAAACTTTCCAACCCCAAAATTGTTTCGAGCTTCTGTGCTTTGCTGTGTGATACCGAATAATGTTCAAAACCAATCGGAGTAACATTGAATTTCTTGTAGGACCTTTGTGTGATTGAAGAACATTTCATCACAAAAACTGACCTCGTAAACAGTGACACTATGTACAATAGAGTCTATGTTCGGCAGATAGAAGCCATAGTCCAGTAAGGCGGCCGCGTATCTCGGATGGTCGGCCCCGTACAATTACCTCATAAACAGTGACACTATGTACAATAGAGTCTATGTTCAGCAGATAGAAGCCATAGTCCAGTAAGGCGGCCGCGTATCTCGGATGGTCGGCCCCGTACAATTACCTCATAAACAGTGACACTATGTACAATAGAGTCTATGTTCAGCAGATAGAAGCCATAGTCCAGTAAGGCGGCCGCGTATCTCGGATGGTCGGCCCCGTACAATTACCTCATAAACAGTGACACTATGTACAATAGAGTCTATGTTCAGCAGATAGAAGCCATAGTCCAGTAAGGCGGCCGCGTATCTCGGATGGTCGGCCCCGTACAATTACCTCATAAACAGTGACACTATGTACAATAGAGTCTATGTTCAGCAGATAGAAGCCATAGTCCAGTAAGGCGGCCGCGTATCTCGGATGGTCGGCCCCGTACAATTACCTCATAAACAGTGACACTATGTACAATAGAGTCTATGTTCAGCAGATAGAAGCCATAGTCCAGTAAGGCGGCCGCGTATCTCGGATGGTCGGCCCCGTACAATTACCTCATAAACAGTGACACTATGTACAATAGAGTCTATGTTCAGCAGATAGAAGCCATAGTCCAGTAAGGCGGCCGCGTATCTCGGATGGTCGGCCCCGTAGACTTCTCGGGACGAGGTGACGGCGGCGGTGGCGGCGGCGCCCGCGCATTCGAAGCGACGCTTCACTACGCACGCTTTGGCGCAGCAGCGGAGTACGTCGATAATTATCCTGCGAAGAAAAATATACCTAAAATTAATAAACATTCGAAAACATATAGAACGATTTTTCTTTAGTACCCTTGAATAACGCCTTTGGCTTTTTTATATGGGTATCTACGTATAATAAAAATGCATTGTATTAATTATATCAGTCATCTAGTACCCATAACACAAGCTCTGCTTAGCTTAGAGCTAGATAATGCTGTGTGAATTGTCCAGCATTATTTATTAATGTTTATTTATTATTAGGCGCGCTATGGCGCTCATCAGCGGAGGCCTATGCCCAGCAGTGGACTAATATAGGCTGATGATGATGATTATTAGGGGGTAACGGCATAATCCCCACGCTGGTTAGGGGTCGCAGTGTGGTGGTGTAGCGTTCTGCGGCGGGCGCTGCTGTCCGCCCCCCGGTAAATGATCATTCGAAAGTTATTCTGTCTGTCTGTTACCTTTTTACGCCTCATGTGCTGAAGAGATTTTAATGAAATTTAATAAGGAGCAGATGATATCCCGGAGAAGGACATAGGCTACTGTTTATCCCAGAAAAACGAGCGCAAAGCCGCGGGCAGGAGCTAGTTATTGATGCGGATGCTACATACTTGGGCGGAGTGTGGTGGTCGAGCAGCCTTAACGCGCGCATGGCCCAGTGGTGCGCGAGGTTGTAGTCGCAGCGCACGAAGAACAGCGCGCTGAACTCCTTGCAGAGTCGTGCGCACAGAGAGCGCGCGCCCCACGCGCCGGCGCCGCGCCAGCGCCCCGCCGCCGCGACACCGCAGCTCGACTCGCTGTAACAACACAAACGAAATACGTGGAAATACTGAGTTTTTTTACACTCAACAGACCGTTGTTTGACCACAACCTCACCCGATGGCAAGTGACGATTTGGCCAACGTTGCATCGCGAGGGGTCGATTCTTCCGCCGCGACCTTCACGGCCAAATAGTCTTCTGATATATCCATACCAACCTGTCCATAAAGTGTTCCTCATCATCTGTCTCAGTCTGCATCGCCGCGTCACAGGAGTCTGCGACGGCGAAGGCGCCCCCTGGCAGTTCGTTCGTGATCTCATCGTCTTCTGATATCCCCATGAGATTGAGCGCGATGGAATACGTCTCAGCAGCGTCGGGGAACAGGCAGTATGCTGATTGTGTGTTTAATAATCTGGGGAAGATCAAAAACCAACAATAAATTAATTATTTGTATTAAAAAATCAAGAGTTTGTAAAAGCTAATAAGTTACGGAATCTGAAATCGCTATTCATTGCTGCTTGGTGTTTAACTTCAGGATTGGAAATTCCGAACTTAATTAAAAATCAGGAGAAGAGGAAGTTACGTTGATCTTTTAAATTAACGCTTTTAAAATTTTCTAGGCTATATGCAAAAAAACGAATGGCAGGTTCGCAGGTTTTTTAGAAGTTTATCAGAGCGACAGCGACTGCCAGCCTTGGTACCCCACGGACCTAGGATCTCAACGCATTATCCTTACGCATTTACTCTCCTCCAAGGGGAGCAACTGCGCAGGCTCTGTCGAAACCTGCATATTTGCGACTCTTAAGATCCTCAGCCAAATCTGCCACCGCACCAGCCTTCACTGATGTCTTCGGCAGATGGGAAGGCGCAAAGTGTGTCGACGCACGTAGCTTGCCACACAGTGGGCTTCCATAACTCCCATGGAACTAGTGTCATACCGTCCGTCCTCGGCTCTTTGGCGTACCTTGCTAACCGACTTCAAATAAAAGGAGGAGCTTCTATGTTCGACTGTATGTATGTTTTTTTAACTTTTTTATGTATGTTCGTCGACTTTTTTTTATGTATGACCGTCAATGGACCGACTTGGTAAATTTTTTCGCTATTGTATAATAATCCCGAGGTGGTTCCATAAAAAATATTCAAGAGGTATTAAGAGTTACGAATTCGGTTCTTAGTATTTTAAAACAATCAAATTTGAGTTACTGACCTGTGACAACATTCGAGTGCAAGTCGTTTGTAGTAGGTGGTTTGCGGCTGCTCCTGACACATCTTGCGGCACCTGGTCAGCACGCGCGACGCGTCCGCGTACCAGCCTGCTTCGTTCAGGAAACCACCTGCGGACAACAGGAGGAAACTAATTTTAAACACGAACAGCGAATACGTAGAGCATTCTTATAGATAAGTAGACTTATTTAGACAGGTTCTAATAAATACGCTAATAACAAGCGGACACAACATTGTTCATAAAATATTATTTACTAAAAACTAAATAAACTATCTAATAACGTAATTATAAATGTACTACATTAAATGAACCAGGGGGGTTATGCACTATGACCAAAGAGATTCCACGTCCAAATCGTGTTACGTCACAACGTGTTTTTAACACAATCGTGCCTTGGGTGTGGAATGAGGGGTTTTCGTTTCGTATTAAAAAAAAAAAAGCTAGTTCTAAATATCTCAATAGATGGCAGTGTGTCAACTGGCGATTAGGGTATGTCTATGTCAAATGAAGGGAAAACAAACTTTTTCTGAGTGTTGCCATTTACGCATTTTTTTAATGCTAAAACTGGCAGATTTTGTGATCGGTTCACCTTCTAACATCAAACCGATGACGGGGACATAATTAAGTCCCTTCCCCGTCGGTTATGGTACGTAAAAATCGTAAAAAACGGGGACATAAGTCCCAATTAAAAATATTTTGGTTTTGAGCTTTATTTTGTTCAAATGAAGAACTCTTTTAATCAGATGTATTTTTGAATGACGATGACGAGAATGAGATGAGATGAGATGTATTATTACTGAATAACGAGTCACACAATCACAAAAAATCTCCGCCATCTTAGTACAACATGTCGTCCCAAACAGCTGCGCAAGGTCAGTAACCCGAGCCGGCGCGGCGGCACTCGAGTTTCGTCTCAAGTCGTGAATGATTTGTTGTTTTTATAAAGTTTTGAAAAAAGAATCGAATAGATCTGTGAAGGTTATACCTAAAAATGTCGGGTTTACCTGTAAGTAGGTAAGTAACTTGCATATCAGAAAAGGACCTATTTCAGTTTTTAATACCTAAGTGAATGAAAAAATATGTAGGTAGGTATAGGTATGTTGTTCGTAAACCTTTATTATATAAATAAATGAAGGCGTCACAAACACACTATACATTTTATACGTTATTTATGCCTAGTGATATTAGTTTTAAAGGTGATTACTGTTCCTATTTTCAGCTTGCAATATATCATTTTGCAGTTTTCCGGATATTTTACGAAACATCTTTTAGTCATATATTTCGGACAAAATTTAAGTTCGGTTTGGAGTTTTTTAATTTTGACTGTGGCAACACTACATTCGTTTCCTATCTTTGAGAAACCAAAATAATTTCAAGATTTTCTTCAAGTTTTTAGTGGTTTCCCGTCCTTCGTCAGTTCTGGAATCGAATGTTCTTTCTCTGGCTGCGCCGCCGCCGCGCCGCCGGTTTTTGCTGTTGGTGAAGTTATATTCTACCCGATAAAGTTATCTTGCTGTGTTCGAGTTATTGTTAATAACTGGTTGTGTTTGTGCTGATATGATAAAGAGCAGCGCAGCGTGTAAAGCTCTGGACGCTTAACTAGCGTGTGAGATTGAGCCTTGTGAGATGAATGGATTTAGTAAAATAAATACCTATAGCTTTCTTCAAGAAAATTTCCTGCTCAAGCAAAGCCGAGGGCAAGAACTAATGATCCATAAAAATTCAAGGGTTTGCTTCACTGTCTTGTCACTTTCATAGTGACATTTCTTTGTTTATTTGCAGCATTTGAAAAATCAAGTTTGTTTGCCAGTTTTTTCATTGTTCAGACATAAACAATGAAAAAACTGGCACGATGGTTGTGACAGAGAAACATTCATTCTATCTGATTTCTTCTCATGCTACAAGCATATTTTTATCTCTCTCTGGTGTGAATGAGATGGGTATATGCACTACCTCTAGTACCTTGTTCTTTTAAGCGATCGACCGATTATCATTTTGACGTTTTCTTTCATGTGACATTAACATACCATAGTGCCTTGTTGAAGCCAGTTGAAGCCCTGCCATCTATCGAGATACATGGAACTAATTTTTTTCTTTTTAAAAATGTAAAACGAAAACCTCTCATTGTTAAATGGCATTCTGTATGCCTCAAGACTAGTTGTCTATGTCCCGTGTTTCGTGAACTCGCTTATTTCACATGTTCCGTTCAAAATCTTACATCCAATCTTTTCGGATATTATCGGTTTTATTAGAAAATATTTTTTGTTTCCATTTTCAACGGAATTAATTAATATCTTGAGTTTTATGCTTGCCTAGTCATAATTTACATTATTTTAGTGTGATTTGAAAATTTAGAGCCCAAAAATAATAATTTGTTTTATCATTCAAGTCACGCATGACTAGTTTCGGAACGAATAGTTTTCAGCATAACCTAAAAATCATCATTCGTAAACAAAACAACAATATCCCGTATTGTATTCTCTGCGATATCCATTCGGTGAAGAAGCAAAAAAAACAATATAATTATACTACGAAGACAATGCGTAAGACGCTGGCGCCAACAAACTTGGGATTCTGCGGGACTTCTATCAATGGATTGACCCTAAACTGTTTGTGCGGGCTACCAAAGAATTATATTCATTTTCATGCGGGATCCTTGCAAGCAGGATAGTGACTCCTCAAGGGTGTACAAGCATGACACCAGAAGTCAAAGTAAGTGCATTTATAAACTTAGTAATACTGGTAGACTGATCGCAAAGAACTTGAGCTCTGTTTCAACGCACACATGTTTAAATGAGATAAAAAACAACAAGGTGAATAACAGGGTGCACATGCAGGGTAGCTAATCAATTCAATTTGTTTTATTCAATTATTTATTGCATAAAATAACATGATAAAATAATGAAATGTCACAATGTATTCTGCCCTATTTGGCTATCAAATACTTAATTTCCTGGCCACTACCGGTGGGTATCAGGAGCTAGTGGTTCTAAGGGAGAAGGATGGTACCCATTTACTCCGATTTGATTCAGAAAAAATTATTATCTGCCTTGTTTCAGATGTGACAGCGATTTGAAAATCATGGGCCATAAGCTCAAGCTCACCTCAACAGCCTATAATGACCCACTGCTGGACTCAGGCCTCCTTCCGATAAGCACCTTATAGGCTTTATCTCAGCATGCGGGTTGGATCGCAGTTCGGTGGTAGATTTCTGCAAGAAAAGCTGCTGCCCGCGCCCTGGTGTTTGTTCCTTGGTCGCCTCTTAAAACACCCACAGGAAGAGTTGGGGTGGTGCAATTGGCGGCACCACACAGTCCATAAGAGAACAGAAATTAATGTGATAATTGTGTTTAATGTTATCTCCTGTTTGTAAAGAAATATGTGTAAATATGTGTTATTGTCTATGTGTATGTATCTCGTGTTTATAAAACGCAAAAAAAAATTAAAATTTATACCTATTTGACTTTATTTAATTTATGAAGTTTATTAGAAATATCCCAAAGAGCCACAGCCAACCGGCAAAGGAATAATCTAGCTTATTAATTTGTCAATATAGTGCCTAAATGCTGGTAGCCTCCACAAAGATGCAAGTATGATGAAGTAGATATTTAATTACTTGCCTTTCAATAATGGTTATCATGCCTTTGTGTTGTGTTAACTATCCAAAATTTATGGAAGGAAGGATCTCAAATCGACAAGTAATGTAAATTGGGTAAAAAAAGACGCGGCAACAAAGTTCACTTTAGCTTAAGTATGGGCAGATTGTTTGCAAATATTCTACAACGAAATTGGCTAAGGTATAACCTCAAAAGAAACGAGCCGTACTAACTATTGCGGGAACACACTAATCTGTGCCCTAACACGCTAGGAGCGAGCGCGTTCATTTGACAGTTCAAATCGTGATTTAATCGTATCGTGCCGCGGTACGGAATCACCATTAAGTCATAGAGAATGCGGTTTTATTCCATTCCACGCCATTGTCTTGTCGTATGTGTGTAACGCGTTTGTATTGGTCATAGTGAATCGTCCCCCAGATGAAATCAGTAGGTATAACATAGTCATAGACCTTCGTTTGACGCACAATCTATGGAATGGAAACTGACGATGTGACCGAAAATAAACCTAAAAAGTTTTTTTTTTGTTTCTTTAAGAGTTTATTTCATTTCATTTATTTATTGCATCATATTATGGTACATAAAATTTGTCAGAACTTATTGACTATAATTAAAAGGTAATACACACAATATGAACCCATTCAGGGTGTTGCAATGGGAGACGGCCAGATAAGGCAGGATGCTGTGGGTAATTCCCAGCTGATAGTTTTTATCGTAGTGAAGTTAGGTATTTGTTTTGCTTTTATTTGTTATCTTTCCATTTCTTGGAATGCGTGTAAATCATGCATGACAGAGTCACATAAAGTTTATACATTTATTTTATTGCATTGTAATAAAAATAAACATCATTACTGATATGACTGATAACCAAGTTCCAACACTAACCACTCAATTACAATGACATAAACTTACTTTATTACTACATTGCAGGGTTAATATATATATTTTTTAATGTAAATCAATAAAATTCTAAGTTTTTTTTTATAATTATCGCGTTGGTCTACCCAGCTTTAAGGTTTTTATAGACAGGTACGAAAAGGTTTAAGGCGTATACTAAAGCAAAAACACGAAAATCAGGTGTTTTCGAACTTGTTCTCCGACGAAAACATTGATTGTGGAGCTTTGAAATTTATATTCTGTAACACATATCTTGAAGGTTTATTGGAGGACCCAAATGCTTGCCGTTAATTATAGTGAAAAACTGATATGATTTAAATCATGATTTATGTGAACCCTGCTTCATTGCTCAATTTGTTGTAGTTGTTACATTATCAGTATTAACAATGTTGCGTGAACCCAGATTTACGAGTTTCGCACTTACAAAGTATGTAAAGTAAAAAAGTAAAGTAAAAGTATATTCAGTGCAATTACATGTAAAAAGATGGCAAATACAGTATATACGTAACAATGTAATTTGCCCTACTTTTTGGGCGTGAAATTATCTTTCTTATTGACATGCAAAAACATAAGAGACACTAAAATTAACAAATTAAAATTAATGTTATTAAATATAATTTAGTGTTGATATACTTACATAGAATTGACTTTAATTTAGCAAATAATAGTTATTTTTTATACAAAAGTGCAAAGTTGTTTTTTAACCGCGTGTTCAATTTTAATGACCGAGCAAGCGAAGGATTCTAAAATTGAATCACAAGCGTAGCGAGTGATTCAAAAATTAGAATCCTGAGCGAGGAAAGAGTATTTTTGCTCTTTAATATCTGAGTGTTAAAGCCGTATTCATCCGCTAGAGGATAGAGTAAATTGAAAATTGATCTCTCACTGTGTAGTAAGATTTTTCAGACACTCGGGTTCTCAGCTTTTTCTGAAAGATCGCAGTAGGCAATTCTCTAATAGCGAGTGGGATTTTGTTGTAAATGGACGTGTCGTGGCAAACAGACATGTGCAGCTATCTCTTTTTGCACTCTAACTTGCAAATTTTTAACTGCTCGCGTCTATTACGTGGTACGGCGTCAGATTGCCGACATAACAAACATGGATTATTTCTTACAAACATAGCTGTTTCTAAATGTTGTATTTTTTAAAGAGAGGTTTACAAGAATCCGTGACTTGTTTTTGTGTTTAGTTTTTATAAGATCGAGTTTACAGTTTCAGTCATATTGAAATGAATAAATAAATAATGCTGGACAATCCACACAGCATCATCCAGCCCCAAAGTGAAAGGAGAGGTTTAACCGAGCGGAGTCTGATTTTTCTTTGATAGATGAACAGATTCACATGGAAAAACAATCGTGATTTATTTATAAAGTGTTTCACGTCTCTGGCCCCTGTGTCCACTGGTGGTCGCTACCTTAAGTTCTAGAAACCCCGCCATAGCATTTCAACGGGATATTTACCATTATTTGACGGTTTTTATTTACGAAATATCGGGTAACAGTAACCGTCAAATCATGGTAAATATTCCGTTATAGCGCCGAGCGAACGATGTTCTGACGTAGTATTATCGTCAATATTTACTTAGCAATTAGGTACATTATCATTTGGAGTAACTAAAATATCGTCAAACTAGCAACGAATAAAGCATTAGGTGCTACATATTTAGTTAACACTTTCATTGTCCATGACGTACATGGACGTATGCCTGCTCGTACAGCTGCGCCGCCGCCGGGTCGCAAGAGGATGCGTCAAAACGCGTCATGTATCTCGTTTACGCATTCACTGCCCAGCAGGTTCTACTGTTATCTAGGCTCTACAAATAATTTAAATATCAGTTAAGTTTGTACATGGGTTCATTAACCCATGTACAAACTTTAAATCAAATGTCGTTTTGGATTCTATCTAAACATACATTATATTTTATTTGTATTATGATTTTATTACTATATTTTTGTGTATATTTTGAAATTCATTGTGTATGACATGTGTTATTAATTATTATTATAAATTAAGTTTTCAATGTAATCATGTAAAATAACCGGCCAAGTGCGATTCGGACTCGCGCACGAAGGGTTCCGTACCATTATCTACAATAATGGCAAAAAAAATCATGATTGTTGTATGGGAGCCTCCTTAAACATTTGTTTAATTATATTTTTTAGTATTTGTTGTTATAGCGGCAACAGAAATACATTATCTGTGAAAATTTCAACTGTCTAACTATCACAGTTCATGAGATACAGCCTGGTGACAGACGGACAGCGAAGCCTTAGTAATAGGGTCCCGTTTTTACCCTTTGGGTATGGAACCCTAAAAACGTTCAATACGATTTTATAATTGTGTATGAAATAAGATTATGAATTATTGATTTAAGTAATGAATGTAAACATGTCAAAAGACTCTGAAACAACGCCTGATTCAAAGTTTGTTATCTGTCTCCGTTTCGTACGGAACCCATCGTGCGCGAGTCCGACTCGCACTTGGTCGGTGTTATTTAATATACCCAGAACACCCGGCATAACTATTTGCAGATCGTACAAATATTAGTCCCAAGGCGGGAAACGAACCCGCAACCTCCTGCGCCGCAGGCGGACCTTCGCCCACCGCGCCACATTGGTCGTCTAATATGTTGCAAAAAGCAGAAATCATATCGTTTTTTTTTTACTGACTGCACATTCCACCTTAAATTTAACCCAATCATAATATGATTTTAATATGTTTAAAGTGATTTTACTTAGTTTTATTTAAAATTTATTAAGTAAAATCTATACTTCTAATAATAATATTAGAAAAAGGTTAAGCTGAACCGATTTAGAAAATTCTTTTACCAATAGATAGCCACGTTATTTGTGAATATACATAGGCTATATACTTATATGAAACCGAAAAATGAAGACTTTTCGTGGTAGTGGGATTTGCAAAAAAAGTTGGAGAAAAACGGCTGAAAGAAAACGTTTCTTACGAACGCTTTAATGATGAGATATATACATGATGGAGTTGTAGGTATATTCAAAAGTAACTCTGTCTGTCTGACTGTTACATTTCCACGCCGAAGGTAAATAGTATCTCGGGGACGGACATAGGATACTTGAAAAACGCGGCCGAAGCCGCGGACAACAGCTAGTATACATAATTTATTAAAATTGAATACGTGACCTGTAAATATTGACCTGTAAGTTACGAATAAACAAAAGAGCTGGAGAATCTAGGACCTTCACAGTGATTCACGTGAGCAAACATAAATATTTGTCTTTAGGATTGTTTGGCAAGGAAATGAACAGAGTTGTTTACTGTGCCAGTGTGCTAACCAAATTTAATTTATAATGTACGTACACAGAACATTATAGAAAGGGTTATGGTATATTCACCACACCTTGGCAGGCAGTTCAGTGGTCGCAGAGGTGTTAAAAATAGCCGGAAAGAAGCTGCCCTTCCTCTGGTACGTTCCCTCGCCACGACATCCACGGGCTGAATTCGATTGGTCGATTCTTAAGCCACAGGCTGGATTGAAGTGGTCGATTCTTAAGCTAAGGGCTGAATTGGATTGGTCGATTCTTAAGCCACGGGCTAAATTGGAGTGGTCGATTCTTAATTCACGGGCAGAATTGAAGTGGTCGATTTTTAAGCCACGGGCTGAATTGAAGTGGTCAATTCTTAAGCTATGGGCTGAATTGGATTGGTCGATTCTTAAGCCACGGGCTGAATTGGAGTGGTCAATTCTTAAGCCATGGGCTGAATTGGAGTGGTCGATTCTTACGCCACAGCTAAATTTAACTTTAAAACTATGCTGGATCAATAGCTTACCGAGCCTTAATCCCAGGTGTATGAGATGGTCTTTGCTGCTGGGTTTCTGCGCTTCGCACTTCCGCAGGTAGGAGGAAGCCAGCTCTGTGGACAACTTGGAACCATGCTCAACCACAGCCTGGAAAAGAAACAGTTCAGTCAGTCCCAGTTTCAAGTGGGAACAAGAGTGAAGACGGCTCGTTAACTTGTGAACTGGTCGATCATAATGTAGCAGGCAATTAATATAGATGGTGTTGATCATTTCTCAAGGTGTGGGTGTTTTCTGAACGAATTATGTGAGTCCAAACAAATGCGCGATGGATGAACGGCAGTAAAAGTTGAGAGCAATAGAGAGATGTGTTAGTCTCAGGGACCAAAAATTGGCGTATGCAGAGAGAGGCCTACAGCCAGTGTCGTTTTATAGTATTACGGGTTCCAATAATTTTATTTTCTATCTTTCTTCTTCTTCAATAGTAGGATAGGATATGAGAACTAGCTGTGGATAATATCTTATTATTTTACATTATTATTTGAATACACAGGCAGCTCTTAAGCTGATGCGTGCATATCATAGTCCTTGTCAGTGCACTTTAAATGTTTGTGCAGCTTTGTTGTTATGCCGTTATGTTTTCTGCGTAAATTCCTTCAACTCAGCCCGTGGATATCGAAGGAGACTCAGGCCCTTTTCACGTGCATACGGTTACGCACGTGTAAGTAGAAACGTTTGTGCCGTCGGAAACCGGTCTATTAAGCTCCTACATTACTTCTGTACACGGTATTAGTATGTATGTGAAAAGGCACACAGGGTTCGCATTAGGGGGTGGAGGAAAGTCCTTATTGGTCTACAAATTAGCAGTTTCTCTGGTAGCCGTACTACCAGAGATACTGGTTCAACGTAAGCCCATGTGAATTTAAAACCTTTTCTGCACAAAGATTCGCAGCACCTCAAGTTCTTTAACGAGAGCTCAACATCCGCGCCGTAAATATATCTTCAGCAGCACTTATTAATAATAATTGAAATCACTTGTCGCAGTCAATAGCCAGCCGGTCATTTGTGATTCATTGTAACCCTGGCTCCCTCCATGTTGGCGTCAATGCCACTTGACTAATGCAATTTGTGAATGTACATAATTATGTCGTGTGTATAACTATCCCGGTCAAAATATCTGTGGACCTCGTGCCAAACATTTTGTATGGCCACAGATATTTTGACCGGGTAATACATACTATAAGTATATTCTGATCCTTTGTATAACATAGGTAATCAATGTATTCTATAGGCCTCCTAGTCGATTTCGATGGATTGGAGATTCCAAAGAAGATGAGGTACGTCTCTTTTTAACGTAATGACGTGTGAGGTATCTAGCGATCTGCTCTTTAGAGGAGGCATATGTCCCAGCAGTGGACTAGTATAGGGTGATGATGATATGTCTATGATGATGATGCATCTATCGGCGCTACCGGCAGGCATTTTACTGAAATGCCGCGCGCTCGGTGCCGATAGGTGCGCGATGCTGAATACTATTTCATATAAAGATTAAGATTTAGAAAATTCGATGATTGCAGGGAATGCCGCGTCTGCCCTGCTCCCAGGTGCACGGTCACCTTAAGGGCCCTATCTCATTAGGACACTAGTGGCGCCACCGGTTGGGTGTCCTAATGAGACAGGGCAATAACAAGGCATGTGACGTATGTGACAAAGCATGGTCATAAACCATGTGAAAGACCTACTACCTACTTTGGGTTATGAATATTTCTTCCTTACAATTTATCACCTCATCTCATTACTCCACTTGAGACTCTTTTGGGTTTATATCACACTGAGTTCTTATCTTCATTTTGTTAGTCGGTCAATAACTTCAAAGTTCTAATTCAAACACAATATGTTTTAAAACACAATGTTGTTTATGACGTGAGATGCCCATCTACTGCAAGTGACATAAGGCAGTTGAACGCGTGTAAGTCCCTCATTATGATAGATGACATAAACAATGCATTATGCAACGCAAGCGCAACTTACATAAAAGATGGGGCATTCCCTCGTCTTACTCTGCAAATACAAGTGCTTGTAAATAATAGTACGATAGTGAAACGAAAGCACATCGCCTCCGCTGGCTCGGCCACTTGGAGAGGATGGGAGAGGACCGGAACGTATACAACGCCTATCTCGATAGCCCTGACGACCCATGGGACGCCCGCGGTACTGCTGGAAAGATGAGGTGGGAGCGGTGAGCTGCAAGCGAAGGACCAGGGACAAATGGCGACTTCTCGTATTAAAGGCCAAGACACACTTTGGGTCGATAGGACTTCATAGGAGTAAGTAAATATTAATGTTGAAATTGACTTTACTTTTGTCACACAGCATCATCCATCCAAATTCCCAAATTAAGCAAAGCTTGTGCGTGCTTGACTCAGACTTTACTAACTTTCTATCTTTACATTTAGGGCAGCCCCAGAATACATACGCGGTAAAGTTTGGTCGATACCTTCGCCGGAATAAGAGCTGGCCTTACAGACATGAAATTCTCTAGCAGTTCGAATAATAAGGAATCAGCGAGACGAGTGGCCGCGGCTTAAGAATCGACCCCTCCAAACCTGCCCTTGGATTCGTAAGAACCGATTAAGGGAACGTGCCAGAAGAAGAACATCAGTTTCCTCGTATATTTTTAACACATACACCAACAATCCGCTGGACGAGCGTGGTGATTAAGGTAAAGCAGGCCTTGTTGGGGAGACATGTTATGTTCTGCAGCTGGAAGTACGTGTGCTGATGAAATGAGAGAGGAGCGTATGAGTTTCGAAGCAATGTGATTGGTCGATTCCGCAAAAGCGGGCTTTAGATCTCATCCTAATTCGACCTACATACAGGCTACGGCTGAATTCTCAAAATCCATCGACTCCAAAGCGTGTCAGCACATGCTTACATGCCTGATGTCACTTGCAGTCCGTCGCTGTGACGTCGCCGACAGTGGAACATCCATGTAAACATGCCATTGTTCTTCATGTTTTTGTTCCGCTTTGGTTTTTCAATACATTATTTTGAGTGTACGGAAGTTGAGCCTCGGAATGAATACAGGAAGTAATAGGAATCTATGGTGAAGGAGAAAAGGTTTTTTAAATTAACTTGCGATGTGACGATGTAAGTGGCGGCGGTCGAGACATAAAGCTCTGCGCTCATTAATCCAATACCGCTACCACACATCACAAAAGCGTAAATTCAAATATGGGCTGTAACTCGTTATGTTAAGACATATTTTACAGTGACAAAATGGCTTCCTACAAGCTTCAAACAAGTGGTCCGCGAGCTGTCTGTCATCATCAGATACCGTCAATACGTTTTTGTGATACCGTCTACGTGCCAAATTTCATCAAGATCCGTTATGCCGTTGAGGTGTAAAAAGGTAGCAGACAGAACTTACTTTCGCTTTTATAATTATGTATTAGTATGGATAAAGGCCTATTCAGACCATACCATTCGTTACCCAAAGCGTCAGCGATGAATTTCGCTCGGAGTTGCACCTCATCTTGCCAGGCATTATGTCGGCTCTCGCTACCGCTCAGGGTAGCGAATACCACAAAGGTGTGAATAGGACTCTACAGTCACACTAATAATTATATATGCGAAAGTTGGATGCTTGGATGTATCCCGCAGGGCATTTTTTATGTTAACACTCAGTTTTCGCTACCGCTCAAGGTACAAATTTTGCTTACAGTTAGTTCTAGGTCTGAAAACATAAGCTATTTATCCAAAGAAAAGTTTCCAAAGAAACAACGCGTGCGAAGCCACGGGCGGAAACTACTAACTGTTACTAAATAAATATACAAACCTGAAAGCACATCAGCAGCGACAGATGAGATCCTGCGTTACGAAGCAACCTCTCGAAGATGTTCAGATTTGACAGCTCCGAGCCCAGGACGCACAGCCGCTTCTCGTTCAGCATCTGAAACGGAAAGGACTCTTATAACACCGGTTACAAGTACGAATTTTGTGCAGCATGATAAATGGAAATGATTATTGTAATAACCGATAAAAATTACGAAGAAGCAGACCTAGGCTAGTGAATGTTACATGTACACCCTAGCTAGGCGGAGGTTCCGGGACGAATTGGACTAATTCCTGGCTAATTGGACGCAAGGGACTTAGGATAGTGATGTCAGGCCCAGCTGGGATGACCCGGGTTAGTAATAAATAATGCTGGACAATCCACACAGCATCATGTAGCCCCAATGTCAGCAGTGCAGAGCATGATGATAATAATAAAGATTTGAATGTAAACTACTAGCCTGTGAATGGTGAGTGGCATTTATTTTTACATAATCGCACTAGCTTTAACTGAATAGAACGAAATAATTTTTAATTTCTTTGTATTTGAGAAAAGTGTACACAAACAGGTTAGAGCACCAAAATAATCTAGTATGGATATTGTGGTGGTCATTGTTTTCATAAATTCAGGATGTGAATTTCTCATCTTATTTTCTTTCTTATGGTTGGTCCAGATTAAGTAACATAACAAATGTTAAATAACTTATGTTACAAGTTATACATATACCACGTTCACATTATAAAACAGAATTTTTTTGAAACTGTCATGGTTATTAACACAAAAATCGTGTATAACGGGTTATTTACCATTATTTGATTTGTGAACCGACTAATATTTCGGCTTATTTGGCTTATTCGGTTGTAAAATATTGATGTGGCTTAGATTAACTATAAAATCTAAGATTTAACAATTATTTAAATTATACATAAACAGATATCTATTTTATAAAAAAACTGAGATAGGCGTGTTTAACCTGTTTAGTTATTAAAATCCTTAGTTTGATATGTAAATCTAAACTGTATTTGGAAATTGTACTTGTATAAAATGTAACACGTTAATTATAGAACTTTGAAAAACAAAACAAACAATATTTGGACGCACTTTTTTATTTACAATTCTCCGCTACGCTTTAGTGGATCGATGCTCAATGTCCGTAATGCTCACTATAGCGAGGCCTTTAAAGTTCACGGACAATGTAGCGAAGCTTGGATCTAGTTTGATCTACCTAGTTGCTATTTCAGGAAATACATGCAAGACTCCAATAAATTTAAAAAGCTGCCGCAAATTTTCTACTCGTGCGACAACCTTGGACACAAACATGGGATATGTCAATTTTGACACGGTTCAGATAGATAAAGCGTTTATTTGCGACTGTAAACACATATAAAAATTTGATAAAAAGTTAATAGAACAGAACAAGTGTAATAAACGGAGGCACACTGTAATATAGTGTGTCTCCGTTTATTATGCGTGCATCTTCTCGTAAGTTTATATAATATGCTATAATATAGCACAATAGTAGGATGAAAAAATATTCAGTAACAATTGCTCTAACAAAATGCACTTCGCATGCACCGCCCAATAAAACAATTATAATAAGCAATAATGCAAGAGAAGACGCAATAAAACAATGCATGCGTGTGTGCAATTTCGATTCTACACTATTCCAAACGAGAACCCATACTTCATCAGAGTAGATCTTCTAGCTGCTGGTCACTCTAGACTATTCCAAACGAGAACCCATACATATTCATGATTGTGAGTGTATCAGTCATAGTCTTTCGCCACTAATTGGTTCATTTTTTTCGTTATCAAAGGACAGTTAATGAACGGTGAAAATAGTACGAGTGTAAAAACATTTGAATTCACCAGCTGAGGTAGATAATAAAAAATACATACAACCATGGACAAGCACAAATCACAAAGCCTAGCTGGCTCATCTTGCTTCACTGGTAAACAAGCCATTTTTACAGTCAACTAAGACACTATGTCCACACTAGAGTTCAAAGAGCAGCTAACCGACACAGACCACTGCATAAACTACGCAGGGAAACTACGCATTAAAGCAAGTCCCCAAGATAAAGATCTAGAAACAATTTATCAATTGCACGATGTTCTGGCTGGTATTCCATTGGTCTGTTTTGATGCTGAATCTTTTATCAAAGCTTGTTATTGATTGGATAACGAATACGTTTTATTTCTACTTAATATTATGTCATGTGGCGTATGTACGTATGTACGGGAACTTATGTAACACTATAAAGCACTACTCAATAAAAGAAACTACTCATAATAATATAGAAAAGTGTCGGTGAAACTAAAGGTGATCACGACACAGCTTAGATTAAAAAATGGATTTGAACATAACCGATCGGGACAATGGATGTGAATATAATAAAGAAGAACACATTCATTCATTTTCTTACAAGGCGTACACAGAATAAATAATAAACTTAGAGGAAAATAGATTCATATGTAAGAAGTGCAAGCCCAGTAACAAAATTGGTTCAGCCTCAGCATGAGAAATGGGGGAATTGGGGTCGATCTTTGTCCTTGATGGAGGTCTGTTGATGTAGAGATGAAAGTAGTAGAGACATCGGACATAATAATGCATGTTACTAGGACAAAATAGCAATTGGAAATTACATCCAGAAACTAACAATGACACAACACAACCACCAGAATTACGTCGACATCGTAACAAGCCAAGGTGATAACTTGAGGTGTTGCCAACTTGCCAATTCAGTCACGCTACCGTGAGATGTTTATTTCTGGATTTAACAATAACCTTTCACGTACATTCGTTGTACAGTGTATCTAGCAACTGTAACAGGCTTGTGCAACTTTGATGTATCTATTCAGTCCATCACTGTATCTGCATTAATTGTTAGGTAAACGTCTTCTATGTATTGTGCATTCCAGACGCTCTTTGCTGTTTTTTTTATAGTCGATAGACTTACGTTTTACCACAATCTCACCTGATGGAAAGTGAAGATGTGGCCGACGCGACGGTGTATCACGAAGGTGTTCTTATCAAATCTTTCTTTAGCCGTTTGTTCAGAAGATACTGACAATGTACCTATGGCAATGTCTTCTGAACAATATTCTGTTTGGTAGATAGTGTAGGTAAGTAGTTTTTTTCTCTCGTAATATTCAACTGTTTATATTAGCTTTCTTATCGTATCAAACAAACTACATCAGATAAATTTGGCCCTCTTCCACTGCTTCCGCATTTGTAAACGCTCACCATCCATGTCCAAATTAATTGATATACTCGTATTATGTCAATATTATGTGGATGGACAGGTGTGTCGCTATAAAAAGTAGCTATTAATACTTTGTTCGACGAGCCACAAGCCAGCCAATATGGCCAATATGAAGCTTGAAGCAACATAGTCTGAGTAGATTAAAAACTCGTTAGTAAAGCATTCGTTACAATGTAAAAAACTGGCTGTGGTATCAGGAGGCACGCAGAAACTTGTTTGTTATTATAATACAATTACAATCTATACAAAGTATCATGAATGACAAAGAACAGAACGAGTACAAAATAGCGTACAATATTTGCGCAAGTGGTATATCATTTAGTGGAGCAATAACAATAAACGCAATTTTGTATGTCAACGAACGCGATAGTACCAACCACGTAACATTGTAAAAACAAATAATATGTTGTTGATATTTTTGTAGACGTGGAATGTATAAGAAGTTTGGCGGTTGCGTAAAAGATTTTATGGCTTAAGGTGACTACTAACACTATCGTATTTTTACATAAGGGTGAATCTACAGACATCTACATAATACAAATACAGTTTAGTTTGCGTGCTAGAATTGGTTGGTACATATTTTGTTACCGTATCCAACCAATCAGTCAATTACGAAGTGAAACTACCAGACTGTATAATACATTTTAGAGCCAATCATTCAATTTTCAGGTTCGTGTTCCGAAATACGTATAATGTTAATGTGTTACACAACCTCTTACTTTGGGACTTCATGATACTGTGTATACATACACATTACCTCCAGTATTATTTATTATTAGTTAGTATGTTAGTGTTTGTGAGACACACAAACTCTTTATTTTAGCTTCACTACAACTCCGGTCTCGAGTGTTAAAGTTTACAATTTTAAAACCCTCAACACAATGTCCGTCTCCAGAGTCTGTACTAAACAACTAAATAAGACGAGTTTGTGTTTACAAAGTCGGTGTCGTTCGTTCAGTTGGAGCTGTGAATCATTCCTTGGCGTAGGTAAAGGGTCAGAGAAGACTATTTATAGGACTGGATTGGCTTGTTTTTAGGATACAGAGAGCATACAGAATTCTTCGTACAGATAATAGCGACTTCAAAATAAAAATATTAAAGAACGTAACAAAGACAATAGGACCTTCTATGGAATCCGGCGCGTATAAGCGCAAACTTCTGAGCTCTCTGCTGTGCAGAACGTGGAGCAGTACCAACACTATCCTACGAGTTGTACATAATGCATTCTATAAGTGTACATAGGTGTTTATAATCTAGCTTAGTAAGTATCTCAATATTCACAATAGAATAGACCCTGCAGGGCACACAATATTTAAAAGTGTGTTAAACTTTTAGAAGTGATGCCATCAAACAAAAATGGCCCCTTTTTCGCATTATGATAACGTAAGGACTCGGTACCTATGTTTGTCATCATTTCAACGACATTTGTCATTCCAAACCCACAATATTTATCATTATAAAGCCAAAAATAGCCATTCGGCAAGACCAAGAGACCGCAAATCGTCTCACATTGGATTTCCTGTCATGTCTCCGCACAATAACAAAGAATAGAGTTAACAATTGTAGTAATTCAGTACAAATTCAAATCAATTGACAGTCGCGGAGGTTTCTCATTGGCAGGCGACAATTGAATATCAAAGAGCAAGCATGCGCGTGTGACCGAAATTCGAATTGGAGGATATGGTCCCACCAACCGTATCGAAATGAATCGCACGCAAGAAAGAATGGCAGTTTTGACGCATGTTTTAATACAGACTGGACCATCCCCATTTATACAATCTAATTGTTTTGGATAATATGTATAGAGTTTGTAGGTATTTTTAAACCGACTTCGGAAAAAGGAGGACGTTCTATTTTCGGCTGTGCAAGTATTTTATGTGTGTTTGCCGATTTATCTGTCAATTGTGTACCTATGATTATTTTGGCTTTGCAAAGAGAATAACCAATGGACCAATATTGTTTTTATTCCCAGAATTTCCTTTAGAATTCCTTTAGATTTACACTTTTTTCCGTTTTTTTGGAAATTATTATGAATTTGTGTGAAATAAGTTTCTCAGAAGTCTGTCATTTGTTTTCGTAATAAACATTAAATTAATAATAGAAGAAATCCCAAGGTAGTCCCATAATAGTTTGTTCCCAAGGGATTACTAATTAGTCTCGTAAAACTAAATAAAACTGTATCTTTATTCAGAAAAGTAAGATATAGATTTTGAAAAAAAAAACAAAAATATCTATTCATAAACTACTTTTTTTACTGTTAACAAAACAACTCGTCACAACATAACAATTGTAAATTGTAAATGAGCATCAGTTGGCAACAATTAACCAATTAGCTCTCAGTCGTTACACTTTCTGTTCATAACACAAATTACTTATTACTGAACCATTGTTAATGGCTGGAAATAAACAAATAGATAAACTGTTTATAACTAACTACGATGTTAATAAATAATCGACTCTTCAAGACAATGACAATTATAAGATCCTGGTATCTGTTGATCCATGTTTTTACTGTATTGTTACAATATAATTTGATGAACTAAATACCTCCTTCAAATTTCTGAACTACCTACACTGTTTTTCTAGTACTTCATATTTCAATAATATATTATTTTTTCGGGAATACAATTATTATACGACACCAACTCGGGATCATTATCTTTACAAAAACGAAAAATATTTAAACTTACACGATCTGAACACATATTTAAAAATACTATTTAACGGGTATTTATCGCGTTTATTTACCTTATTTTCGTTCGGGGAAAAAAGGTAATTAAACGCCTGTTAAATAGTATATACAAAAACGAAAAAATCGTTCAAATCGGACCAAAACTAGGGAAGATATCAATTAACAAACACAAACAGCAACAACCTACAACCGAATTGAGAACCTCTTCCTTTTTTTTCTTCGGGTAAAAGGAGTGGCTTTGGTACTGCGTAATGTTACGTCGACTGTCTGTGCCGAGAAGCGGTCATTTGATCTTCATCTATCGCAGCGTGATAATAACACAGCTTACAGAATAAATGACCGCTTCTCCGTGGTGATCAGGAGACCAAAGCTCACATAAAAACACATAAAATTAGAATACGTAGTACTTTGAATGGAAGGATATTTATAATGGATGTATTGCATTACTAGATAGTAGTAGTACAAAGTTAGATACATTCCGACCAGTCGCCACCTTCTATGCGTCCAAGTAAATTTTTATGTCATTTAAAATTAATATAAGTTTTTACTTACAATGATGTACCTACTTACGTGCATGAAAACTATCTGGTGCTCTCTTGACACCCAAGATACAAGCCTAGTGCTTAGTTTGAGTCTCACCAGAAATCCTTAAGTAAGTATGTATATTTGGTAAATAAATAAATGAAAAAAATTTAAATGAAGGCCATGGTATCAAACCGAGCTTTATCGGGTATGGTGTTACCTCTCTTATTTTTCAACAGCTGTTTGGCCATGTTTGCAATGATAGTACTAGATACTCATTCATAGCATTGTAAGTCTGCAATGCAGGTTATGCAGCGTGCGTTTCATTGCATTCTAGCCGTCCGATTGCATTACTGTCCGGTGGCATTGAGTGTGCGTTGACACCATTAGATAAGTAGCCTGTATCTACGTCCGTTTCTTTGATTTTCAATCTGTACTATTACAATCAAGGTGATAGCTCAAGAACTCTATCTATTGCTACTTTGATTTTGTGTTTTATTGAGAGAAAAAAACTTGAATCGGTTCTCGCTTTTTCACTTTCTTTTTAGCCACACGAGAGGCAAGGCATACAAAATTTAGCTAAAAACATTGAATTTTTAAACTATGTGGGTATATCTACCTAATTTTGTTAAAGTATTAAGAATATAATAATATAAGTATTTTATAATTTGTATTTTGTCCCTATGTATTCTGTTATATTAATAATTTTTGTGCTGTTAAATGTTTATGGTTTATGTTTATAAAATAAAATCAATAAATATAAAATAAAATATTAAAGAGTGTCAAGAGTGTGTGTGCCTATGTCCAGCAGTGGACTGATATAGGTTGATGATGATGATGATGATGAAAGAGTGTCAGGAAACCATAAAATTACTATTTTAAGTGGTTTTCGAGTGTCTACTCCAAAAACATAACACACACGCCGCGCCAGATTTCAGACATGATGGATGATCAGGATAAAAGGGGAAAAATATTTTTGGGTTGTGATTTTATTTGTTTTGCGTCACATTTCACAATGCGTGTTACAAGATACAAAGTCCATTCTATTGCACAAATACGATTCTCCTTGAAAAAGGTTGTCAATGTATCATCTAGCTAAACAATGATTGTTTTGTTTGTCATTAAATGACAAACCAAACAATTAGTTATTTCAGTTATTTATTCAAATTGAATAGTGAGTCTTTCCTATACATCTAGAAACTAATGTACTCAATAAATTCAAAGAGGCATGTCGATACTCAGTTTTCATTTATTATAACATTCATTTAAAGAAATATAATATAATCACCAATTAATTTGGTTTGGTTTATCCTTATGGTTCTAAGATATTTTTGAATAAATTGTTTATTTTATTTTAATTTTGAAGGAACCTCCTCGAAGCATAATCTATTTTTTTTTGTTTTTATAAGTTTTTTGTCATCATTTAAATTTATACATATATTTTACGTTCATTTAATTTTAAATCTGAAATAAACGAGTTAATATCAATAATTAACATCCTCTCGCCTTCACTCACTACATTATATCTACTACCAGTTTCACTCTTCACAATAAGATTGAACTGCTTTTTCTATTATCTGCAACATGATTATATAGAATATTATCTGAAATACATGATTTTTATTAATTAACACCAGGAGAATCAGTTGGTATATCTATATCAATCAGTTAGGTACCTAGGTATTTATTTATAACATACCTAGAGTGACATAGTTATATTCGTTGTTTTGGGTTTACTCAGTCTTGTCCTGCTCTTCCTTTTAATTAAGCCAAGGTACCTAAATTAGTGCTTAGTCCTGTTTGTTTTTTCCTGTGCTATTTATGAGTGATCCAAATAATGTCTGTCGATCTATCAGTCAGCAATTAGATAGGAAAGTCCTTGAAGAGCGCATTCACTCGCGCTCCATCTGCGTCGGTTGATGCCTTCGTTTTTTGCGCTGGAGTGAATCATAGTTTCTTTGTAGAGTAAGTTGTCTGTTGTCTAGGACCAATCATGAGGCGGTTATGCAAAATTGTATACAGTTATTCTGGGGACAGTCACCGTTTTAGTGCACTTTTTGAAGTCATTTTACGGTTTTGCTGGGTTATGTTATGTATAAATTGTGAATGATTTTGACACTGTCTAAGTTTTATATATAATGTATTTTGGTCATCTCCTCGCGCGGTTTGTCTTAAGGTGTATAAGATAAGACTTAGGTATTTTAGATAAGATAAAATAGGTAGTTGTTTTCTTTCAAATATGACTAGCCCTTATACCTTGTTTATGATTATGTTAAAATTCTAATAAATTACGTTCGAGTATGTAGAATCTGACAAAATCAGAATCAGACCAAACGTCATAGGCGAGTTCAAGAGCGCTCGTCTTCGCTGGCTAGGACACGTTGAGAGGATGGAAGAGGATCGCGCTGTCAAGAAGGCGTATGAAGGAAAACCTTCGGGGCGTAGACCAGTCGGCCGCCCTAGGTATCGCTGGATCGACGAAGTCGAAGCCGATCTCCGCGAACTCGACGCCCAGCTGGCGAGAGACAGCTCAGAACCGAGATGCCTGGAGAAGTCTTGTGTCGGAGGCCAAGATCCACTTTGGGTCGCTGAGCCATAGGAGTAAAGTAAAGTAAGTATGTAGAATCTCGTCAAGTTTACTATTAGATAAAACTCTTATCCTGAGCCAACAAGGTGTAGGTTTGATATGAACCGACTCCTTATCTCTATTATCTCGATAATTAAACTATTCTACGGCAGTTTCATGCATTGTTTGATCTCGATTTCCATGTATCTAATTATTAGCATCATGTTCTCCGGGATATTATAATCTCACCTGCCAAGTATTATTGAAATCCGTTTAGCCGTGAGAAGGTTACAGACAGACAGAAATACTTTCGAATTTATATTATGTATTTGGTATGGATGTAAGTGAAATTGAAAAGCGAGTTCTCGTCCGTAAAACATTCAAATGCATGTAAATTTTACCTAGATTACGGCCAGCCTTCATTACGTTGACGATGTGAAATCTACGTGTAACCTTGTAATGGATTCGTAGCCTGGTATTGGTAATAGATCGATAGCCTGGTATTCGTCAACACATCGCTCTCGTGCCTTCTGTTTCCTAAACAAATTCCTGTGTACATTGAACATAATATGTGTACATTCATCATCTATGGAGACTTGGTGTAACCAAACCACAAAATGTGTCGTTTGGCTCTTATCGTACTAATTGCTTCTTAAGCGCCTATACTATATACGACGCCATTTTGTGAAAAGGATTTCTCGTTCATAGGAGCAACGGAAGCCAAACCATTAGTATTATTGAAAAAAAAAACGCATCATACATATAAAATGTTCTTTATACTTACGTAGTTCAATTACCATGCTTATTCTCAAGATCTTAACTTCTGTGTGTTTAGTGTAATTGGCAATCGCCGCCGTTCTAATTAAATAAATAAATAATAATAATAAATAATAAATAATTCTGTATTTATAGAGAAATTATGGTTTTGTGTAGGTAACTTTGCGTTTATTTTTTATCGAGAAATTTTATGGAATCGTGTTTTCAAAACATATGAACTATAGAGTAAGTATAGAATAGAATAGAAAATCTTTATTTGTGTAACAGAGTTAAATTATGACATAGGTATTACATTGCTCTTATAACTAGTAGGTATTAAGTTTAATACGCAGTACGGGGGCAGTTTATTTTGACAGCACATTTTTAGGGTTCCGTACCCAAAGGGTAAAAACGGGACCCTACTGCTAAGACTTCGCTGTCCGTCTGTTACCAGGCTGTATCTTATGAACCGTGATAGTTAGACAGTTGAAATTTTCACAGATGTATTTCTGTTGCCGCTATAACAACAAATACTACCCTTCCCTTCGTGAACCCTTCGTGCGCGAGTCCGACTCGCACTTGGTTTTATTAATGCCTTTACCCAGTTTCATTTGGTACCAATTTAAAATGTGAACATTGTTTTTACATTTCGTATTTACATAATAGCGTCAATAACTTAATTTTAATACTGTCTCATAATCAATTAGGTTGTAAAGTTACTGGGTAACACCCATAAAACATAAATAAACACAACATTGTTGAAGACTCGTATGTTATTACGGCAAGGAACGAAAATGCTCACTTTTGTTACTTTGTGGTTTTGTTATTCCGTTTTGATTAGCACTTGGATATTTTGTATTGTAATTATCAGTTTGAACTTTTTATAAGTTCACTGGCATCTTTATAATTTATCTTTAGTAAGTACCGATACATACCGATTATAAGGAAGAATTATTTAGTAATCGGTTATTTACTATACATACTAGGCATAGTAAATAACCGATTACTAAATAATTCTTCCTTATAATCGGTATCGGTACTTACTAAAGATAAATCATATAGATGCTAGTTAACAACCAGCTAGGGGGCTCTAAAAACAAGGTATTCAGCCATTCCAACTCGCACTTGACGTTTTATTGAACATAGGACTACATTATGTTTTAGACTTGAGTGGTGACTGACTTAGGTAGATATAATGACCCCCGCACTAGGCCAGGCGTGTTTCGCGGGATATCGAATACTTTACTTAGTCTGTTTGCCATGACAATAATAGGGAAAAGGTAGTAACTACACTTGGGTCATTCCAGCGAAGATGACACCCCAGGTCAAAATAATAAATTACATAATTTGTACTTGAATATGTCAACACTTACAAATCAGACAGAGAAGAACATTAATACTAAAGAAATAAAGTAGGTACCTACCTAAGTGCTCTCTAGACGAATTCAGTTCCACTGTAACTATTTTCCAGACTAATTTCTTACCAGCCCAAGTCTATCAATCACGATTGTATAAACAGATCAAATGTAAATCTCTAATTCAAGAGAATATGTATAGGAACTTCCGCCAAAATTTGCGTTATATACAGGTTTCGTTCATCTTTTAGCCTCCCCCCGCCCCGGGAAGTTCAAAGTCTCGTAATTACACCAGTTTTTCGCTTTTTATTATTACCTACATTTGTTGTTTTTATATAAAACGGTTTTTATATAAAACTTACTATCTGCATTTTACTTAAAATTTAAAAAAGTTATTTATTCATACGATTTGACTTCAAAAGTAACAGGGACTTCCCTATTGCTATTGAAGTGAGCTAACAATGCCGCTACTCTGTACACACCTACTTAGTTGGGAACATAACAGGCGGCCTTGCTCATTGATAAATGCTTCAAGAATATCGAAACAAAACATAGCGGATAGGGCCTCTCCTTGTACCGTTGGGATTTTCCTTTCTCTGCGCTGCTGTAGGTAAACAGATTCCGCAAGGTTGTCCAACTTGTCAACAAGTGATTCGTTTGAAAAGAACTAAAAAGCGACTTCGAAGTCGTTTTTTATTTACACTGTTATTTACAAGTCGACAAGTCGTGCTGGGCAAATAGTAATTAGTAATTCATCGAGAATAAAAATTGCCATCTTGGCTAGGGTTGCTAAAGGTGTTGCTGTCCGGATTCATTGAGAAGTACTGGCTAGATGACCCTCACTTACAATTTCTTTTCCCCATTTGTTTTTTTTTAACCACCCCAGTGCAAATGAAACAAAATAAAAACCAAACCGGTCCTGCTGCGAGAACGAACAACCATTGTTTTTTTTTCATAATTAAAAAAACGTATAATAAAAAATATCTATTTATGTAGGTAGTGTATTTTATTATTTTTATCAATCAGCTAGAACCCATAATACAAGCTCTGCTTAGCTTGGGGCTAGATGATGCCGTGTGAATTGTAAGCATTTTTGTTTTTTCTGTACAAAACCAAAATAGTCAACGATATCGGGCCACTATTGACAAGAAATCGGTGAAACATACATGCAGCCGAACATAGAACCGCTTCCTTAGTTTGATGTCGGTTAACAAACAAACAACGTCAAAGAGTTTCCACACACAAGCAATCAAGCGGTCGCCCCGTACTGCGACCTTGACCTGCCACTTACAGTTACGAACAGCTCTGGGTCAACGGTCGCGTTCGGTGCTCCTCATGCGAGGTTTATAGTTCAACACGTTCAAAGTATAGCATATAGATTCCCGACTCGGAACAAATGTTTGTACGATCTGCAGATATTTGTTCCGGGAGTTTTAAGTGTTTTCTATTATCATCATGCCTCAGCCTTTGTTAACCCACAGCTGGGCAATGGAAATGGCCTCTCTATGTTTATGCCATTCGCCTCGGTCCTGTACTAATCTGGGCCAGGTGTAGTCATCTATTCCTACAACCGTTTTTCGGCCACTACTCAGTTTGCTTTGCTCCACCTGTCTGAATTCAGAAGGCACATTTTCCATACATTCGAATACAGCGGCACATACATAACGAAATCATATTCAGAATTCGGTCCCTGAAATCAAAATCCGGCTGTATGAGTCCAGCCTAATAGCGTCTAAACAGCAAAGCAAAGTTGTCGGCGGGCCACCGACAAGTTGACAAAACACTGTCAACTGTCGGCTCGGCACATACTGAAATGTCGCCGAGTTTGGAGTGAACTCTCCAAAAAGGTTACTTACACGGTAGATTGCCTCAATCGTAAGATTGACCCTTGTGGACCCACATCACGCGAAACAAAAGGATGGAGAGCATTGACACCAGTGTCAAAGTCATAAAACCTTTATTTGTTTGGGATTTTCTGAGCTGGCCACTTGACTTAAGAGCGCAAAAGGAATCCTAATAAGGTTCTTTATTGGCGGTCGTGTAAAGAGAACCAGTAAGGTCTAACTACGATTACATGCAATGTTCTCTTTTTGAATAATGTCCCGTTTCCCGTACAACCGGGTTTACTGGCCTGTTAAGCTTAATGTCAATGGACCGGGCTTAGAATTTGCACCACCCCAACTCTTCCTGCGGGTGTCGTGAGAGGCGACAAAGGGATCCACGGGGGCGCCCGCCCCCCGCACCAGCACCTCCTGCAGAACAATTCTACCCCCGCAGCTATCCCCAGCAGACATACCTAGCGTAGGGATTATGGACTTTACCCTCATATGATAAAAGGCGAATAAGGCAAAAAAAAGGCCAATATTTTAAGAATTTGACCTTTTCTCAGTATACATTTATTGTATTGATGGAAATAAATAGTTTTTGATTCTTGAAAGACATGGTTTTTCCCCACACCTTAGAAGCAATAAACTTGCGCCAGAACAAACAATCAGACGTTGTAATTGTAAACAGCTCAACAAAGATTGATAGTGCTTTGTAGAGATATAGAAAATCTTTGACGTCAATGGAAGCGTCAGACAAGATTGTTATCAGTCAGTGATAAAGTTATAAGTTCATAACTTTATTTATTACTAGCAGCGCCTCGCGGTTTCACCCGCGTAGTTCCCGTTCCCGTAGGAATTTCGGGATAAAAAGTAGCCTATGTCCTATTCCAGACTATAATCTATCTCTGTGCCAAATTTCATCCAGATCCGTTTTGCCGTTCTGGCGTGATAAAGGAACAAACATCCATCCATCTATCTATCTATCCATCCATCCATCTAAACTTTCACGTTTATAATATTAGTGAGATTAGTGAGATAAATTGTCTTTAAGTTTTTGTATCAAGTAGATGCGGGAAACACTCACGCGTGAGACTTAATAGAAGTAAGGGAATAATCACGTGAGACGAGAGTTATTGCCAACTCTTACTTCTCTTACTTAGGTCTTCCCTTAAGTCGACACTCGACATGATTATGTTTTCACCTTAGATTTTCTCTCATCAATAGTTTAATGTTCCCTGACTAAAATTTGAAAGCATCAACCTTGGTACGTAGTAACCTATTAATAAGATACCTATTATTAATATATATTGTTTTAGTTTAGGATAACTTTCGAGTAGGTACTTTGTTAACTTCATTGTCGAAAGTAATAAAAGGACTGACTTGGTTCTTCTCCTGATATCAAAGCCCTTGAGAGAGTAGGAACTGATATGATGTTACATTATCTTAGGATTATGTACACTCTTTTCTGTTATCATTTTTTCTGTAAGAACAATGATAATGATAAACCTTTTATCTCTACCAAGATGAACTGAGATATTCAAGCCCAATATCTCAGTTATCTGCATTTTTCTTACCAGCTTCTACCCGTGTCTCCGCACGCGTTTTTGCGGGAAACAAAGTAACCTGTATTTTAGTATATTCTAAGGTTATTTTAGCGAGAACTCATAATAAAACACTGTTTTATTAACCTGTATTTTATTCCGGGGCCAGACTTTGTGCCTGCAAAATTTTAGCTCGATCCAGTGTTCTTCCGTGATCATGGCGCATGAAACTGTGCCGAAATATTGGAAAACTCAAAAATTGAATCATGGTAAATATCCCGTTCTAAATGATTTCTATAATAATAACCATGATAGTTTCAAAAGTTTTATTTAGCTCGATCCGTTTAGGGCCTAAATTCCACTAAATTCATCGTTTCTTTATTTTACTTATTCTCTCAGAAAGACACACTTTGGCATTTTACTTTTGATGAAATAATAATAATAATAATAATTTATTTCAAATCAAGCAATTCAAGAATTATAAACTATATACATGAACTCTTTTGGCTTGGCATCCAGGTTAGGGTTGCAGCACCTACACTAAGTGGTTAGACTTGTGTCGTAGGGGCTGCATCACTTCCAGGGTGCTAATCAGATCAGCCACAAATTAATGGTACAATTTAAATTTATAAAATCGACTAATACACATTATCAATTAATTAATTAACAATTAATTTGTATAGACCAAAATAAATAAATTGGTAGGTACAGGTATGCCATGTTATGCCAATATTTATATGCTACATTAAAACTTAGTTAAGTAGGTACAAATAATACTATTTAATTGACACCACTAATCTAAATTATTTGATAGTGTAATTTATTATAATTTAAGGTTCTTTGCTCAATGTTTTACTTTGTTTAAATATATTTTAAATCAAGTTAAAATATTTCAAATTACATCTTTTTAAATACAAATACAAATTCAATTTAAATTTATGAAGCAGAAGATAGAGCACAGGAATCAATTAGTTATCATTTTACTTTAGTATATTTACATATATACATTGAATTTGGTTACAATTTACTTACCTAATCAATTGTAAGTAAATAATAATAATAAAAATAATAAATTCTAAGTTCATTTACATAATTTAATATAACTTGTACATAACAACCCAGCAATAGTTGTATAGATAGATTAACATTATTATCATCATTTAATACTTTTTAGTTTTATGCAATCTATATTCTAACCTTGAGTAGGTTTTCGGTAGAGTCGTAATCAAGTGTTAACAACCATTTTATCGTAGAGTCTCTACACTGATATTTGTTTAGGAGGACCAGATCACTAATATATCTATTTACTTTGTTGTATATATACGGGCCCAGAAAAAAATGCTGACGCTGTGCAAAAACAGTTTTGCAGGCGGGGATCGATAAAATTTTGTCTTTTCGTCTCTTGCCGGTCGCAAGATTATCATTGACATTAGCTATCCTATGGTGAGCAATGACAATATTTAAGAAAAATAGCTGGCGTACGGTTAGAACTTCGCATTCACTATATAAACTTACGGTTGGGAAACGATATGGCTTATAAGTTGCTACTTTTAGCACAGCCCGTTGGGCGCGCTCTATTTGCATTAGATACGTTTTACAGGCTCCACCCCATACTGTATTACAGTAAGCTAGTAATGATTTACAAAGAGAATTATAAATATTAAGAATAAGCTTTCTGTCAGCTACTTCTCTCAAATACTTGAAAACGTATATGAGCTTCCGAACTCGTTTGGATAGCAAATCAATGTGTGGTTTCCATGTAATTTTATCATCAATAGTCACACCAAGATATTTAATACTACTTACCCGATCTAGACTTGGACAGTTACAGTTGTCAGACAGACAGTTAACATGTGCCTTGATTACTAGGTCTGGCTTTTTACTACGAGCATTTGAGAACGTCATGAATTTCGTTTTCCCGACATTTAGAGACAACAGATTGGTTTGAAGCCAAGCGATAACTACTCTTAGTCCCTCTTCGGCACGAATCCTTGCCTCTTCCCAGGTATTTCCTTCAAAGACAATCGCTGTGTCATCTGCATACGAGAATATTCTACCATGTTCCACCTGCAGATTACACAGGTCATTCACATATACCAGGAATAGGGTCGGTCCTAGGACACTGCCCTGCTGCAGTGCAAGCAGTGTAAGCAGTGAAGAGCCTATAACTTACGGTGTCCCACCGTAAGTTATAGGCTCTTCACTGCTTACAATATCGCCAACTTTAGTTCTCTGAGTCCTGTTAGATAGGTAGTCACTCATCAGACTCAAAGCTTTGTCTCGAACACCAATCATTTCAAGCTTCTTAATAAGGATGGGAAAGGAGACAGTGTCAAATGCCTTAGCAAGGTCTAAAAATATTGTAATCACCCTTTTCTTTCTATCAATTTTAGATACAATGAGATCAATTAAACCTGTAACTGCTATTTCAGTTGATATAGCTTTTCTAAAGCCAAATTGATTAGGTGATAGTATTTTATACTTTTCTAGATAGTCCGTAAGTCGCTTATTAATAATTTTCTCAAAAATTTTTGACAATGTAGTTAGGACTGAGATTGGTCGATAGTTTTGTACACTGTCTCCTTTTCCTCCCTTATGGACTGGCGTAATTATTGAAGGCTTGAAAGCGTCTGGGAATTTACCAGAGCAAAGGCTGATATTGCAGATGTGGGTGATAAGTGGCACTAGCGTAGGGCTGGACATTTTTAATAGCTTAGTTGATATGCCATCATACCCTACTGCACAATCGTTCCTTAGTCCAGTTATGATGCCAGAAACTTCATCTTCATCAGTAGGTAAAATACCAATAGTGTTTAATTGAGATGGTACTGAATTTGAGGGTATTTCATGATTAATATCATTTTCTATTTTAGCAGCTAGTTCCTTCCCTACATTGGCGAAATATCTGTTTACATAGTTCACCGATTGTTGTGGCCCTGACATAATATCTAGAAGTGATTCACTATTAGATTTAGTTTTTCCAGTGTGTGTAATACGGCGTACTATTTGCCAGGTTTGTTTTAAATTGTATTTATGTTTTTCTAGTTCAGCTTTTTCATACTTTATTTTAACATTTTTCAATAATTTATTACAAAAATTTCTATATCTGGAGTATGTTATTTTCAAAATTTCATTATTTGGATTTTTCCTTGCATCTCTGTGCATTTTATCCCGGATTCGAATGCAGCGCATTAGACCAGATGTAATCCAGGGTTTTTTTATTATGTGTTTATTAGGTACTTTAAGAACACGAGTGTTTAACTTAATTATATCCATCATTTTATGCACAAATAATTCTGCAGCATAGTGAGGTTTATCTAGGCCAAGAATCTCGTTAAAATCTGTTGATTTTATTGTTCTAAGAACTGCGTCAATATTAACCTTAGTGATAGTTTTTTTATCTTTGGTAGAATTAACAGATTGGTCTTTAATATTTAAGAGTATAGGACTGTGGTCGGTAATGAACGTCTGTAACACCAGAGCCGTACATTGTTTCTTACTTTTTAACATTATATGATCTATACATTTATCCCCTCTAGTGATAAATGTATGGCTAGGAAGCAAACCATGTGACGCTAAGAGATCCAAATATTCAGATGAGTTTCTGTCCACGTTGTTTAATTTAAAGAAACTACAAATTGAAAGAAACTACAGATGGAGGGGCGCGCTTGTCAAAAGTTTCAAATCTATAATATCTATTAATAATCAATCTCTCAGTGCAAATAGCACCGCACGCACTATCTAGATTTCCGTTCATGAATCAAGAAAAAACTAGTCCTCATGAAGAAGTGATGCCATTACAAAATGATATTAGATTGTGTAGGCGTAACCAATAGTTGACGTAAATTTGCTATTGATGTGATGTAGTCACGCTTACAAAATAACATCGAAACCGATGAAAAATGTTGGTCAAACACTACGTACAAACGCTTATAATGTTACACAAAATAAGTCCGTATAGCTTATCCATTAGACTGAGTTTAATTTCATCAATGGACGATTCTGACTGTCGTTATGGTAAAGTGGTTTTTAATAGAATTCGGCCCCAGTATTATTGGCGATGTCTTCGCACAAGTATCTCACAAACGGCACAAACTTTTACCTTAATATAAGTTGGATGGATTTTGTATTTGTTTCCTGCAACCAAGTGACTATTGGATAAACTTCTAGGTTAAGTTTGTTGTTCAAAAATACCATCTCATTACAGAAAACATAAAAACATCCTATTGCGAACATTTCTGCTATCGGCGGGTGAATGACCAGAGCAGCGCGTTGACCACATATTCGTCACTCTTGACAAGCTGTTGACTATCTTCTTGACCACTTTATATATTTTTTATGCATCAACATCACAAATACCGCAATCGTTATAGAGAAATGTCATTAAACCCATAAAAGAGTGTGTCAATAGCCAATGACGCGCTCTACGCTAAGGTGCTACGGAAGACCAGCGCTGCAGTGCTCCCCGAGGTGCAGCACACGCTGAGCTTTAGGTCTCGCAGAAAAGAAAATACAGTAAAAAAAAAGAGAAATAATGAGAAAAAACCATTCTCATTATTTCTCTTTTTTACTGTACTTATTTTCTTTTGTTTAGTGTTTTTTTTTTCTTATTATTATAAAGTTATTATAAAGAAACATGATCGATTACAGACCCAAAACCATCTCTTAGTTGGAACAGGATAATAAATAAATAGGAAGTTACTGTTTTTTTTACACAGCATCATCTGGTCATATAGTAAGCAAAGCTTGTGTTATGGGTATTCTATAGTCTATATCCAGACGACTGTTATACAAAATACCTATACATACACCTCTACATACACTTAAACCCGAAAAAAATAACCAGATCAACGCAGATCGTGCAAACATTTGTCCCGCGGCGGGAATCGAAACCGCAACCTTCTCAGTCGCAGGCGGATGTGCCAAGGTTATAAAGATTGTCTCCGTCAGATGAGCAGCGTTCTTTACAAATTACTCATAATAAAATATCCATGTATGTATTGTATTATAGTAATAGTAATATTATTACGAGTATGTACATTGTACATGTATCAGTTATCTGGTACCCACAATAAAAGCTCTGCTAGATAATACTGTGTGAATTTTCCAACATTAATTATTTATTTATTTGATTAAATGATAATGTAATGGTTTTTAACACTCAAGGCAAAAATTCATAAAATGCTGTTCCCAAAGCCCAGTCTAGACTTCTAAGCCTAGAAGGCTAGATACCTACATCGACTACAGCCAATCAGTGCATAGGGGCGACAAAAACGCGCGCACAAGTGTGCAATCGGGCCACCGGGTTACCGCATTGAACCTAGAATGCCTAGCTTGAGTACCTGAGTTACGGTTGCCAACTCATGCCAGACTTTTGTGGTTGCTTTTTAGGGGAATAATGATTTAGTGAAGTGATGGACTCTGCTAGGATTTTATTATATAAATAAATAAATAATGCTGGACAATCCACACAGCATCATCTAGCCCCACCCAAGCCAAGCAGAGCTTGTGTGCTACACTACAACTACAATAATTATGTGAAAAGTACATAGATGGTTTTTTTATTATACATAGAAATACCCAGGACACCCGGAACAAATATTTGCAGATCGTACAAACATTATAGCAACCCAGGATGTCACACCAGGAGGTTCATTTTCAGGGTTCCGTGCATATAGGGTAAAACGAGACCATATTACTAAGCCTGCGGTGTCTGTCCGGTGCGGCTGGGCCGTCCGTCAACGGGCTGTATTTCATGAAAAGTACCTAAAAGGTACAGTTGAAATTTTGACCGAGTGTGTATCATACATAGTATAAAACAAAGTCAACATGACGCGGTCACCTGCGTCATGTTGACTTTGCTTTCTTTTCGATCCATCAAAAAATCTGTTTTTGATGGTTTCTTTTGCGAAATAGTTTTGTACGATGGTACGGAACCCTTCGTGTGCGAGTCGACTCACACTTATTGATTAAACTTTCAATACTTAGCCTGAACATTGAACATTGTCGAAAGTATAGGTACAACGGTTTTGTCTCGGGAACTCTTTCTATTTTCTCTAAACAAAATCGTTATCTACGCCAGCCCCGCAAAAGTAGCGTGGAGCTAGATGATCATGTGAGATGTCCTGCATTATTTATTTATTTATATGGGGATTTACGCATTCCATGACATTCGATTTGTATTTTTTCTCAACAAAATCGTTGTCTACCCCACATAAAAGTGCGTGAAACGGCTAGATGTGGCCGTAAATAGTAAAACTGGCGATGCAGGTAGATGCAACTGTCTGTGAAACGTATGACACGAATACTACAGGCGGCATGTGTTCCGTATACGCGCTGCGTGGGGCCGTGTCACTAGAATACGCGTCTATCACGTCTGCTGGGTTAGGCTAGAGTATTGGAAAACGAGCACTATTAAACTAGGCTACGGTTTTTTAGAAATGTTTCCACATGTGTGAATTGTTTGCATTTTACGCATTCATGGAGAGCAAAACTGCATATCGCCTATGATAGACATGCTCGTACAAAGGTAGTTTTAGTCTAGATCTCAAATCAATCAAAATAATACAACCGACCAAGTGCGAGTCAGACTCGCGCACGAAGGGTTCCGTACATTTAGCTATAAAAACGGAAAAAAATCACGTTTGTTGTATGGGAGCCCCCTTAAATATTTAGTTTATTCTGTTTTTTAGTATTTGTTGTTATAGCGGCAATATAAATGCATCATCTGTAAATTTCAACTATTTAACTATCACGGTTCACGAGATACAGCCTGGTGACAGACGGACAGACGGATAGCGAAGTCTTAGTAATAGGGTCCCGTTTTTACCCTTTGGGTACAGAACCCTAAAAAGGCTTTAGTACGCTTCCTTGGAGCAGCTTTACCATTTTGTACCTGTAGCAGTGGAGACCTTGGGTAGTTGGAGTGTGGATGCGAAGTCTTTAGTGGGAGAATTAGGCCGTAGACTTAATGAAGTGACATGAGACTCCCGCTCCGGGTCATTCTTGGTGCAAAGGATTGCCATCGCTATGGTAATGCTGCAAGTATTATGGGCACCTTTGCACCGGGAATGGTCAGGGGCGGGTTATTTAATGACTAATTTTTATACTGTATATTTAATATTAAGTGCGGTCTAGATCTTCATCATACATCGTCAGTCACATCGTCACTTTCCATCAGTTGAGAATGTGGTCTATAATCTATAAAATTGCCATGACCTGATTTGGACAAGCCCGCCGTTGCACGCGTATACAGGATAATCAGTGTCATCCGTTATGGGTTAATTTTTTCCTTTTTAGGTATGGAACCCTAAAATAATCTTTAATGTTCAAATACGTGTGTAGCATATTTTTTAGGCTTTTATAATATTATTTTAGATCTAGAACTCAACTGGAACATTCCACCAGCCCTTCCACATTTATTAGTTTTGGTGTCATAGAGTTACAAACATGCAAACTTCCGCATAATTTTAGTTGTGCTAGATAAACCATGACCTCTTGTAGAACAATATGGTGTATAAAACAAGGTAAAGAATACTCGCTTACTCGATACATAAAGAACAAAGTTACTAACGGAACGTAAATCAATATTTGAACAGTTGCTAAGCAAAGGCCGGAGCGCGGAGCAGTATGACCAATATGACCATTTCTTATCGGAGTAAAACACTCCCACTCTAGATTATGAAACAATCAAAGCTGCCAAGTATTTCTCTTAAGGTGGATCGATTTACATTGCTTGGTAGGTTTAAACAATTTGCGGTTTGAATTTTTTTATACGTTCTACAAGGAATAAAAAGTGAAAAGTGATTAGCCGAAAATAACATACACTATAATCTAGTTTAAACAATTTGCGGTTTTAAATTTTTTATACGTTCTACAAGGAATATAGCTGGCTGAAAAGTAATTAGCCGAAAATAACATACACTATAATCTATGAACCCATGATAAACTTGCTTCACTTCTTACTTCGATTCAATGGGAAATACTTTTTAAGAAATTAATAAATCCTAAAAATTTACGATCTCGACGGGATTCGAACCCGCACCTTCCCCTTTTTAATATATAATACTTTTTAATAAGCATTTGGGAATATAATTGATTTTTAGTCTAAATCTCTATGGTATGCTCCAAAAGCGCTACTGAATCGAAATTATAGCAAGCAACACTGTTTCATAGATAATGTTTTACGTTTGACGACAAATTGCTTTAGGCTAGTTTTATTCCTTGAAAAACTCAGTTTTTTTTAGAACGGTAAAAATGTAATCTTTCGCGCAATGTAAAACGAACGCTCATAAGGTTACAACTGTTACAAGTACACGATAAGCACTGTGCCCTTGTAGTTTCCATTCCTTGAAGGGTTTATAACTATTTTAACAAAGTTCGTAATTTTACAATCACATTCTAATTCTGTATTCATTACAAGGCCAGTGCATTTGTGACCGCGCGCGATGGGCTATTCGAAAACTTTCCGGTAGGAAAACTACTAGTGTTTTGGAAGCAGACGGTGTGTACTGTGTAAGGGCAGAGATTAACTAACATTCCTCTGCTACGGACGGAGTCCAGTGACCAAGAATTCGACTATTGAACTATAAAAGTCGAATTCTTAGTCACTTGACTCTATCCGAAGCACAAAGCCAAACCAAAGCTTAGAGCGGCTACATACAGACGGAATTCCATTTCGGGAATTCGATTCGCTCTTATTCCACTTACTAAATTAAGACGCTACCCCGAGCGGTCACTTTATTTCTTTACGCTTACAAAATAAGCACTTAGACAAGTCAAATTTTATACATATCTTGTGAACAGTAATTATTATCAAATAAGAAACAAAATGTTATTGATTTTGTTCGCATAATGGTATCGCGTCAGACTGAGAGATTTTGTCATTTTACCTTTGAGGAAGAAACTACAGCGTGTCTAATATACATAATAATATAATATAATTGTGACTGATTGTTAGTCACAAAAACAAAACCATTTGTTTCAACCAAAAGCAGTGCTTTCATTGACCGCTTTACATTTTGAAATAGTTTGAACTTTGGGCAACAATAATTTATGACGAACATTACACTCACCAGACTGAAGTACCTACACTCAAGGAGCATAATTATATAAATTAACAATATGGACATTGACACACATTATTATCAGTTCGAAAATAAGTAGAGTTTGTGTTAAAGTACCACTAATAAATCCTAATTTACCCGGAACTAATACCTGGAGATACCACAAACATTTGTCCTACGGCGGGAATCGAACCCGCAATCCTTACAAGTCGCAGGCGAACATCCTCCACTGCCGTTTTTATAGATAATGGTACGGAACCTTTCGTGCGCGAGTCCGACGCGCAATTGGCCGGTTTTATTTTAATTTTCTATCGCTTTGTCGCCCCGTGAATCGCTGTAACGCGATAGAATAGACGCGTTATAAAACCAAAAATAAATAAAAATATAAAATAAATACCCGTTAAATAGTCTTTAATATGTTAAGGAATCGCGAAAGTTTAAAAAGCTTACAACGAAAAAATGCGACTGATACCTACGGCAAACACACCGAAAAAAACGAATTGAAACTTAACCACAGGAAAGCAACGCTATTAGCAAAAAATCTTATACTACCAAGAAAACAGTAATGATTACCAGCTACTATGTTATGTTTCCAACGAGCCATTATGAACTGACCGCATTCTTGATGAGCTACATTTAAATTATACTACTTTTTGCATTTGGCAACATTGTAGCCGCAATTTATCATAAAAGCGTGCCTAATGGAGCTGTGTTGCCATTGCTGCTTACAAGTATACACTGAAGATGTGGTTTTAATGATTTAAAAAACTGTAAATTGTATTTGGATTTTTTCGATTGGTTACCAGAATTGGGCCCCTGTTGTGTTTACGTTTAAACACCTACAAATGAGAATCTAGATTGCCGTCCGGGGCGTCACTCCAGGTGTTCAAAAGACATTCAAGTATTTGTGTATTTACATGATAGAATACTTAATTAATTATTATTTTTTATTTCATTAAAACTTTCGTAAAGAGAACTTCGATAGGCTCCTAATGTAATGTAAAGGTTATTTTAATACTTAGATTTTTTGAAATCCTAAAAACCGACTTCAAATCCCTTAGTTTTAAACTATTTTTTAAATTTTACGGGATAAATACTACCTCGGGAATAAAAAATATATGGAACAACCCCGGGATCGTCCTCTATACATCTGCAAAAGAATCATCCAAATCGGTCTATAAATGACGAGAGAAATCTACGGACATACATAAAAAAGCATACATAGAGTCGAACATAGAAAATCCACCTTTATTCGAAGTCGGTTAATAAAATAGGAAATAGCGATGGCATATTGGGAGCAATAGCCCACTGCACAGCACTGATAAGAGGAGATAAGGACGTGCTATGATTTATGTGACATAGGCAATGATATGATAGACATTTTCAAATGTATACAAAATGTATACCTACTATAAAACAATAATATTGAGCTCAGAGAGAAAATGGCTGTTCCTAAGTGATAATCGACATTTGACATAACCTGAAGAGTTAGAAAAATACAATGCAGTTTATTGGGAAAATCACTGCTCTATTCAATCTATTAAAAAACACTGCTTTTTCAAATTCCTAATGGCGGTAGTACGCCGAGATGTCTCGTCGAACGTCTCGGGCGCCATTATTCTTATGGCGGGAATACACACTCCCCGAGACATGGAACAGCTCGAGTGTGAAAGTGTGTGAGTGTGTGCTCAACTCGCCTCCCCTCGGGGCTTCGTAGGCTCTCGTTGTCACCGCCGCTTATCGGAATGTTGGCCGGAGTCAAAGGGACATAGCAGCTTGTGAGGCAAACGAAGGCGACAACGAGTGTGTACATGGTGGCTCTCGTTGAGAGTAGGAGCGCCCGAGACCTTCATCACCACGAGACGTTAGACGAGACACCTCGGGGAGTACGTACTCTACCATAAGATGGTTTAAGACAGAGATCAGAGAGAGCCCGCCTACGAATCCATCGGGTACAGACCGAGCGTGAGCGAGCGAAGGCTAACGAGCGAACGCGAAAGAACCAGTGTGAACGTCATTGCGAAAGCAAGCGAGCCCAAATGATTCATTCGCGGCTGTCGCTACATCAATGAAAAATAGAACGAACGTACCGATTGTCGAACGAATCTCACTCGTTTGCATTCGCTCTCGCTCGCTTGTCTGTACCCACCATTAGTTGGTGCTGCTCTACTGACTGGCTCTTTGGTGACCCGGTAAGAGCGCTCCAATTTATACTCTATTATTAATTTATGAGGGTAAAATAGCATAAACAACAACAGTAATTGGTACGTTTAAAGTGTGTCTTGGAACCTTTTCGATGCTTATGTCAAGGTTCAAGAACGTCTTTGTTGTTGGGTTGTGTATCTAAGTATGTTTTGTGTCTTTGGTAACTAAATGTAAGTGCGGTCAACGATATTATTCGCTGAACGGGGTCACCTATTTGCGCTTCGTAAGCATTTTTAGTTTTATACGATATTTTCTGGAAATTTCATTTAGCAATTTTTGCCAAAAAAAAAGTGGCACGGCATATTACCTTCACAAAATATAATTAAGGAAAACTGAACTAATAACTTACGCATGTATCAAAAGAAATGATATGTAGGTGTAGCGCAAATGATCATATTTATTATAATTAACTAAATTAACTAGAAAAACGGGCTGCATTTCAAATATACTCCTGCTGCAAATTTGCCGTTTGAATGCAGTTCGTACGACTGCAATACATCCAACAACTGCACGCCAACTGCACACCGTCTGCTCGATTGGTTTACAGTTTTATTACGATAACTACATTCAAACTGCGAATTCGCAGTCAGCGCTTAGTTGCAGTCCGCAGTCCGTTTGTCTACTCTAGAGCCTTATGGATTGTAGGTACTTATTTACGTAAGTTCTTCAGTGATTAAGTCAATTCATATTCTTAGAATTAAGGTTAAATATCAGCATTTTCTAGAACAGTGCCTACCTAGTAAATTTTGCTACGAATTTATGGAGAAGTTGACAGTTATGAATTGAGAAAGATAAAGGTCAATAAATCAAGATAATGTACTGCAGGTACTTTACAAAAATTAAGAATTAAATATAATAAAGAAAATTACAATCATAAACGAATTAGAACTATTATTACCAATTCAAACACACAACACACACATACAACTGCAGACCCTGTACAAAGTTAAATGACAACTTCCGGTCGCGGTCTCTTTTCTGTCTCCTGTCTCGGTCTCAGGTCGCGGTCGCGGCGCGAACCGCCACCATTAGAGACCTTACAAGTCATCTACGTAAACAAACACCACATAAACCATCTCTTTGATGTAAACGTGTTAGAAGTTCCAGGTACTATCAAAGAGACAAGTCTCTAGACACTTCACGGATCAAATATAGTTAGCTGACTCTACGTAGAGTAGGTAGGTACCTAAATATATATCCAGCTCAAGGTATACTCTTGTCAGAGTGACAGATCTCGAGAACTAGATCAAGTTGTTTATTACAACAAGAAGTGGCGTAAGAAACCAGCATTTACGAAGGGCTTTTACGCAATACAGCGTAGAGCAAGCGTCATTGGTCTACGCTTGATTAATACCTAAATCGACCAATCACTCACACCGGTAACAAGTGATTCATCGAAAGATTCTTGTAGGACGAGCTTACCACAATAATGTAAGTTTTCTTAAAAATTGTAAAATAAATAAATTTCTCACTGAAAAAATACGAATCACATAAAAATGTGTCAGCGTAGTTAAAATATTTTTGCAGAAATTTAATTTTAAATAAAAAAAAACTGCCAGGTATCTTACAAGATTGGGCAATCTACGGTCACAAAGTTTGTTTTATTTTTACATTGTTAGGGTTCCGTACCCAAAGGGTAAAACGGGGCCCTATTACCAAGACTACGCTGTCTGTCTGTCATCAGGCTGTATCTCATAAACTGCGATAGTTAGATTAGACAGCTGAAATTTTCACAGATGATGTATTTCTGTTGCCGCTATAACAACAAATACTAAAAAACAGAATAAAATAAATATTTAAGGGGGCTCCCATACAGCAAACGTGATATTTTTGCCGTTTTTATAGATAATGGTATGGAACCCTTCGTGCGCGAGTCTGACTTACACTTGGTCGCTTTTATTTTTTATCTTTTTTTACCCTACGCTACGTACGCTTCGTTTTGATGACAAATGCTTAGTGGAGGGCATTATTTTATTTTAATTCATATCATTCGATAATACTCTTGCGAAACGAGTCACTACGTAAACATTGAGTGAGTTCAATCAGTTCCCTACCTACATCACGTCGGCTTCGTCACATATCACATCACATAATAAATCGAATACCTACACTACACCTATCAAGGTGGGAAGGAAGTATTTCTCACTTAGACTAGAAATTTGTGAAGATTTTGCTCCTACAAAACTTATATCGGGATATTTGCCATGATCTGTGACGTTTTTTGTACCACCATGGTGCAACACAGGCATACGGCCCTCCTGATAGAAAGCGGTTACCGCCTGGTTTTCCAATAATTTTCTCTTTTTGGATAGTTTCAATTCAAAGTGAAACTTAAATGAGCTGCGACTAATTTGAGGTGTATTTTGATTTTCTTATATTTATTGTTTGATTTCCATAACTGTAATAGAAGTCGCCATATAGAGTGTACCCAGTACCCAGCAACACGATGACAAATTATACAAATAACGCAAATAGAGATCGAAAATTGAAGCCATGGTCAAACTAATCACAAATTACTCGATAGAGTCGATATTGACATTTGACACATCATCGATTTGATCGTTATTCTAGTTAGACTCGTATTTGATATTAACATGAGTTTTGTCGTAATTTAAGATACAGTAATTTTATTTCAAAATATATACTGATTTATAACTGTTTTTACTTAAGGCATGTCCATAAGAAAACAACTTCGAAGTAACAACGTTTTATTTACCTACGTTTCGTAAGACGGCAACGAGAACCCAACTTTTATGTTAGTTTTGAACTACAAAACAATCAAAAATATTTCGTTCTTGTTGTAAAAAAATTGTATCGATTTCTTACGACCTTTTTATTCGCTAGTATTTTGTTTAGTGGAATGGTCGTATTTTAGTAAAACAGAGTTTTGTTAATATGCGCTCTTTAGCGAAAACTCAAACAAAAAACAATGCTTTTTACCCGACTACCGACAGGGGAGGGTTATGAGGTTAGCACCCTATGTTTGTATGTTTGTATATTTGTATGTTTGTATGTTTGTATTTATGTGGCCGATTTCTTTGTTCCCACGTAGCGCTGAAACTACTGGTTCGATTTCAACAAATTATGTATCGATTGATTCGTCTCAATACCCCGATGGTTATAGGCTATAGGATTTAGGGCTCCGACCCCGAATAAGCCTTCAAAACGCGTATTAAAGTTTAGGTAGCCGCAGGCTGCAGGCCCCATAAAGAAAAATTACAATACCTACGACCTATTTTCATTTTCAACTCTATGCCTATCAAATATGACCGATACGTCATTCTATTTTGTCAGTGTAAATGTTTCAAACTTGTATAACTTTCACGTAGTCGGGTTATAGTTTTTAACTTTATCTTGTTATAGATAATGATTGTTTTTCTTTCATTTCTTATCTTAGAAAAAGAAAAGAATAGTCCTAACCCAGCAATGAGAATCTGGGCCAAGTAGATAGGATACAGACACAATAGGTACTCATTGTTCTAGACATCGATGTGTTCCATCCAGGCAAGAGGGAGATAGGAGTTATCAACCTGCATCGATTTGACCCCGATGTATATTTTATAGCATTTTTTTTTATTCTTAACTTAGATTCTATTTTATTTCTATTTTTTGAGCCTTTTTAAATAGATAGTGTTTTGTTTTTGGGTGAAAAGTCGCCACATCGTACCAAGCTCACGGTAAGATTAGGTACACCTTGCGGTCTAGATGTACCAGGTTTACCTAGATTTACAGTTGTCTCGCACCTCAGCCGTCCCGTTAGTTCTATTAGGAAGATTTAGGACGCAACGGTACCGTCCCTAGCAAATGAGATTCTGGCAGGTTGTCTGGCAGATAACTTGTGACTATTACCTACAAGCGAAAAATATGGTGTTAGCGCCATAATTAATTTATCAACTGCAAAAAGAAGGTTGCACATAAATAGATTTCCCTGCTCTTGGACAAAATAACGACGAACAATCAAAACAAATCCATCACATTTTGATATTAGTAAGAACAGGTATAATAAACTTGTACCTACGTAGTCGCAAACAAATAAAATAATAAAACACGTGAACCAACCAAAGTTAACGAAGTAGAATCGGAAAGTTTTTGAAACTTACGCGATCCGTTCCAGTAATTTTCTTTTGGATTTGATGACGTAATCTTTGGTTTACGTAAATTTTCAGCAGCATACACTTTTACATTTATAATTAAATCATTTATGATGGATAAAGTTTGATACAGCTGGCATTAAATAAGCCCCTAATCGTAAATCAATAACGTTATTTAGACTTATTTTAGACTAGCTCGTAGACAAGTCAAATTTTAAAGTTTTTAAAATTGATTACGGTAAAGCGTTTGACCACCATTAATTTAAGAAAGCGATATAATCAATATAATTTATTTATGTAACTTAATCTTTTTTATTACCAAATATATACCTAGACAATTTCTAAACTAAGTTACCCAGCAGCGTGTGTGGCGACTTAAGCTTAAAATATATGTATCTAATTTCCAAGTAAACTAACAGTGTACGTAAAAGAAAAAATCAAACTCTGTTTTACTTTTTTTGCACAAAAGCACTCTGCGAAAGTGCAGCGTAACTTAAACTGAATCCAAATAGGTACTCATTCATACGAATAAAACGAAGGCACAGTTTTTAGTATTCAACCCGAGTTCAACTCTCACTGACCCCTACATAGAAACACAATAAACAAATGTATTAAGGAAACACGCAATGAAACTCGTTTGTATACGCATGTTACCAAGAACGTAACGGGACAGTGCGGTCAGGGAGGAAAGACTTGATAATAATTATGGTACCTACGTTGATGAAATACGTATTGTATGATGTAGTTTATTTTATAAGGAATAGGTTTGATATAACGTGGATGGTTACTGGAATGGTACGGGATAACGAAGTTGATCGCTCATAGTTACGTAGGTACTTGGGGAAAATAAACGCGATAATGATAGGAACAGCTAAATAATTATATGGAATGACAGACACTGCTATATTAAATGACAGAAAACGCGTTAGGAATTTAGACCGTAAAGACCGTTCTGGTAGAAATTTCTAATTTAAATTATTATTAAAATATTGAATTGAAACCGAATTGCTTTACACAAAGGGTGCAGTGCATTGTGTTTTGTCTTCACTCAAGTCTTTATATTTCATAAAGAAGCCAGCAAATATTGCTTTTCTTGTAAGTATACATAGTATGCATTGAGTAAATAACCAATCGCTGTCAATAAGGTGTGTTTACGTAAGCGAGCGAAAGTGAAATTTTGCAGCCGCCATTCGACCCGAGCTGAGTTAAGTGGAGGTTTTCCTTTCTAGTTAATGTGTGACTATTGAAGTGAACACTTCTACTTGCACATTGTTATTTTCCTAAGCAGCGTACGAAACAAAACTGTCACGTCCGTCACGCTCGTGTCGGTGACGCTGAATCGTGTATACTCGGCGAAATACAATTACAAGATTTCGCTTCCATCACGTAAAATAAACACCCACCCTCTTTTACACATACAGTAGTGTTACACGGTGTGGAAGGCGAAAAGAGTGCGAAAACCTTCCTATTCCCCTTTCACACTTCATGGTCTAGCGCTGTTGAACCTTGTTTGAACCAAATCTCGTCTCGCCATCTTCACCCGAGTCTGCCACAATACCGTCCCCTCATTCGAGGCCCTTAGGGTTGGTACAACCAGTTCAGTCCAGCAGCCTTATGATTGATATGGGAATTTGTTCATTAAAGTTGTTTGTTTCGTGATAGCATGAGTTTTTTTGTGGCCTTTAATTTTTTCTGCGTTCTACAAGGAATAAAACTTTACCACAAAGACAAAGAACAACCTTGATGTTGTTTTGGAAAATGTAGGGAACATGTCACGGCCCTTAATTTACATAAATATATGCAATAAGGTAACCAAAGAAACAAAGAAAGCTCCATTAGGTACGTACCTATTAGAACACTGTACTGTGTCGCGATAGCCAAGTTAGTTTACATAATAGATAGCCACTTCATGTCAAACGCAAACTGGGAATAGAAAAATCAATAAAGGCCGTTCCGCAGTAGTCTTTTTAAAGGGACGAAGTATAGATGCATAAGCAGATTAGCTATTATAGAACTTAAACTAGAAGTTTGACTTAAAAATAGCTGGAACAATTGATTGACAAAGATAAAGATAGAGTTGACATTGATAACATGGTTAAGGGACACATACGAAAGTTTGAAGTCACGCAGAATGCAATGGAGTCGAAGATGGCAGTATGTATTGTGGTAGATCTGCTATTGCTATTGCTCGCAGAACCGTTGGCAGTAGGGGCTAAAAGGATCTTGATTGGCGAACTAGGAACTATCTTGAGGGAGTACTGGAAGGCGCAGCGTCGGCTAGTGAATGTAGCAGGAGACCCCGGGAAGTTCAAGACAAAAAGACAAGTGATAGTGAAGATCTATGGAGGAAGCTTATGTCCATCGTAGACGTTGTTCGACTGGAATGACAATGATGAGTCATTTATTTATTGTCGTCAATGATGACGATATTAAGACCCGAAGCAAAGCAACGCCTTAACTCGCCAACTAGAGAAATTCACCTTGAAGAGCGAAAGTGCTCGTGTGACGGTGTTCATACAACCTGTTTGCTGCTTTATGCAAGCGCATCCGAATAGATGCTCAGCAAATATGCGAGGTTGAATGAATATGGTGTCAACGTCAAAAGTCGGTTTGCAGGGACAACCTTGCAAAAACCTTGATCTTTATCATGAAATATTCATAATGATGATAATTTCCTAGCAGAATTTCGGCCACACAACGCGACGGTCATACTTAAACATAATGTAAATACACAAATTATGTATATTGTACAAGTGTGTGCGCAAAACCTTCCTTCACTCTCATAGTCTGTTGGGACGACGCGACGACAGAAAAACATGAAAATATTTGTAGCAATACTGCTGCATCTATTTCTATATTTTTTTGGAAGTAGGACCATCGTTACCTTCATCATCAACCTTTAATATTCCGCTGCTGTACATAGTCTTTTCCCTGTCCTTTCCTAATGATCTAGAGAAAAAGGTCTTTCTTTAGCTTGCTGCATCCACCATGCCTGCAGTCTTTAGCAAGTCGTCGTCGTCCCACCTGGCACGTTTGCCGAGTCACGGTCTCTACTCAAGAACACGTTTACCCCAGCTGTTGTCGGTTCTTCGCGATATATGGCCGGCCCCCTGGCACTTCAGGTTACTAATACCTACTTCGTTATCGTACTTCAAAGTTATTTCATTTCTCTTTCATTTCATCTTCGAATTGTATCAAATTCTATAAAAAAATATCGTCAAAAGAATGTCAATATTGAATAAAGTGTAAATGAATGAAATCTCATAATCAGCGAAGTCAAACTGCAAGTTCAGTCAACGCAAAAATTTACTAAACTGGGTCAGATTTTGTCGGAATGTGAAAGTTGAATTACACACTTTCAGAATCAGTGTTTGCTTTATGAGACGCTGCACATTCAACATTGATAAAATACATCAGTCATAATCATAATCATTCTCCGCGGAAACACGGCCCGAGACTAGATGCAGTAATGCATGACTCAAATAATACAAAAATGAAAATACTGTGTGAATTGTCCAGCATTAATTGTTTATTAAAAATATGATACAATGATTCTTCAGATAATAAATTTATATAGTTGGATAATGTATACACATGTCATCATCATCTAGCACTAAAGTAAGGAAAATGTTCTAGGCATACGTTTCAAGTGTGATTAATTCGTTCATTATAAGCTTTTTTTAATGTCTTTGTAATATTTGTATTTTGTATATAGGTAGAGATACGAAGTTGCACTTTGTGGCCACCAAACTCTATTTTCGCATCTCTGCCTAAACTATACCTACCTACAACATAAAACTGCTTTAATAGGTATCACAAAATGTCCAAGGATTATTTAAAATCAATCAAATTCCTTTGTTCAACGTAATAAGAAGATAAAATAGATGGATGCGCTGTTTCATGATGATTTGGGTCTGGGTAGCGCCTTAAAACGGAACGTTGCATCTATTTGTGCGAATAGCATTTCGCGTTCATAGAAGCGGGACAGAGCATACCCTTTTTGGAAAGGCGTAAGCGCAAAAATTCAAATAATTGTTTAATGCTTGAAAAACTATACAACTAATTAAGAAACTGCCATAAAACCAAATAATTAGTAGTACCTAACCTACGTATCAAAACATTAGTCATTTCAATAGACCGCAGGCTTCCTGAGATAATATAAAAACATGATTGACAAAACAATACGATAAAAAAATCCTGAAAATGCACCGATTCGCTCATAATTTTGAATAAGCGAATCGGTGCATTTTCAGGATTTTTTAATCGTATTGTTTTGTCAATCATGTTTTTATATTAGAGGAACCAAGATATAATATTGAATATTATGTAATTCGCTGAGTACTGAGATCTAGTCCTAGACAACCAAATATGTTAGGTTCGCAAATGTTTTGGATATTAATCTGCAGTTTTTCCAATTTATTGTGCAGCAAGCAGTTAACGTAATAAGTCCATGTTGTAAATTTGGTTAGTTAAAAACGTGTTAACGGATGGGAGGCAGACACTGTGTCAGCGATGTGACAGTACGGGCTCGTAACAATAACAAAGACAGAGATATAACGTGAATCTCCTTTTTGAAACCATTTAAAAATAAAGTGGATTGAATTGGACACTGAAATAGGTCCATTCAATTGGCTTCTAATTATACCGAGCGCAGGCAGACATAAACGGTAATACATTGTGTGTTATATGCACAACATTGTGTTGATTGGCAGGATTTATTACAGTTTGTTGCGTCTGAAAATACTGCTGGCGCCACTATTTAGTTACAAAACAAACTTATCGTCCTTACAAAGTTTATTCATGTCTACACATCGACCCCGCCAACACAGCCAAGTTGTGAAATTACGCTCAAACCACCCATCCTATAATTGACATTTGAAAGTCATTTCAATGGCCTTGAAAGTCTTTTTAGTGACTTTCGAGATACAATTGCAAATTATGAAGGTCATTAAAAGGACTTTCAAATGTCAATACAGGATGGGTGGTTTTAGCGTAATACCACAGCGGTTTGGGTTTGTTCGTCAGGGCTTGGTTGTTTTGTTACTCATGTGTTTTGTTTTAAAGACGAAAGTTTAGATACAGTTTTGTAACATCTTTACTTAAAAATCGGATAACAGTTTTACATATTTGTAGTTATACAGACCTTCGATTATTTTAGAATATTCTATCTGAAGTTATTTGGGAACCTAAGATCACTGAACTTTTAAATCGAAGGTTATTTTGTTTTTGGTTAGGTTGGTTAGGATGCACGCACATACATAAGGGGCATTTAGTTGTAAATACAAAATACTATAAAAAACATCTTGTTTTTCATTTGCACAACAAGGAAAATATTAAATACTACTAGTACTTCTGGCCGCGGCTTCGAACACCCTTTTTGGAATAAAAAGTAACCTAGATGTGATTCCAGGTCCAAAATTTACCATTTTTTCCAAAATTTTAGCCTGATCCATTCAGTAGTTTTGGCCTTGTCGGGAACCAAACATCTTTACAACAACACAAACTTACTTACATTTGGATATTTATCAAATTGCAACCAACAAGAACGTGAATTATTCAATAGAACAGATAAATCTTTTGTTTTATTCTTTATATTACTTATATAGTTTAAAGGTTATTTATATGTTTTATGGAAGAAAAAGTAGCGTATGTTTCATTTATGGCTTATAGCTACATCTATTTAAAATTTCAGCCCGATCCATTCAGTAGTTTTGGTGTGAAGAAGTAACAAACAAGCTTCTAGGCGTGAAGAAGTAACATACTAGCTGCTGCCCGCGGCTTCGCCAGCGCTTTTTAAGTATCCTATGTCCGTCCCTGGGAAACTATTTACATTCCTGCAAAATTTCATTAAGATCTCTTCAGTCGTTTAGGCGTGAACAGGTAACAGACAGAGTAACTTTCGAATTTATATTATTAGCATGGTTAGTGTGATGCTGATGGTGATGACCGAAGTGTAAAATATTACATCTTTAAATAATATCTGGCAGCCGATATATCTTCCCGTCTTACTCGATCCAAACCCAAAACAAAACTTTCTACATTTAAAGTTAATATTTCACATTTAACAGAATAATGGTTTTATTAGTTTGGTTAAGTTGACCGGTTCTCCTTCACCCAAAATGCTAATCAACATACGGTAACTGCGCGTTCATTTCTAACGGTAAAGGACGTTTAATTTAAACAGCTTATAAGTATTTTTCTTAAATATTTGGGGAGGTCGTAGCGTGGGACGAATTAGGCTCATAAAAGAAATTGTTAGTTATATAAAATAATTATATATCGTGTATTATCGCGCACCTTTTGTTATTATTTCCTCTACGTTTCTATCGCGTTACAGGTTACACCGATTGTGGTCACGGGGTGACGATATTAATATTTATTTATTACTAATTTACTTTTAAAAATGTACTCGATTCAATAATCCAAGATATTTTGGTAAAATAAGACATTTAATTTATATTTGAACATGAAAACTTAAACTGATACAAAAAGAATAATAGAATACAACGAAGCAACGAAAAAAAAATGTTCTTAGAAAAGTTAGTCATGAATAAAAACTTCAACAACGCATAATTGCACACGCAAAGCTGGAAATTGGAGTTCGAAAACGGACAAGACCAGAAATGATTCATGAAAAAGGTTTCAGGTTGCGCCCTTACGGAGTCATGAGTTTATGTTCAACGTGTTCAACTAAATATAATTTCATGCCAAAGTACATTCATACCAAATACCTTGATAACAAACTTACCCTGATACAATCACGAGGCACTGCACATAGTATCGGAGATAAAAAAAGAGGTTTAGTATTTACAACAAGAAGGTTTGGGGTAGGGCGTTAGAAAAGATTTCCATTGACAATTTTAATATTATTTTCAATAAATTAACATTGACAGTAACTACTGCGAAAATACTAGAGCCAGAGACAGCGTTGTCGCAGATCCACAGTGCACAGCTACCATCCAGCACAAATATGGTCTTAAACACGTCAACATTAAATACATTTTACAGTGACAAACTTCCCACTAGCTTCAAACGAGTGGTCCGAGCTATCTGTCAAAATCTGATGTCGCCAATATAAAAAAAAACATCTAAATATAACGAATCAAAGCAGTTTTTGTGCTGCGCTGCAGCTGTGCTTTTTACGCGCGACACAAGCCTTTAAAGTGGAAAAACAAGATGCCCTGTAGGCCACGCTTAGGGATTGTTGTCTCAGGTAGAATGGACAGGAATAACAACGCATCGTCATTATATTGCGAATATTATTGAAGTTAAAGGAATTAATTTCAAATATTTTACGCATTCAATGATTAAGTGCCGTAATTTCTTTTTACCCTATGAAACAATCCCTGTGTTTGGCATACTTGTAGAAATCACACTTATATTCTAAACTAGTTTCTGCAACAACAACGCGTACGAAGCTGCGGGAAGAAACTAGTTCTTAAATAAATTGCCGACGAAACAAACGAACGGGCATTTTCAATGGTCTTTTTATTTTCTCGTCTTGCCTTACTGCTAACGCAAAGACGTGTATTTGCTTTATCAGCCAGATAATTGCTGAAGTCCACTCTCTCAGACAAAAACCAATCGTTACGTATTGGCAATTAGTTTTATAGAGATGCGATAACCAGGCGATTTCGGATATAGCCGGCTAGTTAAACTGAGTAATTATTTAGAAAACGAAAGTGGAATTCCCGCTTAAGATTTAATCGTAAGCTAGGCTAGCTAACTTGGATCTATACTCGATTCTAGAATCTAGATATTTTATATCAACAACAAAGACATTTGTGATTGTAAACTAAAAATGAACGATTTAAAATGCCATATTCGTTCCTAGGAAGTTCGGCCCACATTAAAAAAACTGCTTTCGTCCCACGTATTGCCATATTCGGCCCATAATATTTTTTATTTCAGAAAATCTTATTTCGTCCTACTTTTCAGCTCCATATTCGGCCCAAGGTTTTCTATAGGCAAATTATAATTATTTTAGTACAGTTGAAGCAATAAGTCTTTACTTGACTTTTATATATTTCTATGATATGAACAAGGTTCAGGTAGGTAAACTCTATTTAAAGCGCATGTTTTGCGGTAGGTAGTCAATGTAAAAGACAGAATGCGGCAAATGAATTACAATAAGAAAAAATACAAGATGAATGAAAGCAAAACCAAAAAATGTTACAAACTTCTGCTACTACTATCTAGAGTTTCTTACATCTATGGACGAATCTGCAATGATACCATTGTCATAGTAAACCAATTGGATAGCAGAATTTGGCATAAGGTAAAACCAACTTAAAATTAGAAACCATAGATTTTTATTGTATACTAGGACTGTGTTCCAGACCTACTGCTTATGGTGCATTCTCCAACAATACCATTGTGATGGTCAAGGAAGTCAAGGTTTAGCTTAGCAGAATTGGGCCCTTGATCAATTCTTGACCTGTGCAATGTCATCCTCTAATAGTGAGGTATTGTACTGCTTCACTATCTGTGCGCTACATTTCATTGTTGTATAGAAGGTATTGGTATAAGAGTTTGGAGGCCTATTATACAGCTGTGGGTGAAGCCTAGCTAAAGGAGTTCATCATGGGCGATGATGCATTTAATTTTTAGATATGCATATTTGAAAATCAGAATCAATCCAAGAAATAATCATTTGCATTATTAACTAGATGTAGGTACTTACCTCAAAGTAAATATTGAACTAATTGCATTATTCACTAGATGTAGGTACTTCTTACCTCAAAGTAAATAATGAACTAATTGCATTATTCACTAGATGTAGGTACTTCTTACCTCAAAGTAAATAATGAACTAATTGCATTATCATATGCATCGTCAAATAACGCGTCTTTAATTTTAGTTTTTAATATTGTATGTATGTTAGTTTTAAGGTATATATTACTATGGACCGTAGAATAAGTTAAAATAAGATCTGTAACTGTTCTATGGTCTGAAATAAATGATTATTATTATTAACCAGGCAAACACCTTATGACCACCAACAAATAGGCATTTGTGTCAGTTTTATGCATCTATCCTACAAAAAAAAAATGAAATGGGCATTTCAACGGTGAGTTTTCATTTAACTGATTTAAAAATACATGCTTAAATGACAAACCAACAAACATTTTAATAAGCTTGTAAGATGACTTTCAAATAGTCAACAAGACTTATTGAAATTGATCTTGTAAAGCAAAACTCTTCATACACGTTATTTCTAGATGATAGGTAGGTATACATTGTTTGAGGCATACGATGTTATTAAAAAATAAATAATAAGTAAAATTAACAGACTGAATAATTCTCACAAAGTACTATTGTAGCAAAAAAATTATTTTAGATTTAGAATAGGCTTGTGAATAAGAATGAGATGTTGGTAAGGTAAGATAACATTGTTGTTTGGTGGCCAGAGGACAAGGTATTTCTATACCTACATTCTTATTAGGTACCTACCTAAAAAGAATCACGCGTACAAATTAGAATGTAGAAGTGACTTGTTTTCTTTGGCTATAAAGTTCTGGCACGACTTACGAGGTTTATTAGTGTTTCGTAACAAAGAATGGGGCGTGCGGAGGCGCGCTCGATCAGTGAAAGTGCCCGTGACTACTTGACAAACTACTCTATCTGCTAGCGCATTGCAATGCATTGCGATCGAGGTTCACGGCCAAACTTATCGACTCATCACTCGTAAATATCATTTACATTTTATCTCTCTGAAACACTGGGCTATCAAGCTTCAAGATATCGCCTGCAGGACAATAACGGTATGGTAGTCTCATCAATTGTGTAAATATGCACGACCACTTACCTTGACATAAACGTCGAGAAGCACAGTATCCGGGAGAGATTGTAACAAACTGCGATCGCACTTGCATCTTTGTAAATAGTTCACAACATTAGTCAAACACAAATCGTAAAGAGTACGGGGTTGGCGATACGTTAGCATCGGCACTAAGAGGACGTGATCCATGTTGGACAGGTGGAACAAAACTCGTGCATGCTGGTTCATTCTTGCTCTTGGTGGTTTGGTTGGTCGGCAATTTAACCAGTGTTGCCAGATCAGTAGGTGAGAATTATCCTAGGTGTACTGCAAAATTATCGTGTTTTATCGCATCTTTGTTTAGGTATATATTGATTTATTCTGAGAAAAAATGGCTTTAAAGTTCTGAATGTTTTATTTGCAATAAAAAAATGAATTTACTTTATTCTGTATTAGTATTCGTTTGATTGGCTTTATGTGTAAGACAGGTACCATAAAATATCTTTATTGAGTAATGATTTCATCAACAGTGATTGTTTTCTAAATATTGTTTAGTTTTAATAGTTAAATTGTTGGTTTTTAACACTGCTAGCTAGCTTACATAATATTGTTTACCCCTAAGGCTTAGGGGTCACTCGATCTTTACGAACCCGAACTCTGAATGAACGAACAGAAAATGGTGTGTTCAACAAAATTATCGTAGAAGTAAAAGAATATCGTCGAATTACGATGAATTATCGTGCGATACGTAACTATAATTTTTTAACGCATAGCACTCAAAAATATGGATCCACGATATTTTTGAGTGTCATGCGGATCATTATCCCAGGATAATTATCACACGTCGGGCAACACTCTTTGACGACTTCAATTGGACGAACTTCAGGTTTCTTATTCAAATCGTATTGGTCGGAATTTAAGCTCAATGTTGATTGGTGTAGCGTGTGCCGAGACGAGACGATGAAATTTGAAGAGCAATGTCAAACTTTAGACTTGTTTTGTCTCTTTTTATCTCCTCTAAAGTGAAAGAGAGTATGTCGCGCGTATGGCTTGAAGTTATCCGAATTATTATGTCAAGCAGTCAGCTGACTGGAATAGTGCGCGAAAAATACAAATGGAGATTTTTTTTTCAAGAAAATTTACGTTTCTTTTTACAATCGTGAATGAAGTATCGTAGATCGAGAATCTAGGCTTAGATTACATGTGAAGTATAACTATTTTTGGTTGTCTATTGAGCAACTACGCTGCTAATATACCTGCCATATTCAAACAATAGCTCTTCAAATATAACGCAAGCGGGGGAATTTTATTTCTTCCCTTTATACATCTCCTCTTTTATCTAATAAGTTCACTGGACCGAAGGTGATAAGCTGGGGGAGTCTGGTGCACTCAATTATGACTTTGCCATGTACCTACGTACTACGCAACTAAGTATAGGCGAATTACTGTCTATACTTAGTTGCTAATGCTGCAGTCTCGTCGGATTATTTGTGAGTGAGGGGGATAGAGAGATTGCACCTGTGTTCACCCGCACGTATGCTCTATAATTAGTCCTGTGCACCTGGTTGAAACTGGCCAACGTGGCCGAATCTCGGCTAGGCCATCACCATCATTGCAAACCAATACAACAAAATAACTTTGAAACAATATTTTATTCAGACAATAACTAACATAAGACTAACAATGTCAACTAAACTAACTCCATTCATGAAGCTGTTGCAGAGCAAAATAAATGCTAATTCGGGATTTTACGCCTTTTCTGGCCAAACAAAACTTATAATGGTTGTGCCCTGCGTTTTAGAACATTATCGGTGTTAACGTCATCCACCAAAAACACCTTTGCACTTTGGAACTCCTAATGTTTTACAGGAACTGTCAAGTCTTCAAAAGAAATAAAAATATAATCAACACTACCGGAACAGAGTTACCTACACTTCAGATTTGTAATAGACATTTCACAGAAACGTTACCGAATATACCTATTAACCATCAAATTCCCGTAAAACATTTTGAAATTAAATATTTTTTTCTAGTAGAAATAAGTTCTACTTTCCAATGGTGAACTTGGAGATATTTTCGAGGAGGTTGATGTAGGCGGTATGCTCGTAAGCCGTGCTGAAGTCGGATAGCTTCTGTGCGAATTCATTGCTCACTCCTTTCTCTTCTAGAAGATTCATCAGCAAGTCGTAGAGGTACTGGAAATAAAACAATTATGTCAAATAATACGGCACACGCACAATATCTTATTCGTACAAGAAATTCGAGTAAAGATAATCAATTAACATTAAACATAACTACATAAATTAATTTACTTTATTAAAATTGTATTGTAGGAATATTATAGGTTTGTGTTGAAAAGCTTATTAAAATTTTATTCTTAATAATTTAGTTTGAAATTCGATTTTTCTATGAGCTTATTTTTGAAAGCCTAAAGAAATAAATGTTATGGATTTCTGAATAGTCCTTGTCGTTGTTTAGTAATGTCATAAAACATTAGAGAAGGTAAAGTTTGTTTCTAGATATATAATGTACCTACTATGTTTTGTGTTAGTTATGAAATTACTTGTAAATTCAATTCTGAAAATTCATTTAAGTAGGTACCAAATCAAAACTGAATGCTCTATTCTATTAAATTTCGTGTGTAAGCCGCAGGCAGAAGATTGTATACTCTTGAATATTTCACGAAAACCGTACGTTTACTGTACAACGGTGAACTTTTTGCAAGAGAAGAGTTAAAATGTTGCATTTCATCGAATATTCCTCACACATTCTCGAGAAATAACTTCAACTCCATGCGTTACTATACCCCATTTCTGGCACTCAATTTCCACATGTGTAATGGATTCAAGTGTGGCAAATAAACGGGGAGGATTCTTTTTGGATGTATAAAGATTCGAACGCGCGACCTTCTGATCGCGCGCGGGTGTGTCAACCGCTTTGCCAACAAGGCGTATACGTAATGGTCGGAAATAGTTGTATTAAGAGGTCGCAATGCGCTCCATTTCGTAAAAAAAATTATGTAGAGGATTCGCGTTCACTGGAGCGGGACAGAGCATACGGTTTTGAAACGGCACAAGCGCGAAAGCCAAGTTTTTGCTTATTTACAAAAAAACTGCACAACTTGTGAATAAACTGGTTGAAGGAACCAAATCTGATTACGTTGTTACTTATTAACAACGTAATCAGAACGGAGATCTCAGGAACCCTGCGGTGTATTGTAATGACTTATTCATTACAATACACCGCAGGGTTCCTGAGATCTCGACCAAATTTTTTGTGAAACAGTGCACTTTCGATTTTTTTATTGAGTTTTCACATTCAAGAAACCAACGAAAAAATTATGAATTTTATGTAATTCGAGTTTTGGCAATGGGGGTCCCGTGACTGCTGAGATCTAGGCCTAGTCTGATTATCAAGCCCAAGCCGAGGTTCGCTCCTTAAGGTAAGCGAACATAACAAACATTACGCATAAAATACAAGATAGACCCTCACCATATTGAAAGATAACATGTCTCATTGTCAACAACATCCTAACTTAATTAAAACTAAAATTAAACTAAGTTCCTTCTGGGAAAGTGTGATCTTTCTCTGGCCACATTTTCACTTTCTTTTAAAAATGGTGGTCAAACGCTCTTATCATTTACAATAAAAATAAAACTCTAATGAATTCAGATAGCAGATAGCTATAACTTCATCTTCAGACTCCATAGATAGCCCAAACTTTGGGAGGTTTTCTCCCAACGACACAACTCAAATTAACTGAAGGTACTAACGCCATCAAGCACATCCCCGGCTACTGCGTACACTTTGTCCTTCCACTCGCCTTGGTACAGCGTCACCTCATCGATGCCAAACACGTCATCTGGAAATGCATTTGCATCTGTAACGGACATGTAGAATCAAATCATACTAAGTTTAGTCTTTAGAATGAGTAATAAACATAAATATCATAGTGTGTTTTGCGCACACACTATGATATCTTCTGCGTTCACAGAGTCCGTTGAGACAGACTGCTCGGGCCGAAATTAGGTAAGGAGACCGGACATCATCACTATCAGTATTAAGCATACCCAATGGGTCACTAGGCCTCTATCTTTATGACCGCATCACAAAATGCATATCTAAGAATGTGTGTTACTTTTGCTAGTATCAGAAGAATATTCTTATGACTTGGCAAACCAAAGTGGGTTTCCAACAAAAGTCTCCGGACAAATCAGCACTCAGACTGTCTTAGTGGTAGAGGCTCAGGTGCAGAGCTTTCAGTCTGATTTGTATTATCTAACTGGTTTACTTTGATTATTATAATAAATTTATGTCTAGATAGAGTGCTGCACTGCACATCACCCATAAAAAACTGGCGAATTTCCGTGGCAGGCGCGACAGCTAGGTGAGGTTTCTTTGGCTTAATGATACCAGTTGTAAATAAACTCCCATTAGAAATAGTGATTCAATAGCATCGACTATCCACAAAAATATGCAAAAAAAAAAGGAAGCAAGCGCGGGCTAAAGATTTTGAGTTAAACAGTTGTATGCAATTTTTTTCTACCGTTTTGCTGCGTTTACAGTCTCTAAAAAAGTATATTTAAAGCTGGTTTATTTATTAATTAGTTTTAGTGAGTGATATTGGTAAACTTACTGTACTCTTCAGTGGTAGGTGGCTCAGTCAAGAAGGAGCAGGTGAACCCAAGAGTTGTATCCCCACGGACCACATCCACCTCGAACTGCGGCCGTGATCGCATCTCGGCAAACTCCTGCTTCTCAGTCTGTGCCTCACCTTCTACGTCGTCGGAGTCAACCGTGTGATTTACGTTGAAAGTTATTATGACGCTGGAAAAGGAATGGGTTTTTGTTCAGAATATCATTTATTTTTAACTAGCAGCCCGCCCCGGCTTCGCACGGGTAGATAGAGGTATTTAACAGAAAAATTATAAACTATAAATATTAATACACTCTTGACAGACTTTCCATGCTTAGAACACTCTATCAAGTCTGCTTTTGACAAAATAAACAATCAAAATTCGTTTGGGAGCTATGATGCCGCAACAGCCCACAGATAGATACACACAGGCACATAATTTTACTTATAATTGACATGCATGAACCTGACATTAAAATATGTACCTACCTTTAATTATATTATCTTACAGTTTGCCATTTTATATAATTCTTTTGCAGTGCCCTACAGGGTGCATGTACTATTGACCTAGGCTAACATTAATATCTAAGCTGTATACATGTACATGTGAGCAAAATAAACAATAAACATAGATCCACCCGTCAAACTTATAATAACCTTTTTTGAGACCACGACTCGGCAAATGTAGTGTAGGACGCACTCCGATCAGGTGGGATGACGATTTGCGAAAGACTGCTGGCAGATCCTTGATGCGGCAAGCTGAAGACGTGCGCTATGGCGCTCATAAGGGAGGCCTATGTCCAGCCGTGGACTAATATAGGCGGATGATGATGACAATCTAAAGTCATAATTATTACTTTTTTTTGTTTTATTTTTTAGGATTCTAATGGTGAAAGAATTTTTCAAATCGGTTCAGTAGTTTCGGAGCCTATTCCCGTCAAACAAATAAACAAATCTTTCCTCTTTATAATATTTTTTTTATTAGTATAGATCAAAGCCGCGGGCAGAACCCGCGGCTTTGATCTGCTGCTTTGCGGCTGGAATGGTACTACGAGGGAGAGGGATGCTATTTTAGAAGTTTTATTTTCGCAATTTCTGCCTCATTAAAAAGTACCAATAATTTAGTTTAGTTTAACCATAGATAAATGGTGTAACGTATTCACTGCCCAGTCTCGCGCCTCCGCCGCTACACGGAGCACCAGATGAACGAGTGTGTCAAGGGCCATGAAGGTGTTAGTTTAATTTATTATTATATTGTACACTCAGCGATAAGGGTAGTATATGGACTTTTTTATGTCCAAAATGCTCTTGAGTAGGCCTGCTATCTATGAATGCAAGGAGATAGGTATCTCAACACTGACACTACACTTCAATCATATTTATTAGATGCCAAAGATAGAAACCACATAAGTTATGCACCTGTTACTATTAGCCTGAGTCATCTTAATGCTGAGCAAAGGTTTCCCACCACTCACTCCAAAAATCACACCGTTATGGCAGCTCCGTTCAATAGTCACACTTATAAATAATAATATTGGGTATTTACCACCATTTTTTGGTTTTTTGCACCATTTTATAAGCAACAGATTAGTGCACAATTGGACAAAAATAACAAACTAAAAAAAATACGCAATAACTAAATTCGACACTGTCTAATATAGACAAATCAGCCACTGGCTGCAAATTTACTTATTTATTTATTAATAGACGAGCAGCCAGTTTACTCACTTCTCGTCTTTAAGTTTCTTAGTCAGCATGACCTCAGCACCATCCCCCCTGACCACAAAGCCGTCCAGCTCCAGCGGCAATGCCTTCACCTTCTGTGATTTGCGCTCTGCCACTATCTCCTCAGTCAGAAATTCCACCAGCTCTCTCTCACCTGGAAGCGTCAAGTGTGATTTTTTTATGTATAGTATTTATTGACATCCCAAAAACTGTTTAGAACAACTACTTGAACAACAAAAACTAATTGAATAACTACTAGTCCTTTCATTCAATGGTCTTCGACATTGAAATGCGGATAAGAATCGAACTAAGGTTCTTACTTCGGGCTTCAACGTCGAGTGAGACGTCACTTGAGTCTTGTGTTAACTACTAGTTTAAAAATACCAAACAAGATTTATAATCTCCTTTGTTTACTTTGTGTACAGTCAACAACCAAATTAGCAGTTCCTCCGTAATTTTGACATCTTTCAAAAGCATTTTTAATGACTTCAAGGACAAGGTTCTCTTTCTGTTCTCTTCTGGTTAGGTTCTTTTTTTTGTGTTTTATACAGTTTCTCTGTCAATTATAAACCGATTTTAATAATTCTTTCGCCATAGAGAATGATTCTGAAATAATCCCATAAAAATTGTATTCCTGAGGGAATATTTACTATTTAACCCGTACTGCTTAAAAAATAGCAAAAATTTTGAAATATTACAAAGCTTCCACAATATTGTTATCATCATAGCCAATTTTTTATAGATTTTGATGATTATTTCGTTGTTGCATAAAGGTTGATTTTGAGGTGGTCCTATAATTATTTCTTTTTCCCTATAAGTTTGATCCTCGAGGAATTGATATGTGCTTCGTAAAATGCATCTAAAACATCATTGCATGATTATTTTCAATCACTCGTAACAATTGGTTTCTATGGCAACAGGGTGTAAGCAACAAGTCTAATTTATGACGACCTCTGTGGCGCGGTGGGCGAAGGCCTGCCTGCGACGCAGGAGGTTGCGGGTTCGATTCCCGCCTCGGGACAAATGTGTGTACGATCTGCAGACATTTGTTCAGGGTGTTCTGGTCGTTTTCTATGTATAATAAAAAATATCTATCTATGTAATGTATAATATTATGTATATCAGTTATCTAGTACCCATAACACAAGCTCTGCTTAGCTTGGGGCTAGATAATGCTGTGTGAACTGTCCAGCATAATTTAAATTTAAATTAAAAATTTATAAAACAAATTACAATGTTGATGGATTGTGGATAGCATAAAACCCAGGACGACTGATCCATTCTTTCCATTACCTTTCTATGAAAATAATTTTGACATAATTATATCTTAGAGATCCGAAACAAAACAATTTGAAGTCCGTTTATAGGTTTTTAGGGTTCCGTACCCAACAGGTAAAAACGGGACCCTATTACTAAGACTTTGGTGTCCGTCTGTCACCAGGCTGTATCTCACGAACCGTGATAGTTAGACAGTTCATATTTTCACAGATGATGTATTTCTGTTGCCACAATAACAACAAATACTAAAAAACAATAAAATAAATTTGAGGGGCTCCCATACAACAAATGTGATTTTTTAACGGTTTTTATAGATAATGGTACGGAACTCTTCGTGCGCGAGTCTGACTCGCACTTGGCCGGTTTTATTAAAACCAGCAATATTAATAGACATACCTTTTAGATATATCTACTTAGGTATTAAATTTTTGTTATTCAATAATGCAAGTTACACCGTTGTTACACGAGTCATTGTCAATTTAAGTTGTTGACTGTATCTACCTACTTAAATAATGATATACAATCAGCATGCTTACAATAATGATGATGAGGCTATAAAGGAAAGGGTTGAGGATTCGTCAAATAGGAGAGGAGAGCAGGAAGGGAACTTACCAAGGGGTCTGGATGGTTTGACTTCTTTATCTGATAGATCTGATGGGAAAAAATATATCAATGCAAAATGCAGCATTTCAGTCAGAACTTTACAAAAAGAAGATGACTTGGGCATGGTGTAATCATAACCTCAAAATTTTGATAAGGACTCAAAAGATTGTACTCTATTATACCTTTGGTGTGAAGAGCTTTTAGACCACAACCACAACTGCAGGTGTTGGAATGGTTATGCAGCAGGCCTGTAGCGGCAGGAGTGCCGTTGAGGCTCTTGGAGCTCATGTGCCATATTCCTCTGGTGAAATCACGCTTTACTGGGGCCTGGGCTCGGGTCACCAGGGCACTTGTTAGATTAGGGCTTTTTATGCAATTTTGCAAAACTCTATGCGCAGATTTGACTATGCCGTTCATCTTGAATATCACTAATTTTAAATTTTTTCAAGAAATCAATTCAATCAATTCTGTCGCCGGTTGACTGATGATGACAGTTGAGTTGTGCTGTCAGGTCCTAATTTTGACAAGTAACAAAAAGGCTGTCTTCAGTAGTCAAAATTTAGATAAACATAAAGTTTTGTAGCCAAAACGAAGGTAAGACCGGTAATTTTCGAAAACATCTCTTTTCATCAGTACAATCTGTGGAATTTCAGTGATGTTCATCTTCATTCATTCGGTCACGTCACGTCCCATCCGCATGTTTTGAATAATTTGAATTGGTTTTGAACTATTTCACATTTTTATTAGGTCTAGCTAACAAAATTTATTTTCATTTTACACTAAAAATGGGTAGAAAACGGAAGCTCGAGTCTAAAGAGACCACTGCACAAAAATCCGCACCTGTAGAAGTGATAATAGAAGATGTAACATCACACCCGATCTGCATGCATGGTCCGACGTTGCTATTTTCGGGTGAAAAAGGCAGATATTTCGCTTGTGCCTCGTGTAGAGACCGAAAGGAATGCACAGTGATGATAGAAGAAGATGACTGGGCGAAGGAAGGTGTAAAAAAACGAAATGAAAAGTATTATAACCTCATGCCGAAGATAGATAAAGCGGCTGCCTGGAAGAGCTTAGTCGAGGTGGGTTTTTAGCTCATAAAGTTATACTACTATATATATATATATATTACTGAATCAAGCCTCTATACTTTATTTTTCTAGCTACCAATAATCTCGGCATCAAAGTTATCATTTCAAGTATCAATTTATCGTCATTGTCAAATATTTTAAAAACTGCAGGTAAAATCCAAACATTATACAGACAGAGCCTACTGCAGCACATGTGATGAGCTCTACCTACTCTCCTCAAACAAGAAACATGGCAAGGACCACAAGGTGATCACTGGACTGACTGATGAGCAGTTGGCCGCTCCGTCATCTTGGCTGCCGCCAATTGAAAATGATACTGTGGAGGCCCAGTACATGTTCTCTAAGAAATCTGTTGGGACCATATTGAATATTTTGAAGAATAATAATATCAGGTATGTAAATATACCTGTATTCTAATCCTTTGCCATAGGGCAAGGGCTTGGCACAGTTTCTATTGATTGCAGCCTTGTCTATCTAGATCATGATTGGTAATCCAGTTGTTACATTGCTATGCAAAAGCCTAGTAAACTTGTTTTATTATATGAATTATCTGCCTGTCTCCCATTGCAACACCCTAAATCAAAAGTCAATAACTTTATTTCTTTAGGCTTACAAAAAAGCACTTAGGCAAACAAGAAACAAAATGTTATTGATTTGGTTTGCTTAAATTTTTTGTCCACTAGTGGATTAAGCGAAAAATAAACCACTAGTAAGTTTGTATAGTCCTTAAAATGTAATACAATATTATTTGCCTATCTAAGTCCAAATATGATGTGATTTAGATACAGGTCAATATTTATATAAAACTAAGCTTAAGATTGTTCTCCCATAATACTATTGTCGGTGCGGAACTGAGTACTTAATGTGTGTATTCTCTATATAGTCTTTTATCGAGTTATTACATAATACGATGCAATAAATAAATGATAGATGAACCCATTTGCAGAGGCCCCCTACTGGATACATGTACACCCATTGACTATGACTAAGCTATTTAATTTACCTAGACCTAATGCTCAGATGGAATATACAATTTCAGCAACATAATCTGCATTGGAGCCCCTTCCGTCCATGATGCAGCACAAGCCAGCCCTGATTTCGACTCCATACTGTTAGACTTTGACAAGCGGCACCACAAGCTCCAAGCACCAGCCAAGTTTGTGTGGTTCAACATGTTTAACAATTACCTGTTCAATGGCAATGAGGATGAGGGGGTGCTCAAGAAGTTCTTGAAGAAAGCCAAGTAAGAATAACTTTCCAGACACTTAAGGTTTTTTTGTTATAGTGCTTACCCGCACTTTGGGTGTATCTAAGAAATGAAAATAAGTTCCCAAAAAATTTCGGTTTCGGCTGGACTCGAACCCGCGCCCCACCCTCAGTACAGGTGTGCTCTAACCAACTAAGCCACAAAACCCTAGTCGGTTCTACCGAAAATCTAATTTTTGGGAACTTATTTCTTTCTAGATCACTATGAAACTATGATAGTTCGCTAAGTAAAATTGTAGGCATTCAATTTGGGCATGACCTTCTCAGGTCACGTTTGGAACCCTCCAAATCAGATGAGCTTTTATTTTTTTTACCTACTTTTTATTTTTACTGACTGGTTCTATGTTCGGCTGTAAGTAAATATTATATTTTTAAGCATGTTCGTCGATTTCTCTGTCAATTATAGACCAATTAATTTTATTTTTTCGCTATTGTATAAAGAATCACCTATTTTAATTATTAGTTCACCTAGATTGATTTTCACAAAGTCGAAATACAGGACATCGACTTGACTGCGTCTATGAGATGTAGTTCACCAGAATCTACAAGTTTGTGTTTACAGACTTTTTGCTTCTTAAGCCGTGCTGTTCTTGACACAAGTATTTATTGACCTGTGCATATATGTTTCTGTGGAGTATGCTCTCATAAACTTTGGCTAGCGGCGACAAGGCTGCGATTGGCTGGCACTCTTCAACCACAGATTTATAGAAGCTCTTAGGTATGGGGATCACTTTTGAAAGCTTCCATTGTCGAGGATACACTCCTGACTTAAGACCCAGGTTGAATATGTGGCATAGTGGACACAAGATCTAAGCAGCAAATTGAATTTAGAACATCGTGCACACGATGTTCTGTTTGTCTGCTGATAACGTCTAATATTTCGAAAGATGTCGGGTTTGGAAACTCGTAATGTCTGTGCCACTTCTTTGTAACTGTGACCTTTCATTGGACCTCAATTAAAGTAACAGCTTTGGTAACCTAAGCTACGCTAAGATCCGGCATTGTTGCTTTAGGAATTCGTTGAGGTGTGAGCCAACAGTATTGCGATGCGTTTAAAAAAAGACGGAATTTTATGCAATGAATTTTGCACACGTCCGCAAAATTATTCCAATAGACTTGTGAAAATAGCAAATAAACGAACAAAACAAACGAAAATCTGAAACAAAAGACTATTGATGTAATTCTTTTTTTATATTAAATGTTAAGGTTTAATGTGGCCAGTTTGTACTATAACTTTTTGTACACATTTCATTTTTTTTTTTCGATTGATGAAGCGTTCCTTTAAATAAGTCCATGAGTGTTAAAAATTAAAGAATTTAAGAACTGGTTAAAAATGAGAAGTAAAATAGATAATACGAAAATAAGTAGGCTAGTAAATTAGATCTCATAAATAATAAGGATAGATAAAGCCTGAATACTATTATTAAAATGCTTATTATTTTTGTGCCTAATTAGAATAAGACGTTAGGTTATGAGAATAAGCCACCTAGCTTCATATTGCCGTGTCCTAGCAGGGTGCATGTTTGAGACAATATCTGTAAGATCCCAAGCAACATGTTTGCACTAAAAATATCGAGTATTGAGTATTGAAACGTGTCCGCGGCCCACCGAGGCCCTTCCACGTCGTCGTGTGTCCTGTAATGTCAACTCACACTCGCAGGATCACCTCTGATTCCTCAATTCATTTCCAGATCGAGTGGCACATGCATAGTAATGGATCCCCCATTCGGCGGGCGCGTAGAACCTCTAGTCCAGACCCTCAAGGAGCTGTCAGCCACATATCGGCGGATCTGCGAGAAGCCTGATGATGAACTGCTTCCCGTGGTATGGGCGTTCCCGTACTTCTCCGAGCCGTATATCACTGGAGCTATGCCTGAGATTAAGATGCATGACTTTCAGGTGAGATTTATAAAATAACGAGTTGCTGCACGCGGCTTCGCCCACTCTTTGCATGTATCCCCATTTTCGGTTTAATATATAGCCAATGACACTCACAAATAACGTGGCTTTCTATTGGTAAAAGAATTTTCAAAATCGGTTCAGTAGATCCAGAGATAACTCCCTACAACCTCACAAACTTTACCTCTATACATACTTGGATTTTTTTTTGTCCGAAACAAATGCAAAACCCAGTGAACAGTTCATTCATACGTAATACAATAAAGCCTCTCTCAGGCAGACGCGGCTGCTGTGGTGGTCAGTACAATTTGCGTTATTATCGTTTGCAAATCCTACTGGCCGCTACCATGGGCCACGTCTGTCTGGGCAAGGTTTAATGCGACTTACGCGATGTCTGCGTTTTTTAGGGTTCCGTACCGAAAGGGTAAAACGGGACCCTATTACTAAGACTCCTCTGTCCGGGGCCAGGCTGTATCTCATGAACCGTGATAGTTAGACAGTTGAAATATTCACAGATGATGTATTTCTGTGGTCGCTATAACAACAAATACTAAAAAACAATAAAATAAATATTTAAGGGGGCTCCCATACAACAAACGTGTTTTTTTTGCCGTTTTTGTAGATAATGGTACGGAATCCTTCGTGCGCGAGTCCGACTCGCACTTGGTCTGTTTATTCTGCTACTTTTTCTGTTATTAAGATAAAAAATATTCTTTTGCCTTTTAAACCTTATAGTTATAGCCCTGATAATTGACAATTTTCATTGTTTCTTGGTAAATCAGTTCCTCTGTCGTGTGTGTTTAGAACTACAAAATCAATCAAAATGTTTTTAGGCGTTTCTAAGATTGCCGTCGTACGATATTGTCAATCTTTTTTTTAAAAAACATTGTATTATATCTTCCAGGTCGAATACGACAACCACAAGAAATTCCAGAACAAAAAATCCGGCCGCAAAAACGGCTCACCAGTGCGATTCTTCACAAACCTTCCACTCAAAACCATTGACCTATCCAACGACAAAAACTACAAGCTCTGTGATAAATGCAACTTCTGGGTAGCGGCCACCAACGAACACTGCACCAAGTGTAAAGCTTGCACGTCCAAGAATGGGACGACGTATAAACACTGCGGTGCGTGTAAGAGGTGCGTGAAGCCAACGTTCAAGCACTGCAAGGAGTGTGGCAGGTGTGTGCTTGAGAAAGGACATGTTTGCGGCTTGGTGGTGGAGAGTCAGGTGAGATTTTTAAACTTGTATTTTAGTAGGTATAAATTAAGACCACCTCTGCCTCTTATTCCTACATCTCTTGAAATTGGCACACAGCAATGGCAAAACTGCTTGACTATTATCTTAATAGTGGTCAAGCAGTGCTGTTCAGGTAATACCTGTTTTTCGCCATCAAAGGCCAAAACCTTGGCAAAAACAGGTGTTACAGCCCGGACTATCACTTTCATGGATTTTTGTTTCATTTCAGCCTTTTTATTTACGTGCATTCGTGAGTTCCTTTTACATTCTGAATACGAAAAAAAACAAAAGAAAATAACTAAAATACGGCGAAAATCGAAAGCATGAAATAGAATTGATTCCCTCACGAATGCACGTAAATAACCCTACAGGTTCTAAACTGTAGGGTCATCTGTACGGCAGGATCTAGTCTAATAGATCCTATGGACTACTCACTATGGAAACGTTTAAAGATTATTTTTATCCCATTATTAAAGATAATAAGTACCTAGCATGTTCAATTCCATTTTATGTTTTATTTCAGCCCGATCCATATTTTTTACGTGAAAAAGTCACAAACATCCTTTTATACTTGTGATACTTAGTTTAACCACCCGATGTCCTCCAGGACAGACAGCAGATCGTAGACAGCAGTAGTGTTGTCGTTGAAACACTACACTATCGAACTCTACAAGCTCATGTGCGGCCGTCTCCTCTCCATGCACCCTCAGGCTGCTATGAGCATGTCTCCGCTTCAAAATATTTTTATTGACTCACTTATTTTATTTATTTGCAGTCTTGCTTCAACTGCAGAGAGACAGGGCACAAGAGGTCGCAGTGTCCTCAACTACAAGATCAAAACAAGAAGAAGAAGAAACGAAAACACGCTTGATCTGATCACACTTTATTTACAAATAAATTGTTAATCACAGACACAAGTCAGTTTTTCTTAAATTATAATAAGCTAAGATTACATCGTCATTAAACGCGTAGAAAAAAATATGTATAATTTTAGTCATGAAAATAATCAAAAAGAAGTCAATCAAGAAACTATATTGGGGAGGCTACTGACTGGTATTGATATAGATCAGTTGAGCTACCTGTAGATTGTTTGCAACAGTCTGCAGTTAGCTCGATTGTTTCAATAGGTAATAGTTCTTATTTGTTTCTATTATTTATAGTAATTTTCTTTTTAATTAAGAAACTACCAAAAAATATTGATTACATATTTCTAAATTTGTGAAAAGTAGTGTTAATATTTAAGGCAATGACTAAATCAATCACTAAAAAGATATAACTTACATGGCTAACATGGCTTTGATCACATAATTTTATAAATCATCATTTTAAAGTCGTGAAAATAATGAAAAAGAAGTCAATTAGGAAACTATATTAAACAAAATATTGATTAGACAATATACTAAAATATATTATACGATTGTATTTCTAAAATAGTGAAAAAATAGAATGTCAAAAAGTCAATGAATTAGTAAATCACTAAAACGAATATAACCTATAGGTTTTGATCAAATAATTGTATCAAACATAATTTTAAAGTCATTAAAATAATCAAAAAGAACTGAAGAAACTATAACAAAAAAATATTGATTTAGTAAATCACTAAAAGTACCTATTTACAAAATTTTAATAAAAATCAAGGAGTCGTCAGTAGGATGTACGGTTGACTTCTCTGTTAATGCGGTTGAGTACATTCTGGGTTTCCTCGTATCTGTGGGCATACATTTTTTTTTACAAGGAGTACCTACTACGGGATGCTGTGAGATTATTCTCACAGCATCAACCAGGAAACTAGCCTATGCTAGATTAGTCCGTCGGTTAGATTATCTGAAGATATTGGAAACGTATTTTTTTGTCAATCTAACAAAAAATTACAAAGATACAGCGCCGCAAAGTTTGGGAGTGGGGCCCCGTGACGTCACGAATTCGCTAAAAAGTATCGGCCGTCGTGACGTCACGCGGATCTTTAACAGTCCCTAGCTTAATAATTTTTGGTTTAACTGTCAAAATAAAACATACGTGTCCAATATCGTCTGTTAATCTAACGGTCCCTCCGTAATAATTAGTTACTAATTAGATTTTTTTAAGGATATGATTCGTTGTCCTAGTTACCAATATTAAACTAACCTGGCTTCGACCGCAGCTGCTTGATCGAGCCAGGCCTGGCGAACCGTGGCCCAGCGAGTCAGGTGCGAGCGGAGCAGCTGTTCCCTCGTCGGAGGCGATGCCTCGTGCTGAAAGTTAGGACATTAATAGAGCTCAACATATTTTATCTTCTTGGTTTTCTTATAGTTAATATTAAAATAGCTTTGTCTATTTTGTTGAAGTATTGGTTAGAGTTAGATTAAATATCTCACATAGTTCAAGTTGATGTTGTCGGGACTGGCCTCTTGCTGCTCCGCAGTCAGCTTCGGGACTCGCAAGACTGGCGGTCCCTCGGCTGGTGGTAGCGCCACGCTGCTCACCAACTGTTCTTGTTTGTTATCTGTGGAACTGCAGAACAATTCCGTAGGTAAATACCACCCGTTCCTGTTCGATATACCTGTGCGCACCAAAAAATTCTGCTCTACATTCATAATAAGCACGGTCAAAGAGTGGAATGAGCTTCCAGCGTCTATTTTCCCGTCCGAGTACAATCTTGGAGTCTTCAAACCCAGGGTGAATAAGTTCCTTCTGGGGAAGCGTGCTCCATCATACGCCAGATCATCACTTATTCAAGTGACGCTTGACCATCACCAATAAAAAAAAAGGTAAAAGTTTTCGCCCGCGAGAGTGAATTTATTCTAGAAGTAGTTGTGCCCGCGGCTTCGCCTACTTAGAATTCATATTTTCGGGTTTAAAGTTTTTGCGTGGAGTCGCCTCAGTTACCTAATAGCGGGTACACCAGCTATCAGTCAGCAGTGAAAATCGCCCCACCGACCGTTTCAAAGATTTATAAAAAAAACCGACAGACAAAAAAATTATTTCATGTTTTGTTTTATAAATATAAGTAAAGTACTGTGTTTACTTTCGTCCTACTTACGTAAAGTTTAGTTATTCTGTGCAAAAGCTATTCCTTTGACATTACAAGGAGACATTTTAATATCAATAATGGTAAATCAAGATTCTTGCACGAGAAGTGTCTGGGACAGCGAGGTATGTGCTCGCTGGTCTGGGACGACAGTACTTTTACTACTTTTCTGTTAGAAATCTTAAAATGAAGATTCATTGCTATAATAGCAAATTTAAAGCTTTGGGCCGAGGCGAGAGGGACGAACGCGGAATACCTCAAAATGAAGAAGAAATCCTAGATTGCCAAGATTCGGTTTGAAATATTAATCTATTATAACATTAAAGAATACTTTGACATAACCCCTCCAAAATTTAGATAAACTGACATTGGATTCCTATTCTTATGCGATAGAAAAGTGCAATTTCTTTAATTTTAAGTACCTATTATAATCTTTTACTAATTATTGTATGTCCGAAAGGACAAACTGTTCAAGAATTTATAATAGTTCATAAGACAAACTATGTTACACAGTTTACAATAAATGATTCTTATTCCAAACTTAGCAATATCTTTAACGTGATGCAGCACAGGACTCGACTGGTTATTCGGTCTTAGGAAGAAGACGAAAGTAATTCCGCCTGATTGTAACTTTTTCATGACAAAAAGTAGAGTAGAGAAACGAAAAAATGCATACGAAGCAGTCTGCAGACGCTAGTTTCGCATAAAAAACGTGCAAAAAGCGTCTTCCGCACGACGAGGCCCCGACGAGATTCGAACTCGTGATCTCCTGTTTACTAGACAGGCGCTTTAACCAACTAAGCCACGGCGCCTTCGTATAACTGTGCGAAATTAGTAAACAGACTGAAAAGGTGAGTATTTGGGACGTAGCATACAATGTAGCTTACGCCAACGGTTTCGTTCGCATTATTAAGCAGCTAAGAGAAGTTGCTATGGTTGTAAGTGCGTACATAAAACATTCAGCTTAGTTTTTAATCTGTAATGCAATAATTGTTTTTATTAATTATTTTATTTTTGGAAGACAAGCTGGTACCTAAGTACCTATGTATCTATCTACCATAAAACCAAAATAGCGTTTTTATGTTATTTAGATAGATAATACTTTATTGTACTACACAAACACTAGAAAACAGTACACAAATAAATGCTTTGAGAAGAAGTACAAAGGTGGCCTTATCGCTATGGGCGATCTCTTCCAGGCAACCTTTATTATAGTTATTTTTCCATTGATTGATAATTAACTTGTGTGTTGATTATTATTATTATTAAATACTCACCCCAAAGTATTATATTTAGCCTTTGGCTGATTCAGGATCCAAGCCCTACATATAGGATACAGCGGAGAGTTCTCTCTGAACTGAGACAAATCCACGCTGCGGTCGAATAACTTCAGGACATATGACTGTTTCGCAGGTGACTTACGTAGACACTTTTGGGCTTCTTCATCAGTTAGAAACTCTTCTTCTGATTCTGACTTTCTGAAATTATTATTTAGCTCCAACAGAATTTATGGATAAAATTTTACATAAAGATTAGGTCGATAAAACCTGAGAATTAAAAGCAAGGGCCATATAACAATCCCAAACATGTTTATTCCTTCACAATATGTATTCAGAGAATGAAATCTATAATAGGTATTTTCTTTAAATAGGGTTTGTTGAAATATTAAACACATTGGCTAATAAGTAGGTACCTCTCACGCTTAGTAGGACTGACTGGCTCATCGATCTCGGCTGATGCATTCGCATCAGGACCCATAACATTTATCAAAGCCCCAATTAATCTGTCCCTGGCTGAGTTTACCTCTGAAAGCAGATTATAGGCGTAATTATTTAACTAACTAACTATGAGTGGTGGGTTTTTAATGATTTGGCACAATACAAACCAGGCCCAGCCTTTGGCTCCACTTTCACAGCGTTCTTGACTTTGTTTTTCATAGGTGTGAATAAACGCCTGCGTTTTGGCATTTTGTGTACTTGATTAACTAACGAAACCTAAATAAAACAAATGAAAACCTGAAAACAGGCGAAACTAAGATGTGTAAATTCAAAAAGTCAAAACAAATTTTCTAAAACGTAAACAAACAGATTCGAACGAACGGGACGATTGAAATTTGAAATGAATTTAGAATGAGTTGAGAACATTTGGAAACTAGTCAAAATGAATCTGTGGTAGATAGAGATGGGTTTATGCCGGGCATTTACTGGGCGCATTGAGTAAATGCCGAATAAATGTCTTTTTATGCCCTTTAAATGTCCAATCACAGGGCAGATATTCTAATTTTGTTATCCATTATGTTCTTCATTCTTGCTTTTATAACTTACATAAAAATGACTTTTTTTAACATAGCTAAAAATAATTTGTAGATAGACTGAGGAAAAGTAAGTAAGACGTACCTATTTCATAAACAAGTGTCAGAGATAAAGTAAATAAAAGTGAGTTTTCGTTTGTCTGTGTTAGCTTGGTATGTTCGCACTGGTCATAGCGTGCAATGAAGTGAAGTTAGTACCTACCTACTCAATACATTGCTCTCGCTTTGCACTACAAGGTACGAACTTCACTTCACTGCGTTCCGCGCATCGCAGTCAGTACTTTCCCGAGTTTAAATCAAACTAAACTTGTTGGCGAGTCGCTAACTTGCTTTGTAGTCGTGATTTAGGCTCGTAAAGATTGAAGTAAAAGACTTTGTCTGAGAGGTCAGACCTGAACAAGCAAATTGCGAAGATGGTACGGCGCGACCTTCGGAGCTCCAACACACGCCTCATTGAAGAGGCGATAGAGCGAAACTGAGGGTCCAAAGTATTCACTCAGCAGCTTGGCAGGAGCCACCTGACGAAGCTTAAAACGCACGATGGGAGGACCGTATTGTCGAAGCCGGAGATCTCTGCCGAGATCTAGAGATTCCTATGAGGAGAGAGGATTTCTATGGCCGTTTATACGCTGCACATGCCCCTCGTCCTCTACGGGACGACCACGATTCCAGAGCCACCCTGACGACGCGCCACTACACCGACGCACTGCCAGACATCAGTCAAGACGAGATCGTGTTGGCTCTGAGGCAGCTTAAAAATGGAAAAGCCCCCGGTGAAGACGGCATAACTTCAGAGCTTTTGAAGGCAGGAGGAGCCCCTGTTATACAGGAGCTACAGAACCTGTTTAACACCGTCCTTCACAGTGGGAGAACTCCAAAGGCGTGGAGCGGGAGTTTGGTGGTGCTCTTTTTTAAGAAGGGAGATAAAACCCTTCTTTAAAATTACAGACCCATCACACTCCTGAGTCACGTCTATAAGCTCTTCTCACGAGTGATCACGAACCGTCTCGCCAGGAGACTCGACGAATTTCAGCCACCGGATCAGGCCGGGTTTCGCGGAGGATATGGCACCATAGACCACATACACACAGTGAGGCAGATTATACAGAAGTCCGAAGAGTATAATCAGCCCTTGTGTCTGGCCTTTGTGGACTATGAAAAGGCCTTTGACTCTGTCGAAACCTGGTCGGTTCTGGAATCCTTACAGCGATGCCAAGTAGACTATCGTTATATCGAGGTGCTGAGATGTCTTTATGAAGCCGCCACCATGAGTGTCCAAGTACAGGGCCAGCAGTCTAAACCTATCCAACTGCGCAGAGGAGTGAGACAGGGGGATGTTATATCCCCGAAACTGTTCACAAGCGCGTTGGAAGATGTGTTTAAGACGCTGGACTGGAAAGGTAAAGGCATCAACATAAATGGCGGTTACATCTCACACCTGCGATTCGCTGATGACATAGTCTTAATGGCGGAGTCGCTGGAGGAGCTGAACCAGATGCTGGACGGCCTAGCTTCAGCCTCGCGACGTATCGGTCTAGGGATGAACTTGGATAAAACCAAGGTCATGATCAATGGCCTCATTGATCCGGAACCGGTCGTCGTACATGGCCACATTCTCGAAATTGTTTCCGAAAACACTTACCTTGGGCAGATTCTGCAGTTTAGTAAAAACAATTTCGAGAAGGAGGCCAAGAGGAGGATCCAGCTGGGCTGGGCAGCGTTTGGGAAACTACGTCGAGTCTTCTCGTCATCCATACTGCAATGCTAGAAAACGAAAGTTTTCAATCAGTGCGTCCTACCCGTCTTGACTTACGGAGCTGAGACGTGGACACTCACGGTAGGGCTTGTCCACCAGTTTAAAGTCGCCCAGCGAGCTATGGAGAGAGCTATGCTCGGAGTTTCTCTGAAGGATAGCATTCGCAACGAACACATCCGACAGAGAACCAAGGTTGTCGACATAGCTCAAAGGATTAGCAATCTGAAGTGGCAGTGGGCTGGCCATATCGCGAGAAGAACCGACCACCGCTGGGGTAAACGTGTTCTTGAGTGGAGACCGCGACTCGGCAAACGTAGTGTAGGACGCCCTCTGACCTTTTATTGCGAGACGGTGTATTTGACATCGACGTTCAAGCAACACTGATACTCGGGAAAGATAATTATTAGTGATATTTAAATAAATATAACAATAAATAATAGTACTCCTCGTGTATTTAAGTTTTATCAGCAACAAAACAATATATTTTGTGCTATTTATACATTTTCCCAACATATTTATATGTATATTTTATTCAAAATTATTCAAAAAGTCTAAAAACTACAAGCGTAGTTTCTGCCCTGCCATCGGGCATTTATTTGGGCAAAAACTCGTTTTTGCCCAATCTGCCCTGTTTATGCCCTTTTTGCCCAATTGGGTTTAAACCCTCGACCCATCTCTAGTGGTAGATGCTAGTGATGGATGTACCCGTATAAAAAGAAAAACCATCTACGGATGTACCGTATTTCAAAAACCGGTAAAAATTTCACATTGAATAACACACACTTGATCAATCAAGTCAATGTTATTTCATTGTCATTTTTGTTCTCATAAAAAAGGTTCTTACCAACAAAATTCTTGAAATGTTAAAACTAACGGAAATGTATGTTTTCATCATGTCATTATAATTTATTGTGTTCTGTGAGGTAAATCTATGTCTTTATTTTGCCATTTAGAGTCATTCTTTAAAAAGTATTATGTAGTATGTACGCTGATCCATGTTATATTACAATAAAATAACAGTAATACAATAGAATGGATTGAAATAATTATGATTCGGCACTTATGCTGTAGTTAATAAAATGTGAGACTTCTTTAATACTTCGGTGTTTAATCAATTAAAGCAATCACTGGCCTCCATCAATTATAATATAAATATAAGTCCCCGTATTTTATGTAAAACGTTGAGATTCAGAATTCCGTCAGAAATGATTGAAAGAGTTGGCATCACTAATTTCGACGCACTGCGCTGCGCTAAGCACAGGCGGATGAACAGAGTGCTTAGAAATTTGTTTCCAAAAATAAAGAGAAAAGCCTCCGACGAACGAATAAATAAAAACAGTTGTAATTTATGTTATTCTAAATTGTTGGTAGTGATCGATGATACAGAATGGCTTCTACGGCCTATGAGCAAGATGCAGACGGTGAGTACCTATATAAATTTGCCGATATTTTCACGCATCCCGTGTTTGCGATAGAAAAACCGCATTCCGCAGGTAGTGAATCTTCTCAGCTGTTTTTTTAGCTTAAGTTCCACTCCGATACCTCTTTTATGAAATACATACCTACTGTGAGTAGATTTGATTTAGAAATCATGTTAAAATTGCAGGCAGTAGGATTATTCCGGCTACGCAACGTCCAGACGGTACCTGGCGGAAGCCCCGGCGAGTGAGGGATGGCTATGTTCCTCAGGAGGAAGTGCCTCTGTATGAGAGCAAGGGAAAGCAGTTCAAAGCCCGGCAGAGCACTGGGCTCCCAGTGGGTATGCCTCCTGAGATGGCAGCCGAAGGACAAAAGAAGAAAAAATCTGGTACCATTCAACCTATTCCTGGCATGATCATCAATGTTGAAAAGAAGAAGAAGAAAAAGAAGACTGGTAATTACGCTGTTCTCTATTATCTTCATCAGCTGTTTACAACACAATGCCATTCTTATTATGATCTATTCACAAGTATCCTAGCATTTTTCTAAGGTCAGAGGTCGAGCTTCAGTGAAATTCTATCATAAACAAAAAAAAAAAAGTTTATTTAAAGAGCATTGAATTGGTAAGTACGAAATCTATTTTAAACCATAATTAATTGTCACATTTTTTGTTTCAGCTGTAGAAGAGACTGCAGACAAACTGGCCAATTGTGAAATTAAAGAAACCACCCTAAATAGCCCTTCTTCATCATCCATCTCCAGTAATTCAGCCACAACAACGGACCCCACCAAGCGTCTTAAAAGCCTCAGAAAAAAACTGAGAGACATTGAGGCTCTCGAGGAGAAACTCAAAGCAGGTCTAGTCAGCAGCCCCGACAAAGATCAGAAGGAGAAACTGTCCAAGAAAAATGACATAATAAAAGAAATTGAATCTTTAGAATTACTTGATAGTTAATAGGTACTTATTTTAAGACTTTATCATGTTTAAGTTTTAATGATTGTTGTCTTGTGTGATTACTTTTTAATTATAAATTTATTTACAAAATATTATACTTTTCTCAACTCTAGGAAGTATAAGTGTATAAAATTTCATTATCCCTGTTCTCTGTTCTGTGGTTTTAGGATGTGTAAAACAGAATTGAGTAGACTAAAAAAATATTAGGTATTTATTCAGGCATAGAACAATCGAAAATACAGTTGTAAGTTACATGAAAAGAATTGAAATATTGTTACTAACAGATTGATTTTAGTTGATGGACCCGTGTTGTTCATAATTACCTAGTAACATTACAATTAAAACAGCAAATATAAAATAGGTTGAGCTTAAAATCTAGATACTATTACAATACTAGAAATTTATTTATATCATAATGAAGAATTTTTTTTGAATTCTTTTTTTTAATGTTTACAGATTGCAGAGCAGAGGAATATCTTATTTTGTATTTTCTAAATTATTTTCATATAGGTTATTTCTAAAATGTTTTGCTTAGAAAGCAGATACAGTAAGATTACAGGTTGACATACTATAAGGGAAGTTATTCAAACACTATGTCGAGCAGCGGACAACATTTGGCTGATATAATGATGATTCACACTTGATTATTTCTGCTACTTAGAAGACTAGTGTTTGAATTTTTGGTGCTGCTGGTTACATTTAGTTAAATTATCTTGTTTCTCCATCTGTAACAACACCAGTAATGTAATATGATAACTTCGTTAAATACTAAAGCTATTAGAATAGAGGTAGGTAGTTAACCATCAGATTTGGTCAATTTTTATAATTAGTTGGTGCTTCATCATAGCTTATTCTATGTTTACAAAGAAGTTAAAAATAGCTTAACAAAGGGCTTTAATCACGTGAACACTCAATTTGACTTTGTGTAACGGATTCTAATTATTTTACACAACCAGTTATGGAAATAGTGTTCATGTGTGGTATACATGATGTTGGTAGGACACGTACAGGTTGGAAACACGAGTGCAAAATGTATATTGCTCATAACTTACGTTGATGCGCTCTAGATAAATTCATTTCTCGCTTTCTGTCTGGCGTAATTACCCAAACACGCAAGGATTCCAATAGCGGTGAATCCAATGCCCAAAACAGTGGCTAAAAAGTCGCCGAAATCGTATCCTGTGGCTGCTTCCACATTGGTTACAGTTAGCAATGTAAAAAGGAAGACACACAGCTTAAAATACATGGTTATTTACTATTTTTTTTGGATTTACTTGAAATTTTGATGATAACAAAAGGTTCTTGTTTTGCTTTTGCGTTTTTTTACTGTGTTGTGTACTGCAGTGTGACCAGATTAAATTTTACGAAAATACCGAGGCACCTCAAAAAAATACTGAAATATACCGACTTACATAGGACAGATATACCAATAAAAATACTGATTTTCTAGGTACTTTATTGAAGTTTGTGCAGATACAACAGCAAAGTATAAAGTTTGTAAATAGATATTTTCACGAAAGGAAGGTACGACTACTCCGTTAAAATGTTATTTAAGCTCTGTGCATGCTACTGGATACGAAGAATTGATAAAATAAGAAACTTTTATTCCATGAGGCCTGCCCTTAACACTTCATCTCAATCTATCTACCAACACCTTCGGGTGTTCCGTAACCGGAGTCGGAAGCGGAGTTACGACTCCGCTTCCGACTCCAACAAACCAAATTCTAAAACTCCGACTTCGGTTCCGTTAAGCCACCTCCGTAACATCCCTAGTATAAACTAAATCCGGGAAAGTCCCGGATTTAGTTTATATTAGGGTTTTAATTATTATTATTAAATGTTCGCGTACCGGGGAATTCCGTAAATATTGTCACAAAAACACTCACTCACTACGGTGTTGCCATAAGTTCAACCAAAATATACCCAAAAATACTAAAACCAACCAAATTCTAAAACTCCGACTTCGGTTCCGTTAAGCCACCTCCGTAACATCCCTAGTATAAACTAAATCCGGGAAAGTCCCGGATTTAGTTTATATTAGGGTTTTAATTATTATTATTAAATGTTCGCGTACCGGGGAATTCCGCAAATATTGTCACAAAAACACTCACTCACTACGGTGTTGCCATAAGTTCAACCAAAATATACCCAAAAATACTGACTGCCAGCAATATACCTGAAAATATACTGATGTTCGGAAAAATCGATGAAATATACTGAAAAAGTATTAAAATACTGAATCTGGTCACACTGGTGTACTGAACTGAGCACGAGCAATGCAATGCAATGTCATTGTCAAACGCGAACCGGTCATTCCGGGCTCTTTCAATCTAAAAACCGGCCAATCCGATAATTTTATATTTCTCCGAATGTCAGCCAATGAAAGGCTGTCATTCGGTCTCAGTCTACGGGTATTGTGCATTCATTCATTTTAAAAAGAATTCAATTCATCTTTCATCCAACCATTCGTTCATTCATTCATCGATTGGAGATTCTTGGTTGCTGGTTGCTGATCAATGTGAAAATTAAAATTTCATCAAATATTAGCTGTTGTTGTGTTCCCGAAGCATTTTGCATGCTAACTAACAAATATCAAAATATTCCAGCATATAGAAATGAAGAACTAAAACTGTTATCTGGCTCTGAAACTTGGTTATCTGCTGATCAGAGTGTACTTCCAATAGCTCTGTTTATCGAAACTCCGGCAGTGTTCGACAGTGAAAATGAGTTACAACTCAGGCGGCAGTGGAAGTGGGAAAGGGTTTGGTTTCGCTGGCTTCACCATGCCCAAGAGAAACCCATCGAACGTGTCTCTTCACGCGGTTCCTCCGCCGACGACTTCGATGCATGCAGTCCCGCCTCCGACATCGGGGCTCTCGAAGCAAGGCTATCATACCATGAATGCGATTACGCAGAACGCAGTCACGGGGAACTTTGGCTCATTGGGCAAGAAGCGGTCTAAGACTGAGGATGAGTAAGTTCCTTACCTCTAACAATTACCCTGGTGCTTATTCTCATGGCTCAAGTATTTTAAAATCTGTTATTTTGTCTGGTAGGTATTTTGATGATGATGATGAACCTGTAACTCCAGCTCTTGCATACATCCCTGCTCCGGGCAGCCCAACTAATGAAGCTAATTGCTCTAAGGTTAGTTGCCTACAATACAATATTCTTAAGGCCTCTGAAGCATACTCACAACAACAACCCCAGTCCTGTACGTAGTCCAAGACTTGAATTAGGCCTCTATTAGTCTAGGGAATAAGCAAGTGCATTCATAATATTTCCTATTAACACATTCATGGCCCAAGACACTCTGCAGAGTGGCAGTGATGCGATCCGCAGGAGCACTGGGCAGTGCATGTGTTAATGTTAGCTTTTGTTTAGGAAGCAAATGAAACATGAAAGGTACAAATATATGATACTACATTTCAGGCAGTCACACTTTCTCCTACTATGCCACAAAGGTCATTTAGTTTATATTACATTAATTTTATTGTGACAATCAAATAAAATAATTAAATTAAAACTAGTATTTACAACTGAAACAATTGAGCTAACTGCAGACTGTTGCAAACAATCTACAAGTAGGTCAACTGCTCCATAGTTTATTAATCATAAGATTGATGAATTTGACAGTTTTCAGCTAAGTATTGACATGATTTCTAATTGAACTCAGTAAACTCACCACCTTACTGTATACTGTACTACAAAACTAAATCCTCACAGGATGATGAAGATGAAGACCCTCTGGATGCCTTCATGGCAGGTCTGGAACAGCAGGCGGCTAAGGACCTGGTGGCGAGCAAGGAGAACGCCACCAAGGCTGACAGCGGCAGAGGCACGAGAGGGGATATTGATGAACTGGATGATGAGGAGAGTTATTACAAGTAAGGAGTGGTTCTATTGATTTTTTATTATATTATCTGCCCTTTTGAGCATTGGGCCAAGAGTTTGTTAAACATTCTTCTTGCTGCCGGTCATGTCATGTATTCTAAAACACTCTTAAATACATCCATTTTTTTGGTCTTTCTTGAGGGACTACTCTGTTTAGACATCTGAATGTTGCACTTTTCTTCATGAGGTTGTTAGTCAGCTCTGGAGGTTTGGGTGGATTTCTAAGGTTAGTTATATGGTGTGCCATTGGCAGCAGATAGACAGGAAGGTGGCAGATGAAAGGTGCATGACGAAAATAGCTTTAAAAAAAAAACAATAAATATCCAGTCTTCCCTGTATTGAATTAGGGTTTTGGTTTTGAGTCATGTTATGTGAGCAAGGAAACAGTCAACTGGAGTGCATATTGAAGAAGTTCAGTCCTCCCATGTGATGACAGATTACATATTGTGTTGATTTCTTATAAATTCTCAAACAAATTCTGTAACATCTCCTACAACAATTTTAATAACATTAAAATTGTTAGCTTTTTTTTACACCTGTACTGAAGGTGAGGCGCGGGTTCGAATCCTGCCGAAATCGAAATTTTTTGGGATATTATTAAAAAGTTTTCGTATTAAAATTGTTGTTGTAGTTTAAGTTATCATTTCAAGCACTTTGTTTAGTTTGTTCCTACCTATATGATTTTTTACATGGGCTAAGTGTTCTGAAAATTCTGAAATATAATATTTGATTCTATCTATTTCTCGTCAGATACATGGAAGAGAATCCACTTCATACCGGCGACGATTCCGACGTTGAAATAGAATACGATGAAGATGGCAACCCCATTGCCCCTGCGAAGAAGAAGTACATAGATCCTCTACCACCCATAGACCATTCTGAGATAGTCTATGAACCATTTGAGAAGAACTTCTACACGCCGCATGAGGATATTGAGGAGCTGGAGTTCCAGCAGGTTGAAGAGTTGAAAAAGAATCTTGGAGTCAAGGTGTGAGAGAAATATCCATACAAACTTTAGTTTTTCTTGCAAGGTGACTTGTAGAGTGCCAACGCACTGGCGACCATGATCGCTGCGGCGTCTTTCGCGCCGTAAAAGTGGCCTCTGGTCGCTAAGCGCGGTGTGAACTCTCATGTAAAATCTGATTCGGATTTGATGATTTCAAATCCAAGAATTTACTGAACGCTGCGACTTAGCCGACCCGTGGCCATGGTCGACAATGTGTTGGCCAAAATCCAGGCTTATTTCACGAATTTTGAACGATTATCCTGTCTGAAAGAATCTTAATGAAAGACAAGGGGACAAGGGGGTTGTATCCTAGGCCTCGTTATGATACAGAACAAGCACCCTAATTACCTCGGGCAGCGTCTTGAGCAGAAGCTTCTATAAAACATATCTAGAAAAAATCGTAATTATCATATTGTTCAGATATCCGGTCCGGATCCGCCGAGACCCGTCAGCAGTTTCGCCCACCTGGGCTTCGATGAACAGCTGATGAAGGCGATCCGTCGCTCCGAGTACAGTCAGCCGACGCCGGTGCAGGCGGCTGGAGTTCCCGCTGCGCTGTCTGGGAGAGATCTTATAGGTAATCCTTGTTATAATCCTAATGAAACTGAAACTTATTGTTTATAGCACACAAAATAAATATACAATCCTTTTCTTCGGGGTTTTGCCGCTAACCCTTCATCTGGAAGGTTCCCTTAGTAGGCTCTTATGACATACAAACAATAATTAAATAAAAAAGAAATAATGCTGAATAATAATAATATCTTTGCTCGAAAAAGTAGATTATGTGCTGACCTAAAATTGTTTTACCACAGTCACAAGAAATATGGTTTCAATACACGGGCTGACAAACTGAGTATGGGCAGGATTCCTTGGTTACGGACCTTGTTCTTCAGTTCTGTTTTGGAGATTAAATGAAGTTTCATATTTACTAAAAATCAAATGTATTATTCTTAGGTATCGCCCGCACCGGGTCCGGTAAAACAGCGGCGTTCCTGTGGCCTCTGCTAGTGCACATCATGGACCAGAAGGAACTGAAGCCTAATGACGGGCCCATAGGGCTCATTCTCGCGCCCACGAGAGAGTTGGCTCAGCAGGTAACTACTTTCTGGAATTACACTAATATAATAATTGCAAAAGTCGGCGAGTCTGTTATCTTTTCGCGACAGAACGGCTAAATGGATCTTAGTCCAAACGAACATGGCAAGAAAATGGTAGTCTAAAGGGTGGCGTCAAAACATGACAAAGACCATTCAAATTTGAGCTTAAAATCATATAATTTAGTAGCATTCAGTAACGACATAACCTAGTAAATTAATAAACTAGAAGCCACAGGCAAAAGATACATTAAACATAAAAAAACATCTCTACAAAAACCAGACTGTGCAAGTGATCAGTTCCAATTCAGTAGAATCTCTATGCTCTATTTATGTTCAAGGATGGTGTTTTTTTTGCCAAGAAACAGACCTTACTAATTATTATCCTTTTCTCCATGAATTAGGGCCATATCTCATTAGGACACGATGGTGGCGCCACCGGTCGCGCCACCGCGGTGTCTTGAGCTACTAAACGCCAAAACAGATACCACCACCAACTGGTGGTGGAGTGAGACGCCAAATAGCTCTATACTTATTAATGGTTGGGCCACCAGCAGCGTAGCGGCGGGTGATTTGATTGCATGTACTACTTTAGTACACATTTTTTTGGAGGCGCCACTATGGTGTCCTAATGAGATAGGGCCCTTAATCTAATTGAATATGTTTGTTGGCAGATATACATGGAAGCAAAGAAGTTTGGAAAGGTGTACAATATTAGATGTGTCTGCTGTTACGGAGGGGGATCCAAATGGGAACAGACCAAAGCATTAGAAGGTAATACAGATAACTTCTACACATATCTACTTACATTGTACTTGTCTTATATAATGTCTCTTTGTAATGTTGTTTTTCTGGTGGTAATTTTTGTATTGTACTGTATTTACTAGACGATATTTTTCCAGTATAGCTCTTTGTTTCTGGATAATTGTCGAATCGAACCACTGGTTTTGAACAAAAACCATTACAAAGTTAAACATTTTATCTCTATATAAAACTTATCTGTTTCCAAGGCAAAGTTTTATATAATAAAACGGATATTAATTTTTTATTTTCAGGTGGCGGCGCAGAAATAATAGTAGGAACCCCCGGCAGGGTCATAGATCTCATAAAGTGTAAGGCGACGAATCTGCAGCGAGTGACATACTTAGTGCTGGACGAGGCAGACAGAATGTTCGACATGGGCTTTGGTAAGACGACTGTTTAGAATTGATTGATTGATTTATTTAGACTAAAATCTTCATCTAAGTAAATTTTTGAGTTAACCATATAACAGAGCAGATATGAGTGCCTGAATTTTACACATTCCTCAATCTCAAATTCTAAAGCTGATCATACGTCGCTACTTTCGCGTGAGCCGTAAATTCGCTTTCTTAATGTCACATATGCTCTTGTTTCTTTGGCCACCGTTCTGTCGCGTAAGATAACAAGCGGTGTTTGACGCACTAACGTTCATTCCGTTGCTTCAGCTACTGAGCGGTACCATAAGCGACCGTCTTGTTGGCCGTGTTGTGCCAATTACTCAGTGATAGTAACCAATGTGCGGTCGGGCTTAATCTCAAATCCTCATTCTTAAATCAAATAATCATTCATTTCGTAGATTTCAAGAGTAACATATTCATCTGTGAACTTAAAATAGTTGCTAATCAGTTTTTTCTACTCTGACATATGCCATTAGAAGAAAACCAACGACTTCTAGCTATTGCTTAAAGATCAATTTATGGCAAATCCTTTTCCATCAAGGCCGTAAAGCTGTGGAACGCACTGCCTGAGTCCATTAGGAAAGCTGGATCTCTACCCGTTTTCAAAGCTCGCGTTAAAGACTTTTATCTGTCACAAAAGTGAATATTGGTACTAAATCATGTTTTTTTCTTTGTTCTTGGTATTTATTTATTCCATGTATATTATCTATTTTATAAAGTATTTTTATGTTAATTTACGTTTCTCCTTGCTTATGAATATTTAATAATTATTATTATGTATTATGTTGTATACACCCCTGCCTTTCTTAAATTTTCAAATTTCTTTCCATCCAAAGGTTGCCTGGAAGAAATCGCTGCTAAGCGATAAGGCCGCCCATTGTACGTTACGTATGTTTAATGTTTATATCTGTTTCTTTTAGTTTTATTTTGTGGTGTACAATAAAGAATTTTGTATTGTATTGTATTGTATTGTATCAAGGAAGAGGTTTATCAATAAGAGGGTGAGTCTTTAATTTAAACTTGTCCCTGACCTTCGCAAATCTACGTTCCCCCAGAGCCGCAAGTTCGTTCAATCTGCAACCACGTCCGTCCGGATCGGCAAGCGCTGCTCTTCAGCGCCACCTTTCCCCGCCGCGTGGAGCGCCTCGCGCGGGACGCGCTGCACGACCCCGTGCGGGTGCAACACGGGGCCGCCGGCGAGGCCTCGCATCTTGTCACTCAGCACGTCAAGTATGTACTATGTTCTGCCTCATCCTCGCGTCGTAAATCCTCATTGCCCGTGAAATGATCTTGTCACTGACAATATCGCGCCATCAAAACTCAAACCTCTTTATTTCCTTTAGACCTTAAAGGACTCTTGGACACGTAACAAAACTCGGATAACATAAAGTGATCACTTTGATTTTTCGTCCACTTCAATCTTTGAATATAATAGAATATTCATTATCATTTATTGTAATTTTATGCATACATATTGTTCTTACGTGTAGTTAGTGTTAGTGTGTACACAATGCATAAAAACCCTTTCAGGGAGCAACAATTACAAAGCTTGGGTTCGCTTTTGTTAGCTTAATAATTAATTTTATTCATTTTTTGGATACTTCATATTTATAGAAATAATTAGCAATGTCATGCTTGATATAAAAATAATTTTAGTTAAGTATCAGTTAAACAATAATTTAATTGAATAAGATTAATCTAATAAAGCGAATCGAAATTTAATGTCAGACCAGGAATAGTCACTAGGTAGGTTATACATACATAATGTTAAAGTTTTGTCTTATAGCAGTAGGTATGCTTAGCGTCATCTATGCAACGGCAAATAAAAAAAAAAATATCCATCGTTTTATTCGTTCGTTATAACGTTTATTAGTTTTCGAGTTGAAGCAAAACTCGTCCCAAGATTTTTTATCCTCTCACTCAATACTCATATTTTATAGTAAGCCTTTTTTATCCTTTTTACAAAGGATATGTTTGTATGTACAATTTGTTTGAATTTATTTATTGATAAATTTTTCAACTTGGAGTTTTGTTTTAGAAGCGTATATACATTGCCCTTTAAAAGATACAGTAATATTGTGTAGCCTAGTTGTGGGCACAGCGAGTTTATTCTTATTTCTAGTAATTAAATTATGTATATCGCTATTTTTGGGGAACCGATTGATATTTATCCGATTCATATTATCATCGTGCATCCATTCCATCGTGGTAAGTGTCCAGGGTCGTGCGGATCTACTGCATTCTATCACACCCATACAAAATAATCGGCTAGGCTGTATAAAAGACGCAGCCGCAGCACGTGAAACGACTTATGCGTGCAGGAGAGTGGAACCCAGCGAGTAACTGGCTAGGATTTTTTCGCGCCTATTAAAATTAAGACTTCTGCGCAGGTACATCGTTGTAACTTATAAACGTTGTCAAACTGTCCTCTTGTTGATTGCTAATACTTGAATAAACATAGCGCCAATACTAAATTTAGTTTCGAATGCGTCCTGCAGCACCATTTTAAACATTCTCTACGTGATATTCGAGAGAACCTGAGACGAATTTCCATAATTTTTTTCACTCCTCCGCATAATCACATTTCTCCCTTTTCCTCTCTTGTTGTAAAATATGTCAATTGATGTTAAGGTTTTGCTTAGATTATGTGCCACTAAAATGTATTGGCATTATTGTAATACGTATAATATTGTCTTTCAGAATATTCAACAAGCCAGAGGAGAAATGGGCGTGGCTACTGAAGAACCTAGTGGAATACTTGTCAGCCGGCACAGTTTTAATATTTGTCACGAAAAAGGTACGTTGTCGGCAAATATTCCTTCCAAAATTACGTGGAGATCTACTGGATAAACTTTTAGCTGGCTAGAGTAAAAAATATGCTTCTAAATCTATACTAACAAATCAAATGTATTTTGAAAGTTTGTAATGGATAATATCCGGAAAAACTTGTCCGATTCTTAAAATGATTTTACAAATAGCTATAATATCGCTGAAAGCTTAGCTTACCTGCTTAAAACATAGCGTATATTTTTACGACGAACCACTTGAAACAGCGAACAGAATCTCGTATTTCATAACAACGTTCCTATAAATCCTTATAAAATGTATCTCGCAGTTAGAAGCGGAACAAACAGCAGCGAATCTCGGCGTCCAAGAATACGACGCACTCCTGCTGCACGGAGACATGGACCAAGCGGACAGGAACAAAGTCATCACGGCGTTCAAACGGCAGGAGAACAATATACTCGTCGCTACAGACGTCGCAGGTAGATCAATATTTAAAACAATGTGGCGCAGCCGTTAAGATTTATTTTCTTAATTCATAAGCTCCCGAGCGCAGCGAGCCGCGGTTAAACTTAACACAACCGAGTGAATTCGGAATACCCTCCAAATCGGCTGTCTGTCGTAAGTGCGTAGCTTCTGTAAAGAACATTCCAAACAATTATATGAAAGGCGGCTAAGAGTGTGCTTTCCAAAAAAGTCGTTATAACATACGCCGCCACCATGAAGCCCACGGTGATAATCGATGAACCTTAGCAGTGAACGCGTTAAATAGTTTTTTCTAATCACATGATCTCTCCGCAGCCCGAGGTCTGGACATCCCTCACATCCGCACAGTGATCAACTACACCGTGGCGCGAGACATCGACACGCACACGCACCGCGTGGGACGCACGGGGCGCGCCGGCGTGCGGGGGCAGGCGCACACGCTGCTGGACAGGCACCGGGACAAGGAGTTCGCGGGACATCTGCTGAGGAACCTGGAGGGAGCGCAGCAGGTAACTACACACAACTATCTTGTCTGTACTAGGGAGGTGAAATTTGAGGAAAAATTTAGCGCGTGAAGGTGAGTATAGTTTAGACAGCTTTTCTTAACCTTTTTCAGTCCACTAAGGAAATCAAGCACAATTTCAAACAGCTATAAACTTTAGTCCATTTATTTTAGTACTGCAAATACAAAAAAAAAATATTGTTTCATAAAGAATACGCTAATATTGGTGTTGCTTTTTCGCGCACGGTAACATTAATTCTTCAGCAATGGTAAGATGCTATTACAGAACTTTTGTTATCGGTCCCATCCCAGTCGATTAAGAAAAAGTACCTACCTAAGAAAAAAAAAACAAAATATGTCGAAAAAAAAATGAGAAAGAAAGATGAGACAGCAGCGGTTCCCCATACATACAAAGTGGACCAAACATAAAAGTCATAAAAAAAATTAATGCCTCGCCTCCAGGGGTTCCTGAAAATACCCCATGTATGTTCCCCGATTTTTCGTAGTTTTCGAGTTACACAAAGTATGATCATTGGGATCATACTTTGTGTTTTGAATAGTACTTTCTTGCATAAAATGATAAGCCTTCTAACAGTAATGTAAGTTACAACATTTTTGATCGAAAGTGAAGAATTTACGTTTGAAAGAGAATAGTTAAATTTTCAACATAAATGATAAAGTTTTTTGTTATTACAGTGCTTACCCCGCACTCTGGGTATCCCTAACGCTTGAAATATTCACAGAATATTTAGTTATATATTCACTTTAAAAATAAATAATTAAATTAAAATAAAACAAATATTTAAGGGTATTTAAAATGAAACCCATGAAAATGTTTTTTTTGCCGTTTTTATAGATAATGGTACGGAACCCTTCGTGCGCGAGTCCGACTCGCACTGGCCGGTTTTTATTAGGACTAGTCCATGACCAAATGTAATAGTAAACATACAAAGGCACTTGACACCGCACCGTTTTATTGCGCCCGTCAGATGTTTACGTTACGTTTGTTAAAACTCTGTATAAAAAAAACTTCCTAATATAACAATAGCTAAATCTAAGCTTAAAATAAAATAAGTTGTCGTTGAAAGATTTCAATGACGTACAAGGCCATCAATCGTGACTCGGGAGGTTTTCTGTAATTGTATTTTTTCAAGTCGACTTATTAATATCTCGTACTCATACCACAAGCTCTGCTTACCTGGAGTCCAGATGCTGTGTGAACTATCCAGCATTATGTATTATGTTCATTGTCTCATTACATAAAATGGTGTTTTAGGAGGTGCCAGAGGAGCTGATGAACCTAGCGATGCAGTCGGCGTGGTTCCGCAAGTCGAGGTTCAAGAAGGGGAAGGGAAAGAACTTGAACATAGGAGGCTGTGGCTTGGGGTGAGTTGTATTTAATTACGTTTATACAGACACAAAATACTAATACATACAAAATTTCTTTATTTGACATAAGTCGTGAGTATGCATTATTACAATATCATATAATTGATTTGAGTTCCTATGTATTGTATGAAGTAGGCTTAGACAAGAAAGCAATGCTTAAATTCCATTAGAACAGAAACGTCTGTTTAGCGTTGCATAGTCTTCAAAAGGTCATCACCATCCAGACCCTACACTCTTGCTTACTCTTATGATTTGAGTGAACGCCTCACATTGTCTATATGACAAGGACAAAAAACTGACTCAAATTTGTTTGTTTCTCCGTCTCTTTTCTCTCTGTTGACAACAAACAAATAAAAAATACAAAACAGACCAGTTAGCGAGTGAAAGATAACCAGTTAGTTCCAGGCGTTAGCGAGTGAAAGATACAGTTAGATAAAATGAGCTGTTCTCTTGTTTTTCTAAATCTTAGTTCTTATTAGCAATGTAATACTTAATTCATAAGGGTGATATAATTATTTTAAAAGTTGTATAAAGTAATTAATAAAATTCAGCTTCATTACCCGCTTCTATTACAGTTACAAAGAGCGGCCCGGCCTCCCGACGCACACCGAAGACGCAGCCTTGACCGGCGCGGGCGCAAGCGCAGGGGCTGAGAAAGTCACGCACGGCCCCGCCACCAACCGACTGTCTTCACTCAAGCAGGCCTTCAAGTCTCAGTATAATCAGGTAAATTATACTGTGTCATGCTCTCCCTTAGATATAGCTTCGACCGGCGCAGGCGCATGGTCTGAGAAAGTCACACATAGCCCCGCCACCAACCGCCTGTTTTCAGTCAACACTTCACACACTTCACAAATTATGATACTACTTTTGTATCTTATTCGATACTAGTTTTGGTTTATAGTGTGTTTTAGGGTCAGCTCACATCGAGACGCGGCGCGAAGCGACGCTGCGCGCACTTTTTAAGATAGTGATTCAAAATATTTTTTGTTTTTGCTACGCAAAAGATACACATTTTATTGACAAATACGAAAATTTCTCGCGACGCCGCGCTGCGTCTGAAGATGCCTCGCGTCACGTGCATCTCGGTGTGAGCTGACTCTTAGATGATGCTGCGAAACAATACCGAATACATATTTATTTGACCCTTTTCTCCCCCAGTTTACAGCATCATCGGACCACTCGTGGGAGCAGACCACCCGTCAAATCCAGCCCGGCGTCAACGCGCCCGCTAACCAATCAGAGAGCGAGGAACGGCAGGAGCGCGTGCGCAAGAGTGGCAAAAAGAGCCGCTGGGAGTGAGCTCGGGCTAGTGTATAGTGTAGGCTTCTATTTAATTAATTACACATTGTTTTTTATTCTACTATCCTACTAGTATTATAAAGCGAAAGTTTGTGCTCGTGGATGTCGCTAAAGCCGACGAAGTGGACCTACCAGAAGGTAGCAGATAGATAGATAGACATTTAGAATTACTCGCAGACAGAAAAAATAAAGAAAAATAGTAATTTAGGTAGGAATAAAAGGAAGCAGGAACATAAATATTTATTAAATATACGCTATCTCAACACATAATTATTGGTACCCTACTAATAAATAATAAGTTGGTACCATATAATTAGGTATTTATCGCATTTGTTTACCTATTTTTCCCGACGTTTCAAAAGGCTCGCACACTGTCGTGGTCACGGGATGACTATCAGTATGAGTCATCATTAAATAGTAGTTACTAATAATTAGGCCTATGTCCAGCTGTGGACTAACATAGGCTAATTATTAGCAGGAATATAATTTCATTCCGTGTAAAAAAAATAAACTGATATTTTTTATTTCTGTCTCTTCGATATGTAGACGATTGCGTATGTTGATTAGTGAGATAATTTGCTAAAGGCAACGCCAAAAATACTGAACGAATCGTGATGAAATTATATTTACATACATAGATGTAGTTCTAGATCCGGATTGACTGGTGGTTATCGCCTCGAACGCGTGCGGAGTTGCGGGCTGAAGCTAGTGCAAAATAAAGAATAACCGACTAAGGCCGAAAAGGAATATATTATAGGAGTACCTATAGTGCTTTTTGAAAGTGATACAATTATTCTAATGTAGAAGTTAAAGCATACAATTTCTTTACATTGAAACGTCAAAGTAGAGTGCTTCCTTCTACTTTTAATAGTTTCCTTTACTCTTAACTTGTGCGCAATACCCCGCATTTACCCCTTTTACTTAAAAACTCTAAGGCGAGTATAATAAAAGCCTGCTCAGTCATATATCTATGCGTGAGTGATGTTTATGACATAGAAAAGCGGTACTCAAGCGTAGATCGATGACTGAATATGTTTTCGTAATAGGCGCTTAAGTAAAGGTAGTCACTTGATATCTACAGAAGAAAACAAACGTTATAATTAAATTATCATAAGTGTGATGCGATTTCATTTCATTCTTTAAGTTTTATACGTAAGCGCACGCCAACAGAATAAAAAGGGTGGCATGTTCATATCATTGAACAAACCCTTAATAAATGATTTAAAAAAAAAACAGAATAAAAACCAAAATATTTTTTAAGTTTACTTCGTCAATCTGACCAAAATATGGCAAAGCCGCACTCGTGACTTTAGAGGGAAAAAAGTAACTTAAAAATAACGACGACACTATCATGTAAATTGAAACATTAGAATAGTTAAAAGGTCTTTTATCTATTCTAATGTTTAAGGTTTTTTGTTATAGTGCTTACCTACACTTTGGGTATCTCTAAGAAATGAAATAAGTTCCCAAAAAAAATCGATTTCGGCGGGACTCGAACCCACGCCCCACCCTCAGTACGGTGTGCTCTCACCAACTAAGCCACAAAACCTTAGTCGGTTCCACCGAAAAACTTTGGGACCTTTTACGGACTATAGCGCCGATGGCTCTACCTACAGGGGTAACATTATAGTTTATCCAATGTGCGGGGGTTCGAGTCCCGCCGCAATCGAAAATTTTTGAGAACTTATTTCATTTAATGTTTGCCGAATGCCGAAACCGAATGAAGTGTTTTACAGTCAAGGCCTATATATTGTTAAACATTGTCGTTTTTCGTAATGTCGCTGTGCCCACAACTAGGCTCCACAAGACCAATAAGTAACTTTTATAACCCTCCCCTGTCGGTAGTCGGGTAAAAATATATACCTACGCATCTACGACAATAGTGTTAAAATATCAGTTATTATATTCAAACAAATTGTCAAAACAATTCTTGAAAAGGCTTACTTCAAATATCAGATGTAGGTAGAGATAAAAAGCTTGGATGGGTTTTACTCCAACTCGTAAACTAACAACAAGGTAAAGGTTTCTTGTTTACTTCTTTACTTTGCAGTTAACCGTGAAAATGATTGAAGTGAACAAAGTGACCACTTTATTTGCTAGTTTTATTTGTGTAATTTGAAATTTCTGATGTGTCCAAGAGTCCTAGGCAATAAGCAATAACTGAGTTTTTAAAAACTTTTATGCCAGTACCTCGTACCTATACGTTTTTGAACTTAAAACACTTACGCAGTTTTTGACGCTCGGTACGTCATAGTTTTCAATTACTGAATGTAATATCGTAAGTAAGTTCTCAACTGCACACAAAATAGTAACTTATATTAATAAAAATGACAAATTATTCATTTAATTTGTAGGTGATTGTGTAAATGATTAGGTACGAAAAGTGTTAGCTGTTACTTCAATACCTACTATGAATACAGATAACCAACGCAGTTATTGTTAAACTTTTTATGTTTAATTTTTTAGGTATCTTTAGGCTTGGTCTGAACAATGTTCAATGAAATTATTGCATGAAATCACAGAGGCCATTTTGTCAGTCTCCATTAAAAAAATAAAATTATAAACATGAATTATTTCTAGAAATTCTAGGCATTGTTTTGGTTTTAGTTTTACACGATGTTTTTGTTATGTAAATAGAAATAAAGTGCTATTTCAAATGAATTTATTGGTTTTATTTCTTAGATCTACCTCTGTACAAAAAAATTGAAATTCCTTACTAATGTTGTCTAGAAGGGTTCTAAACTTAATCCAGTATCGCTGGCGATAGTCACGCGTTAGACCATGATAGTCCACCGCTGGACATAGGCTTTAAAGCCTCCACCCAAAGAAGCCGTGGCCGGGCCGAAGGTGAAGGCATGCGAGTTCTATCCTACGAATTTTTAAGAAAGACTACGCATACACCGAAGTCGTAGCAGTTAGTACGCAATACATTAAAAAAAGAAAGGAAATACTTAGTTCACATAATGCAACTTTATGCTTACATGGGTGTTAGGCAGAGGCTCTCAAACTATTAAAAGTTCATCCACTTACCAGTGGATCGCATGAAAGAATACTGCCGGTACAAGATGCGCCCTGACCTGAAGCGAAGTGATAAGCACCAGCGATTGTCACGTGAAAACGTGTAACGATACTTGAGCCATTCTCAACAAATAATGTGAACACCCTCAATACAAAAATCAAAATTTCGCGTTCCGACGCCGAATTTGAAATATTTACAAGGTAATTTGTTATTGCTTTTTGAATTTTTTTGTTTATCTTAATTTTTTTTACATTCAGTATTGACAACGTTCGTACATATGTTTATTTAAGTATGTTATTTAAATTCAGCATCAAATGATTCATGAGAAATCAGAAAAAAGATAAAACAATATCGCAAATACAGCGGCGATCTCTGTGACGCGGTGGGAGAAGGAAGTTGCGGGTTCGATTCCCGCCTCGCGGAACAAATGTGTGTACCTACGATCTGCATAGATACCTACATTTGTGCAGGGTGTTCTGGTCGTTTTCTATGTATAATAAAAAAAAATCTATCTTTTTATTATTTATATCAGATAACTAGTACCTACCCATAACACAAGCTCTGCTTAGCTTGGGGCTAGATAATGCTGTGTGAATTATCCAGCATTATTTATTTTTATTATTTATTACAATCTATCTACATATGTATTTTGTTGCAGATTCTTCGTGGTAACTTACCACGAAGAATCTGCAACAAAATACACGCGAAATGCCAGGCGTAACAATACTTACCACTGGTAAGTATTGTTACGCCTGGCATTTCGCGGTGAACGCGATACGGGTGGATCGTGGTCTACTGAGGTTTGAGAACCCCTGGACCCTGGTATGAGGAAGGTGTAATGTAAACACCGGTTCGTGCTAGCCAGCAGTTAGCGAATAAATTAAACTTGAAGCAGTAACATTTATTGTACCTCCACGCTATCAACGATTAAATAAAAACTTCTGCCAGTTATTCGTGGCGGGTGTATTTTGGAGTTATTGGGTGAGAAGGTAGTTTAGTACCTACTTTATCTAGGCACCACACTAATAATTACCTACCTACCTATGGCTTCAGGTTCGATGGCGCATTCATCGTTTGGTAAAACCCTGGCAGGTTCCAAATCTTGCAATTATATTTTTGTTTTATAAAATTATTGTTTTAATATAAAACAGCATGCTTCCTTCATTTTACCAAAAGATTAAGTTTTTTTATCGACTTCGAAAAAAGGAGGAAGTTCTATGTTCGGCTGTAAGTAGGTATGTTTTTTAATGAATGTTCGCGTACGATTGCTCCGTTGTTTATGGACCGATTTCGATGATTATTTTGCAGCTGTTAAAAAAACAGTTAAAAACTAAGGGATTCGGTTTTGTCTCTCTTTAAAATAATGATATTATAATAATTTAGTCTTTATTAAAGGTCAATGGACCTAACGACGAACGGCACTGTACCTAGCGTACTCGTACATTACATTACGTCCGGTCTGTAAACCGCGGCCAGCAACCCACCCAGGGTTGCTGGCCGCGGTTGAAGATGGCTGAAAGCTAAGCGTAGCGCAGGTCCAGGCCATCACAGCGCGGTCAGCATTGCAGCTCTTGATGGCCTAGCCTAGCCGAAATGAAGGCCGAGACCGAAGGCTATAAAGGCCTCGACCTTTATAGCGCGAACAGCAAGGGCTGCAAGCAATGATGACCACGCTTGAAGGTCGAGACCATAGCAAGCTTAGCTTCAGGCCAGCTTATCGTGGCCAGCAGGACAGTCATTGCGGACCGAGGCTTGTATAGTGCTTTACTCAAACAATGCGAATAATTTAAATTGAATTGGAGGATTCGTCGCTTGAAGAGTTCATTTTCACAATTTATTCACGAAAATTGATAAGAATTTACCTATTAAGCAAAAATTTTCACCGTCATGCTCTTGTGTCAGTTTCCCGTGTTTTAATCAACCAATGGTTTTCGTGATAGTTTAAGCAAACAGTTGTGAAGAAAGGTTCAAAGACTGATCAATAATTTATATCCACAACATAAGTGGAAGCAGACGTCTTGTTACTTGCTTCATAATGCATGCTATGATGTAACTTTTACTTGTATTGCTTGTTATTATGAGAAAGTATACTTAACTAATTATAATTATTATATTATTAAACCTTTACAATTCATTGTTACAGGTTATTCAAAAACTGCAAATCAAATAACAATCCGCCTCCGATTCTTATTAGGATTTGCTCTAGTATAGTATATTATTATATTATATCCAAAATCAAAATCATGGGTTGAAGTCTGGGTTCCAACAATCCCAAATGGCTGAAACGCTTCGTTAGCGCGATCTACGCTCCGTCCACTTTTACTAACGACATCTAGTTATAAATTTAGGAACTATTTTGCAAACTGACTTTACCTGTCAACTGTAATGGTGAAGTTTCTACAAACAATTTCATTGTTTCAAGGAGGTTTCAAAACATAAGAATAAGACGATATTTAATACCTTTAATAGCAGGTTCCCACGTCGAATACTCGGAATCTGACTTTATAGGCCTAAGCCTTAGATAGTAAACTTCAATGGGGCCCACACATAGATAAGCTATCAAAGAGACTAAGTTCCGCAGCTTATGCAGTCGAAAAAATCCGTCATCTTACTGACGTCGTTGATACTTCTAGATTAGGTAGTCTATTTCAGCTACTTTCGTAGTATATGTCTTATGGTATACCTACTGCTGTGGGGGAACGCTGCGGATATTAACACCGTATTTGTGCTGCAGAAGAGGGCTGTTCGTGCAATCTATAGTATGGGTCCTACAGAATCTTGTACGTGATAAATTCTATGTGCATCTCCTTTGTAATAGGTTTACTTCAAATATCAGATTATCTAGAGGATAAAAGAGCTTGTGAGATGAGTTTTGCTCCAACTCAAAAACTAACATTCTAACAAGGTTAAGGTTTCTTGTTCGCTTCTTTGCTTTACATTTTCATCATGCACAATTTTGTTACCTACGCCGTTACAAAATTCAATAAGTAAAACTAGAAAATGAAATGATCACTTTGATTTTTCCGTGTGTCCACTTAAATTGTTTTAAGGTAAAGCAAAGAAGTGAACAAGAAAACCTTTACCCTGTTAGAATGTTAGTTTTCGAGTTGGAGCAAAACTTGACAGTTGACACGTCGTGTCTTAGATTTCTGTAAGGTCTAAAGGAAATAAAGTATAGTGTTTTGAGTTTGTGTTTTTGAAAAAGTAGTTTCCCTTAATAAAACACTGTTTTAACCATAGACATAGAATTTTTCACTACGCTCAATACTACATCCTAAGCCTATGGTTTTAACCGGATTGATCGCGTATATTTTATATTTTGTTTATAACCTGACGTTTCGGAGGCTTTTCAGCTTCCATGGTCACAGGCAGACTGAGGTGACATTTGTCTTTACAAGTACTTAATTTGAATTTTGCATATCTACCGTCAATTATACAACTTTAATTATAACGTTCCGCACGTTATAGTTAAAGTTGTATAATTGACGGTTTTTTATTATGAGTTCTCGCGAAAATAACCTTAGAATATACTAGTTTCCCTTAAGTCGTAGGTAAACCATTTTCTACAAATCCATGTTTTAACAAACTTCGATCCAATGCTACTTTTGGGACATTTATTTTTTAAATCTTCATGTTACCAAATGCTTCAATAATAGTATATTTTTTAACAAGGGACCAAACCTGAAGTGATTTGGTTAACGACGAGGTTATTTATACTCCCAAGTGTAGAGAGGGAGGATGAAAAGATCGAGTTATAATGGGTGGTTTTGTCCCGCATGAAAAACAATACTTTTCACTTCGAGTGTGAGAAAATAGAAAAATCAAAACGTCTTACCTTTAGTAAATATTCCACACCGATTTCACTTCTCTACTTCACGAATTTATCGTTAGTCTTAAAATACCATAATTCACGTGATGCGCAGCGCAACAGATAAATAGAATCATATTGATTATTTCTTTGCCATTCTGTCCCATTTGCATATTAATTTTCGCTGATTATTTTTGATGGCATTTTCAATTAAATAAGCCAAGTTCATCTTCAGTTAAATTTGTAGTAGGTAAACAAATATTCCAGAGATTTCTCCCTGATTGATACTAGCTTTTTTGTGTCTTTGTTACGCGCAGCACAAAGTTACTACGCACTCTACCATGGAGGGAGAATCACCATAAAAAAACATTGAACAATGACCAAACAGGCGCTTTCTGTTCCATTTAAAAAAAACAATTGATAAGTAAAAAGATGCTACAAGTGAAAAAATATACCTACTATTTAAATTCACTCGACTTCATGTCAGATTCCTACCCTACCCATCCATTCTCTCTAGCTACCTACCGCAAGGTTTGTTAGTAGGTGCAACAAAAACAGAAGCCAGGTGTGAAAACATCTCGCAAACTCCCACAAAACTCATTTAAACATAAATCGCGAAAGTTCCCTCACGTAGGCAAACATCCGAAACATTTGGTGTAGATTAGCAGATAGGCTCCTAATGGCTTTTTAATTCCGTCTACTCTACGAGATATGTAAGCTGTTGTGTTACTGTTGGTGATAAGAAACTATTCTACCGTGCGCTGTGCTTAGTGATGAAGACGACGGTGTGATGTTTCTTGAGTTGACAACGTAGATGGTATACGCTCCGAAAAATTATTTCGTTTCATAAAATAATACTGAAAATAACTTGTTCTAAATGGTATATTCTAAGGTTATATAGAACTCATAATAAAAGTAAGTCTGCCTGTGACCATGGCAGCTGAAAAGCCTCCGAAACGTCAGGTTCTAAACAAAATATAAATATACGCGATCAATCCGGTAAAAACAGTGTTTTATTGTTCTAAATGTTCCATTGATTGATCCATTCAATTCGTTTATCTAGTTAAGTTTACTAGACTTGACACTCGAGCAGGGTAATTCAACTAGCATTAGGTACCTAGGTAATCAAAATATCTCTATTGTAGGTATTTAGTTTATCAAATATCTAGTACTCATAACACAAGCTCTGCTTAGCTTAGAGTAAGATAATGATAATGTGAATTGTCCAGCATTATTTATGAAAATATATATATGTATACATATGTATATTCAACGTCGCAAATTGAACCCATGATTATGAAGGCTTCTCAACAAGCTATTATATTAATCTCAGGGTTATTATAAGATAAAAGCTCAAAATTCGACTTAATGAGGTAGGTATTTCTTTTCTACTTCAAAAGCGAACGTTACCTGCAGCAGAAGGATTGTATCGCTATGGAAATAAAACATCGGATATCCTGACTTCTATAATGTTAGGAGAAAAGTAAATGTAAACACAGTATATCAGGAAGAAGGAAAGCATTATGTTTATTCCGTCCAAAACATGAGAAGCAATCGGGCAGCCAGCACAAACACCATTGTTGTGAGCACGTAATTGCACGGCAGTGTACAATAATGGCAGTGCGTAAACAACGAGGTTCCGTTCCGCTTAGCTTGTCCCTCAGTGTAGTCGCTAGTGATGTGGTACTTTGGTACGGATAATGAAATCTAAGGCCTTACAATTAGCGCTGCTATCGTCAGTGGTGACAGATGGCCACCCGGGAAACGGTTAGCTTGTCCTTAACTGTAGCTAGTGATGTGATCGTTGATACGGAAATCCAGAACCCTGACTCATTCATTATTGAATGACGAGGAACAGCAGTGTCTTGCAGGTGGATAGATCGAGCTGAAAAGAAGATTTTACCAAATGTAAACAAATCAAATGGAGATGCCATTTGTTTTGTCTTAGTGCGAGTCTCCTTGGTCAATATTAACGTATGTTATATTATGTATGTAACTATCACGGTTCATGAAATACCCTTTAGTCCACGTTCGTAGCTGATCTTTGATAACCAGCTACGAACATGGAATTTTTTTCTTGCTTGATATCCAGTTACGAGAACGGAATGATACAGCCTGGTGACAGACGGACAGACGGATAGACGGACAGACGGACAGCGAAGTTTTAGTAATAGGTTCCCGTTTTTACCCTTTGGGTACGGAACCCTAATAAAACGAGCTGTTAATCAGTTGAAATGTGATTGTAGAGTCGTGCTGGGTGGTAGAGTTTTCCGTACCTTTCCGTAGAGTACCTACATCGTCTGATCACATCACTAACACCATATCACAGTCAAATGAAGTCTACCAAAGGCCACAGTTCAAAACATAGTTTCCACCAGCAGGTACAACACTGATAGAAACCCAAACATTCTGTATCGCGCGCGCTTGGCTGAATGACTGCCTAACCTTGCCATGTAATGGTTACAAAAAAGGCGGGAATAGTATTCTGTGTGGAAAACTTGAAGATTTTTTGTTTTTTGGATTAGTTGTTGCAAGAAAGACTCGGTAAGTTTGTTTTCTTTTCTAATAACACTAACCGAAATAGCGGAGCGAGTCCATGAGAGCTGAGCTTAGTGATTTGTACAATGTTAACCTTATGGATACTGGTGTTATCCAAATTATTTTAGCCGCACCACTGAGTGATGCGGCAGTAAAATTATTTAGGTTAGTTTTAGATGTAATTTAGTTGTATAATTGTTTATATACGGGACTGACATAGTCAGCAATGACTCAAAGTTCCATAAAAAAAATAAAGATTATAAAAAAAAAAAAAAAAAAAAAAAAGGAACGCAAAAAATTAGGGGTAGTAAACTAGCATGATGACCGGTAGATTTTAGACCTTGGAGTATTTATGTTAGGAACTTATTCTACCACAAATAATAATCATGTTTAAAGTACAAGTACCTACATGTTGTTTTGTAACATAAATCCGTGGACGAAAGAAATACCCCCCCCCCCCTTATAGATCTAACTTCATGTTAAACATGAACCCTGTAGGGGTTCTAAAAATTTTTTTTAGGTAGGCTTTTTTGATGGCAACTAATCTAATTTCTTTGTCCAAAATAAACCAAATTATATATTTGAATTTCAAAATAACATCTTTTTACTAAAAGCGTAAAAACTAAAAAAAAAAACATCTAAACGGTGTTTTTAAAAAACACGAAAATATTTAAATTTTCCGCCAATCTGTATCAGATTCCGAGTCTGCGACTCGTAAATCTCGAGTCGAATACTCGGAGTATGTGAGTGACTCTATTGCAGAACGCATCTAATATTAAAATGATGGACTAGGTAATAAATATTTCTCCGAAACCAAGGTGCTTGCGACCATAATCATTGCAGAGAGTTTAGGTTGGTACCTATATTTTCAGCTAACCAATGACATCCAATTGATAAGTCCCGTATGGTGAAATTTATCAAGCTCTGAGACCTTGAGCTTGTCATTCCAGGGGTCGTAAATAAGCGAATGATATCATTTGTTATGTTATACCTGTCTTTCTTACCAAGTATATAACAGTTATATAAAATGGAAAACGAGCAAAACTGAAATCCCAAAAAAATATTTACCACGGCTCTACCTTGTTAATTTTAGCAGAGAATTTTTGCATGAGCGTATATTACACATTGTACTAATGGTTATTTTCATGGACCTCGACGCACTCGCTCATTTGGAGCTCTGTGTAACGGAGACTGCATCTGCATGGGCAGTGAATGCGTTACAATTAAGAAGGAATCTATATGTATTTACGTGTCCAAGAGTCTTGTAAGGTCTAACAAAAGGAAATAAAGCATTTTGAGTTATCATTCAGTGTTTAAGTATGTCTATGTCTTTTGGTGTAGGTCCATTACAATAAGTTATCTATCTATTAACATAACATTTTCTTGAATTTGTATCTATTCAATAGGTACAACTTTGTAAACAACTCTACCTACTAGGTAAGATAAGACTGTCAGGTAGGTAATTAAGTAAGGTAATGTAAGCAAAGACAGGAAGCCATAACAATTTATTAGCCAAAAAACACGTAAAACCTTTAAAAAAGCCAAGAAAAACTTAATTCCAATTCACACGTCATCGTTATTTATTGTTTTTGTTTGGTTCTATTAGGCCCGGAGTTGGCCTTCTTCACAATGGCTACAAATGACATGTCATCGCTGGGTCATGCTGATTAGCCAGATAATAGAAAAATATATTATGCTTCTACTAAAAATAACATTGAAACCAGGTACCGGTACCTAGAGGTTTTACTGAATCTAGGTTCCTCTCTTTTCCATTATTATTTATTTTCTATTTGATAAATGTTCGTCACAAAAGGTCTAATATATTACCTACCGAAAACATTTTGCTCATCTTCCGCCTAGGTATTTACTAATTACATGAGCTGACTGGACCACAAGTTTAAGAGATTTTCTACCTATTAAATTACAAACAAACAAACTCAGATTTTTATCTCTTATTATAACTCTCAAATACCTAGATGGTGGAAAACCTTTGTCCAGACATGGGACACATACAGTTATAATTATTATAAATAAATAAAATAAATAATGCTGGACAATTCACACAGCATTATCCAGCCAGCCCCAAGCTAAGCAGAGCTTGTGTTCTGAGTACTAGATAACTGATATACATAATACAATACATTACATAGATAGATATTTTTTATTAAACATAGAAAACGACCAGAACACCTGGAACAAATATGTATTTTGAATAAGTATATCCTAAGAAGTGCGCACAGTGTCGCGTCGCGTCTTAGTGTGAGCTGACCCTTATTATTACCAAGCCAATTCACTATGTCAGAAAATCCTTTATGAAAGTCATTTTCAAAATATACTATGTCCTTTACCTTCAATTACTAAAATATAAGGATGAAAATATTTAGTAACGATTCCGCGAAAAATCTTCTCCGATAAGTTCTAACAAAATGTAGTCCGCGTTGTAGAAGAAAAATCACACCAACAAATGAAAAAATACCTATCAAAGCAAGACGTCTAATTCTGTTGTGTCATCAAAGTATTAAGTAGGTAAGTTTTCTTAGATAGGACCATAAACAAATATAGTTCTAGACGTTCTACATGCTAGACCTACAACGCAAATCAAAACGTAAAGCAACTTGCCGAACGCAATCTACCCTCAATCAACAAAGTTCCGACTCGGAGTCAGCTCCAACTTCGGCGCATCAAACAAACAGATAATCTCCGCGTCTATCCTCGCGTGTGGGTTATCTACCGGGGATCAGGGGCCTTGCACAGTCGACTGCTCTAGGATTTAACTTAAGCACCTTGTCCCATTACGGTTGCTGAATTGGAGATTCTTCACCGGGACTGCCCCGGCTAGTCACTGGATTAATAGCAGTCCTGATACCTGTAGGCGCTCGCTGGATCCTGGTGATATAACCGAAATGCACCTTACGTAAAGTAGGAACCTGTAAAAAATAAACCCTCTATCTATCTATCTGTCTATCTGTGGCGCGGTAGGCGATGGTCCGCCTGCGACGCAGTAGGTTCGATTCCCACCTCGTTTCGATTTTCACCACAAATGTCAGAACATAGAACCTCTTCCTCTATTGTTTTTTGTTTCGTCGGCTAAAAACTAAAAGAAAACCTAAGTTTTGCGCAATAAAAATTAATCCCTCGGGAATTATATTTTTATGGGACCACATCGGAATCATTCTATAAAATAGCAAAATAATTTTCAAAATCGTTCCATTATTGACGGAGAAAGTGACGAACATACACAAAACAATACCCGTACATATAGCCGAATATAAAAACTCCTCCTTTTTTCGCAGTCGGTTGTTTTTTTTCATTTCTTTTAACATACGTACACGCACTCTCTTTAATAATAATATAGGTAACCCTTCGATCAAAAATAAGGAGTTCGCGGCCTCCCCCGTAGATACCTAGAGCCTTACAAAAATGTCACTCAAAATTGGGTTCGTTTTGTTTTGACGCAGACAGTTTGCGCAGAGCCTGACAAGCTTTTTCCATACGGAACAAGAGATTGGTGGAGTCGAATTCATTTTATTTTATTTTGTAAGTAGGTAGGTACCTACCTGAGAATTATATACCTACCTACTCAGTTTATTTTCTATAAGGATTAATTAACAGAATTCAGGTAAAGATAACGAATCATTTATTGATGAAACTATAAATTGGTGTCTCAACAGTAGGTATTTATACAAAAGGGTCATTTCAGACATACAATAATTTAAACTTACAATACAATTTCAGGCAGGCACTCTAGATTAAAAAGAACTGGTTCCTGTCTGCGGCTTTGCACGAGTTTTTTTTACGGGAAAAAAATAAACGTTTTATAAATTCATACTTCTGGTAGGTAGGTAAGAACCTAGTCTTTCTTTTATTAGAGAGTCTACGCAAATGAAATTTTAGGGCGGGCCAACTAATTATTTTAAAAATCATCAACTAGTAATATTAAACTTATTTTTATGAAAAATATATTAATACATACCATAAATGAAAAAAAAATTTAGAAGAAATAGCCTCTCCATTTATCAATTTAGAACAAAATTAATATTTTAACATAGGCAAACCAAACAACAATATTTTATGCTGATTTCACAAGTATATGACTCACATCTCAATATACGGGTAAAAAATATATATAAACTTACTGAAAATAAGAAATTCCATCCTTTTTCAGCACTTTGGACGAGTGATTCTTGCATTTTTTGTACCCATGCTTTTTGTCTGAACGCTAAAATGACACTAGTTGAAAAGCTTCCCTAACATGTCAAAATGTTCTCTTTTGCTACTGAAGGTTGTGGCGTGCGCATTGTGAATCTAAGGGGGGCCGGCAAAGCCGGACATTTTTGATCGATGAGGTAACCGAATAATGTTTAACCTAACTAAATCAGGTTCCAATCCCGTGCTTTGGATCAAATCTAGGTTCATTATCAAACTGCACCTGCAGATTGACCATTATCACGTGACAAATCAATCCATTGAGCAACACTAGGAACCAACAATATCGATATAAAGGTAGAGGCAATCACAGCTTCCGGCGGAAGTGCTTTATCTGTCGCCACTCATGCGCAGTGACCGTGAGGGGCTTTTCACGTGGACAGGCCGTTTTTAGCGATATTATTTAGAAAATTGTATGTTACATGTATAAGTCTCAGTAGAAGGATCTTCCTTTGGTATTATTAGACCTGGAAACATTGAAAACACACAGACCTTCAACAAGCATGTGTATTAACACATGCTTGTTGAAGGTCTGTGTGTTCATCCGTGCAGTTTTCATCAACATTTGTCTTGTGATGGGAATTGAATTCACAATCTTTTACCCACTGCACCACAAATGTCGTCAACTTACCGAGACTCAATTGACTGAGTAGTGATTTTGAGTACCTACCTACGGCAAATGGTGAACGCGACAAAGATAAAACGGATTGCTATGAGGCTCATTAAAGGAGGCCAGCAAGTAGTGGATCAGTCTGGACTGTTGATGATGATGATCCGTCTTTATGAGACTAACCTGTCCTCCACAGCCATGGGCTCAGCCGCATCAGCGTCATGTGAGACTCCTGGAGGAGACTTGCGTCTGGCTGCTTCCGGCCTTCGCTTCACAATTAACCAGCTTCGGACCCTCAACTCTTATGAGCACTCCCTGTGGGAGGAGGATCAGAAAGGTATGCAGAATTACGTCATAAATCTCGTCAGATCCAAGGCAGATATGATGACAAGGGTGGTCTTGAAAAGGTTGTAATTTTGATCTTGCAAAGGTTGTAATTTCGACCTCGATTCCAATTAAATCAAAATCAATTTTTTTGAATTTATTAAAAAAATCGAATAAATCAATAAATTATATATGTGATTCTACAACAAATCTTGCAAAAATAGTGGATTCCTTATAATTTTCCATATAGAAGTGCGAATTTTAGGTATTCAAATTCGATCCTAAACGTGTTCTAGTGTAATATTCAAATAGGCGAAGATGTGAACAGTTTTTTTACGTAAGCAGACAGGTTTCTTCTCTAGGTTAAACCGTTCAGCTGCTAAAAACCTAGTTCATCTTATCGAATCCAGGGCACCTACCAGGAGAGTCATGGAAAATTATCAATAGAAAGTTTACTTAGTTTATTATGAAATCATTACAGGTTGATGGCGCGACATAAATTTTTTGTGGTTTTTAATTTATTCTGCTTTCTATGAGGAATAAAATTAGGTAGTGGAATAGTAATTTGGCGAAAAAAAAATGTTTCTCGCGAAACAGGAGACGATTAACCATAACTACGAACCTACTCTGTGTTGGAAGAACATCGCTTTTACTGTGTTCGTTTTATCCAGGTCGAATGTCAATGGAGCTGGAGAGTACAGTTGAGAGCCTGGTGCAGAGGATAGTCGACGGAGCTGGACAGAGGGACCCAAGGTTCAGGTGCTGTCATCTCATCGCGCTGCACAGAGGGAAGAAGGTATACTTCAACGCATGCTCGTACCGATCAGCACTGCTGCACCACTGCTGAACGCACCTTCCCAGAACAAAGGGCTTAGCCATCGCTACGCTTGGTCATCGGATTAGTGGAAATACACAGAAAGGAACCGCTGCCCTTCCTCTGGAAGCCTTCCTTAGTCGGCTCTTACGATATCCACGGGTTGAGTTGGAGGGGTCGATTTTTACGCCGCGACCGTCACGACTGACACATCTTTGACGTCATGCTCTTGGAAATGGTAAATTATTCTTTAGTCGCACAAGGAACGGACGAGATAAAAAACGTTTACATCGGCCACGTTTACTAACATTTACAACAGGCAGCATGTTTGGAAAAGCAGTGGCCAATTAGATGAACTAGCATTCTAGAGGCTTGAGAAGTAGTCCCTGTCAGACAGAAAAACGGGGAGTAGGGGAGGTGGAACCCTTAAGACTGCCATCAACCCTGGTCTCTTCCACAGATGCGTTCCCGCTCCTTAGAATACCTGGTGACTCTGGATGCACTGCCTCTTCTCAATGCCGATGAGGACCGGCTGGTGGATGGTCCAGATGGCTACGGGAAGATCCGGCTGAGCGGACGCGAGGCTGATAAATGGGAGGAGTTTGTGACACCTTCAGGTTACCTCTGTAGGTAAGGGCTTTGCACGTGAAGCAATATTTTAACTGCTTGGGCTGAAGATTTGAGTGTTTTCGATGGCTAACGTTTCTCCTATTTATGGCATAGTGTAATTCCTAAAATTAATACCTGCACAAATATTATTTAAAAAAAAAATCATTTATCATTTTCAGAGACAAAGTGGTAGAGCGCTGGGTGGAGTTGATCGCGCGTTGTGCAAATGCGCGCGGCGGCGGCGGCTCGCGCGTGCTGACGGCGCGCGCACACAGCATGCTGCAGCCTTACTCCTACTGCTATCTTGAAAGAGGTAGGTCACTAAAATAAATATAATCGAGTTTAAGTCGGGGTCTCTTCCTGATCTTCTTCTATGGTGGCTCTCCACTACTGGAGGTTAGCCGTCAGCTTACTCAGCAATATTTTTGTGATCTTGCCTTTGACGCTGGCGATATTCGTTCACTCTCGGATATTTCTCAACCACGACCTTTTTCGACTGCCAACGCGTTTTATCCATTTTTTTTGCCCATCATTATAAGCTGCAGCAGCTGGTATATTTCGTGCCTAAGTCATGTCTAAGATACCCAACTTTTCGACGCTTGATGGTCTGCAACAGTTCATGGGTGTTCCCGACTCGTTAGAGCACATTACCGTTGGAAACCTTTGCGTCCAGCTGGTTCGTAGTATTTTCCGGTAGTACCACATCTCGAAAGCTTCAAGACGTTTCTGGATATCCGTTTTTAGCGTCCAAGCCTCGCTAGCGTATAACTCTACTTGCCACACGGACCAATGAAGCATCCTCACTCTACTGCTGTTCTTAATCTGTGGGCTCATTAAACTGCTTAATCTTTCGATGAAATACCTGTCTTCATCGAATGTTAAATCGGCAAAGTCAACCCATTTGAAAAAGATGTCTGAAGTAAAGTAGGTACTAACCTATAACCGTTATTGAAAATGGAAAAAGTTTAGTGTATTTAGGTAGTGGGTAAGAACCCTGCAGACCACAGAAGGTCTGACAATACCACCAACTGTAGACCAAAGCCCTAAAGCGTTTTACGAGTGAAAAGTATTCTACTTCTACCACGACCAAAGTCAGGAGTGAAAGGTAGTTCGTAGACAATAATGGCTTGGGCTATGTGACCGCGATTGAAGTTACGAGAACTTCAAACTTCGGTAAAGTTTTAATTAAATTCAATATCGGGATAGACCTGCTTCCCCACCTTGGATAGAATGTAACATGTGGATACGGTAAACTCGTGAACTAGATTATAGGTGAAACGTTGCAGGGGAGAAATTGATATTTACTGGCCATTATGAACTTTGGTTCTACCTTTAGGTTAGGATACCATTTAGACATTCAAAATCAAAGGTATTGTATGCTTGCCTTTGATAGTCCTTCGTGTAGAAAACCAAGAGTGGGGGTCAGTGTCAGCCTATTTCGTGTTTTGACCTAAATAACCAATACAAGGGATGTTTTTGCGCCCATCTATCACATAAAAATTGGTATCTTTTTCGCATCTGTTTGCGATTTTTTTTCCTCAGGACATCTAAATGGTGTATCAAATTAATGATAGTAGGTACCTACAGATAATCTATTCGGTCACTGCAAAGTCGTGAAGATCTTATATCATATCGAACTTCATAAGTAAGTTCGTAACTAGAACCTCAGCTTTGTCACAGCCACAGACAGGGAGATTAGGCGCTTTGCTGAAACTTCACAACTAATAGTTTGACAGTTGCAGGTTCGAGTCTCGCTCAAAGGCTATTAATGCAAAGTTTCGGGAAGTTGCGGGTTGAGCGAGGTCTGGTTTTATTGATTTTCTTGGATGCGACTGAAGCTTTCGACCTTATAAAACTGTCACCGAATGAGGCAAGAAAGAAAAAGAAGATAGTTACAGTCAACTTGATTTTAAATATCAGTTTCGGACCTTCCCTTCCCTTGGATGCCATAATTTGCCTAAATTTACACTATATATAATAATAATAATAACTAATATTAAAATGTCAAAGTTTGGATGGATGGATGGATGTTTGTTACTCATAACACGCCAGAATGACTGAACGGATCTGGATGAAATTTGGCACAGAGATAGATTATATTCTGGAATAGCACATAGGCACATACTTTTTATCCCGGGATTCCCACGGGAACGGGAACTACGTGGGTTAAACCACGAGACGCTGCTAGTAATATTATAAAGAAAGATTTGTTGTTGAAAGATTTGTTCGTTTGTTGGTTTGAATTGAATAGGCTCCGAAACTACTGGACTTATTTGAAAAATTCTTTCACCCTTAGAATCTTACATTATCCCTGATGAACATAGGTGATATAATTTACCCGTGCAAAGTCGGTGCGGGCCGCCAGTAGTTAAATATGTCAAATATATTTTCTTGCAGCATCAGGTAACCAGTCCACCCCAGACCGGCGCCTAGCCATCGTGGAAGGTGCTGCCTGGGTGATGGTCAGGGTCGGTGCTGGCGAGGCTGAAGCCAAGCTGGTGCTGGGAGCCAAGGTGCATGGATGCACTCCGCACCATGTGGCTCGGATACCACTGACGCATCCACTAGCGTTGCTGCATTACAGGAGCGTGCAGGGAGTAAGTACCTTAGGAAAGATCTGATGATGGAATGGTAGGTAGGTACTGGAAATTGAGTCTGATTTAGATAAATCTTTTAAATATCGGAATCCGTCAGTCGGACAAATGATTTACGAAACCGTGTAAGGGACATGTTATCTATGTCCTTCTACAGACCCTTTCAGAATGTTGGGACTAATTCGACAAACTACTTAGGCAATGATTTACGCGTCTAAGGTTTAGTTGCGCATCTTCTAAACATATAAATATACTAATAACACAAGCCAATCAATATCTGTTAATTTAATCACAAGCTATCACATAGTACCTACAATCACGGCCTGTGTCGACTAATCTAAATAGGATAAAAGTAAATTCATCTTCAGCTCATCATTTAATCGTTTCTCAGGGTTACTACGCAGTAGCAATAACGCCACCAGCTTCAGTCATCTGTGGTGACCGAGGCAGCAACTGGCAACTCTGGAACCCATCGCTGGAAGCTGCCTTGGACGCGCACTGCTCTGACTTGTCCACTGTAGGCCGGATAGCAGGCGCGCTCAACGCTCTGCTGGACAAAATGAGAGAAGGAGTTTATCAGGTTAGTGTTAGAAAGAGAAGTGATGTGGTGGTTTAGCCAGCATCTAGCAACTCTGGAACCCGTAGTTCGAAACTGTTTTGGACGCGCACTGCTCTGACTTGTCCACTGTGGGCCGGATAGCAGGCGTGCTCAATGCTCTACCTACTGGATAAGATAAGTCAAGTAAACCCGTGATGTGGCAATAACTGCCAACTTTAGAACCGGTCGTTGTCGAATGTGATCTTAGTTCTGCTCAGAGTGGCAAACTTATTACTAACGGAGGCACTTCTTTTGCTATTCGTAAGTGAGCTTTCTTAAAAAATATAAAGGAAATATTGCACACAGCAAGGAAATTGTCACTTAACATAGGCGGTTAGGTAGTTAGTAACCGCATCCTAATCCTAAAGACCCTTTTATCACCGTCAGGGAAGTCTCCGAGTCCTGTCCCGCTACGCAGCCTCTTGCGCCTTGCGGAGACGGCTCGACAAATGTGCAGGGTACAGCAGCTCTGCCGCCAGATGCCTGGTTTCCGCGCACGCCTCGCATCATATGTTGCTGGTGCTGGATGAGTAAGTTCATGACGGGTACAAAGGAAGCTATACCAGGGGAAAGGGTTTCTTTCTAATGCTCTGGAAAAAATCACATTGTCTATTGAAGAGTTTGAACTCTGGTCTACTCTTCAGGGTAGCTACAGCAATTCCACTGTGTCTAGCTTGTTCGAAGTTTGTTTTCTATGGAAGGTATAATACAAACTATTTCACATAGTAAAGAGTTTCAAGAATGATGGAAGGCGGAGACTTAAGTTACAAATTTTTATTCACGTATAAGGATAGTAACTGACTACTAAAGCCTCTTTTCTCCAGGTTACTCCAGATTTGCTCTCGAGGTGGTCCAGCCGGTTACTTATCTCCAGTTGACCGAGATGCTGTCAGCAGACGAGGCACGAGAGGAGTGGAGTGGGAGTCAGACGCACACTGCATCACAACCTGCCTGCAACATTTACATCGAGTTGTAGGTGAGACCACCCTAAAGATTCTTCTAGATTCCACAGTCATATAAGTCCCGAGCCCGATTTTATAACCGATTTTGGATAGAAAATGATGAGAACCTTTCATGAGTCACATCATTTACGTCATCTTATGGTGAAAACACACACTGCTGGATAAAGGCCTAATCTTTTACACACCAGCTCAATTGGTCCTATGCTAAGCTCATCTACATTCGTCCGGTCTTCATTCTAAAATGACTGCGTTACATATTGTGTGCAAAGGAGAAAAGGATATTCGAAAATTCAAAGATTATTCAAAAATGTTATTGTCAAGAAATACAGTTTCTGTTTATATCTCCTTACTTTTAGGTACATCATTGATGTACCGAACTCGAGTGTTGAATCCACTTTCAACTTATGATTGAATTGTGACGGGTTTTTGATTCATTGTTTATTTTTATTTTTAAAGGAGAAGATATCCCACCAACCCCATCAGAGTCCCTAGAACTGGCTCTTTTCAGCCGCTGGGAGAACCTGAACAAAGAAGCGAAGGCGTCCTCAGGCACCACCTACTGCAGGCGACAGCTGCGGTACTTGTGGAGGGTTTGTAGCGAGCTGGTCAAGTGCAAGAACTTGATTTCATATGTAAGTATTTATTAACAGCTGGATAGATGGAACCTCTTTGCTCTATTTATAAAACCTAAACAAATCTACTGACAAAATACTCGTTCAATTTTGCTTTGTTCACCACGGTTTCCCAGCAAGACGACTCGATAGGTCACTCAAGACATACCTATCATAATAATTCCAGCTGCTCACCTTTCCGATGAAATCGCGCGAGACCTGTACATCTAGGGACTTTCGCACCGAATTGGACGAATTGTCAGATTTTATTATTTTTGCCCACGTGGCACGCTAAATTTTGAGACATTTAAACTTAGTCGATAAATCCTATCAATCATAATAATCCCTGCTTCAATTTGTATACTAAATCTGAGTTTATCAACCGAAATCATTTGCAAATGTTAATTAAAATCCCTAGGAATCGCACAGCACATTCCGAGCCAACCTCATCCAAGCGACATCTCCCCACCAGGAGAGCATCGAGGACCTCATCCATATCCTGGCCATCATGCTGGACCAGGCCCGGGATCTCTACGTGAACAATTTCCACTCCAAGACGTATGCTGAGCTAGACAAAGAACTATCTACTTACAGGTATAACCGTCAGCTTATTTTACGAACATGTAATATGTCCTGCCTATCATTTCGCAGGGTAAAGTCATCTGTCCTTCCTTTCATTTCACTTCTGTCTGCTTTTCTTTACTAAGATTTTAGATTTCATTTGGTTCTCGTCTAGCTCGTCTTACTAACTTTGCCGTGAGTAAAACTCAAAACTCAACGATCCTGTGATCCTTGTCATATCCGTGGCATAAGTTTATGTTACTCATAAGAAATATGGAGCAATCGTGCCAGGTAAGTAGGTATGGATGGATATTAAATCCTTTTAAAGCTGCATCGATAATGGTCCTTCGAGCTGAATTCATACTTCGGTCCGTGCATTCGGAACATTATTTGTTTCCTCGAGCCGGAACAACATTGTGTTCCTGGAAGACTTATCCTTCCAGGAAAAAAATATTGATACGGCTCTCTTCATAAATCTTAGAAAAAAAACATACCAATGGGGAAAATAATGTTTTTTCTAGGAACTCATTAGAATTTCTTTCTTAGATCAAAGAAATGGAACAAACTGAAAGACTACTACGACGCGTCCTCAGCCTGCCTCATTGATGCGGTGCGCCGCGACCCTGACCTTCGCAGAGCTGATCTGCATGACCCTCAGGTTATGATGAAGAGCATCCTGCAGTGGCTGTATAAGGGGACTAAGGATGACAAGAAGTATTTAGGTTTGTGTTGATGGATAATTTTAAGTAGAGTAGGAAGGGAAGAATTGAATCAAATTATGCATATTAGACCGCTTTAGGTAAAAGATCGCCTCAAGAAATTTCACTATTGTTTTTTTTACTTGAATACAATTTTTGGGATCAGCGGGAACTGCAGTGGGGCTGTGGCTTAATTCTGTCCGTTTATCAGTTAGTCTGTTTTTTTATTTTATCATCATTGTCTGTGTATTTAATCGTTAATCTGTATATCCGTCTGTAACAGCTTATTCTTTCAATCAAATCATGTTCTCTTCGTCAGGTCCAGTCCTAAAGCCCTACCTGGAAAGCCTCTTCACATCCTCCTTAGAGAACTCATGGTTCCTCGAAGAGATGGACGGAAGGTGCGACCGGGAGTTCGATGGGCTGAGGGAGTACTGTGCGGGGGTCCATGATGGAACTCTGGAGCCCTGCCTCGGACTGTTGGAGGCGGGGAAGAGGTTCGCCTGGGCGAAGGCGGAGGTGGATTTTGTGGACCGGTTTAGACATGTTGGTAAGTGTCATCATCATCATCTCAGCTGAACAAGGTCTACTCGCCACAATAATCGGTCCGCTGCATCCAGCAGTTTCCAGTGACCTCTGTGGCTGTGGACCTCTGTTGGTAAGTGTAGTCAACTGATATTGGTATTCTGAATGTGTTCCTTGAATAAGTCGACGGAAGTTGCGAGCGGGAGATAGATCTATATCTTTATGTACACGAATTATACTTACTGGCTCAGCGACGAAGTGTGCCTTGACTTGCAATAAGAAAAGTCGCCATTCTGCACAGGATAGGAAAAATGGTGACCGTGAGATAAATACTTAGATCAATATTGTTCGATATCTTCATGTTCACACAGTTTCATCTGGGTCGGAACTTCGGAGTCCGAAGTAAGCGGAGCTCGTGTCACCTTACCTGTAGGAACCAGATCACTTATATACCTCTTTTATGCATAGAAAATACCCAGACCCGGAGCAAATATCTGCAAATCGTACAAACATTCGTTCAACACGCGACCTTTTGCGTCTCTCGGCCCATAGTTTTATAATTATTCACACAAAGTCTCTCATTAAGTGCACCAGCTGTCATGACACTTAATCCAATATCGACCAATATCCGCCATTATTTATCTAAAAAGCGCTTCAATTTTACAAACAAAAACCTATTCCAATCACATGCAACGGTCTATCACATTTTATTTTCCAAACTCGCAACAATTAAAGCCTAGTAGGTAGCCGTAGCCGACAGAATTTAGCGAAAATCGGCATTCATCTGAAATATGCGGCATATTTCCCACACGCCCAACAAAAAGCCCAATACATGCGCTTATAGCTACCAATAGCCAATAGCTTCATGTTTGTACGCTGGGTTATTCTAGTACCTAGTGGTGAGACGTGATAGTGACAATGTGGTACACCTACCGCCGCCATCACGTCTCACCACTAGGCACGAGTAGGATTTGATGTAATGGATTCCTAGGGAAAAAAGACGCTGTTCTAGCAGACCACCTGCTAGATGACGTGTCGATAATGTTCCAAATATTGACAACAGTTTGGAAATTAAAAACAAACAATTTTAACGCATTCACTGCCCAGCCGCCGCCAGTCCAGCCGCCACACAGAGCTGGATATCGACGTCTGTGTCTTGGGCCATGAAAGTGTTAGTATAGGACCTAATTATATGTGTATGATATGTCAAGAATCAAGAATAATCAAAATTAACAATTTGTTCGTTCATACATTTCTAAGAGAACATCTGATCTTTGAATTGTTGTCAACAACATTTCGAAACTTTTGCAGTTTTTGTCGAAAATTAACATAACCACCTAAAGTGGACGAGCTGTCTCACCTACACTACACAATATAGGTCCGGATCAAAATTTCACAAGGATTTTGCATTGCACTCGAATTGGTTAGCATTTTAAATATGGCCAGGGTAGCTGGGTCCCCGAGGGTAGGGTTTTCGAGAGGTTATTGGTCGGGGGTCGCAGAGTGGAGGGGTCAGGGGAGCTGGTCCAAAGTTAATGCGGGGGCGGCGGAACAGAGATGGTGTGATGCTGGATGGGTTAAGTTTCTCGAATACACAAAATACCTACAATGAGTTATTGTAGCCCTTTCTTGTCCTGCATTATCTGTTTCTGGGTGTGCAATAAGTTAAGTCAGTCTTCTATCGTATTTTACTATAAAAACTATCGTAGTTTGACGAATTCATTACGGACGTGAGCGGGTTAACTACGAACCTTATTTGTGTTGGAAGAACACCAACGTTTCATCCCTTAACGAGGGACTTCTTCAGGGTGAGTGCGGTTCTAGGCGCGCGCGTTCCGCGTCTCTCCGAGCACTTTTTGTTTTTTTGTATCGTATTGTAATTTTTTTAACGTCTATAAAAAGGAGCAAAGATTATGGCGGAATGGAACGAGCTTCCAGCGTCTGTTTTCCCGCCCGAGTACAATCTTGGAGTCTTCAAATCCATGATGATAAGTTCCTTTTGGGAAAGCGTACTCCGTAAGAGGCCACATCATCATTCAAGTGAGATGGAGGCCAAACGCTTGACCATAACCTATGTAACTTGATATCTCCGTCAATGGTTAACCAATTTTGCTGATTCTTATCATTATTATTATCATCATCATTATTGTTATATAGTTTGATCCCGAGGTGGTCCTATCTTTTATTTTTATTCGCGAGGGAGACTATTTATCCCGTAGAAATTAAGAAACCATAATGATGTTTATGTGGAAACACGAAAAAATCCTAGGTTTTCCACAAAGTGATGACGCTACAGGGTTCACTACAGGGAACTGGAGCGGCATATCATAGTGTGTGTGTACCGCCCCCCCGACGCAAATCAGGAAGCTTTTGAATGTACTATGGAAGAAGTTTTGTTGAAGGTATTTACATGTAGGAAAGATCTCATTATTTGTGGCGACTTTAATATAGATATTTTAGCGAATCCTCTTGCCGATAGATTGCTTAATTTATTCAAATGCTTTAGTTTAGAACATCTTTTTAATGACCCTACTAGGGTAACCCCAACATCTGCCACTTGTTTAGATAATATTTACTGCAATCAATCTCCAATCAACAAAGCAGTAATTAAGCATTTCAAATCAGACCATTATGGTCAGAGTGTTAATTTTAGTTATAACTTGAACGATAAAAATAAAGTTGAGAAATATACCTACAGGCCTATCACAGAAAGCCGTATTAGGAATTTTCAAAGTAAAGTAGAACTAGCAGTAACTAACGTATCTTGTTCTGATGACCCTAATGACTTATTTGCCAAACTTTTGAATGTCATAAACAAAGAACACAGTGAAGTATTCAAACTTAAAACTTGCATAGTTAGAGACAAGGTCGGATTCACTGATTGGGCTACTCCCGGCATTTATAGAAGTAGGAATAGACTATACGATCTTTATGGTGCTAAAGAAGCTATGTTACATGATCCTGCGTTTCTTTTGTATGTAACAAACTACTCAAAAACATTTAAGAAAGTCTGTAACACTGCAAAATGCCTGTTCTTGAGAAAAAAAATAGTAAACGCATCTAATAAAATAAAAGCAACATGGAGACTAATAAATAACGAAACTGGTAAATCAAAGCCACGTAATAGAGAAATAAGGTTAAAAATTAATAATTCAATTCTAATAAATGATAAAGATATTGCCGATGCTTTTGATGCATTCTTTTCCGATATTCCTAAAGTTGTTACCCGGTCTCTAAACTCCTCACCTTCAATGGCGGTTAAATTATTAGAATCATCTGTTGAAAAATGTAACGAAGTCTTTATCTTTAGCCATGTAAATGATAGTTATATAGTGAAAACATTTAAGTCAATTAACATCAAAAACACTGAGGATCTTTGGGGTATTTCAACAAAAGTACTGAGCTCTATTATTAAGGAAATTGCTCCTTGTTTGGCCTATATTTTCAATAGTTGTGTCGATGTAGGAATTTTTCCTGATCTCATGAAATACAGTAAACTGGTACCTCTTTATAAGTCTGGTAGTCACACTGATCCAGCCAACTACAGGCCAATTTCAATACTCCCTGCAATAAGTAAAGTTTTTGAAAAAATTATTCTCACTCAGTTGTCCTCTTATTTTAACCTTAATAGTCTACTTCATGAAAATCAATTTGGCTTCACCAAGGGTAGATCAACAACTGATGCTGGTACAGTTTTATTAAGGCATATATTGGATGCCTGGGAGAAAGCGAAAAACGCTATTGGTATTTTTTGTGACCTTTCTAAGGCTTTTGATTGTGTAGATCATGATACACTCATTAGGAAATTAAAACACTATGGAATTGGCAGCAAGGCACTGGACCTTATGCAATCCTACTTATCTGATAGAGTCCAAAAAGTAGATATTGGTAAAGAAAGATCTAGTGGGTCAAAAATTGAATTAGGCGTCCCACAAGGATCAATATTAGGACCCTTTTTATTTTTAGTATATGTAAATGATCTCCCTTTTTTAGCAAAAGATCTCTGTGACATAGTCTTATTTGCTGATGATACTTCATTGATTTTTAAAGTTGACAGAAATAAATATAATTATGACGATGTAAATAATTCGCTTTCACAAATAGTAGATTGGTTCACCGCCAATAACCTCTTACTCAATTCAAAAAAAACCAAATGTATAAAATTCATGTTACCAAATGTAAGAGAACTCCCAACTAAGATAATGCTAAAGGGTGAGATAGTTGACCTTGTAGACTCAACTGTTTTCCTAGGGTTACATATTGATTCCTCTCTTCAATGGGGACCGCAAATTGATGCTCTCGCAGGCAGACTTAGTTCAGCAGCCTATGCGGTTCGAACAATTAGATATATTACCGATGTAGATACGGCTAGGTTAGTTTATTTCAGTTACTTCCATAGTATAATGTCTTACGGTATCTTGCTTTGGGGACGGGCAGCCGACATCCAGACTATCTTTGTTCTCCAAAAAAGGGCTGTACGTGCAATTTATAAATTAAAGCCACGCGATTCTTTGAGGGATCTATTTAAAGACATAAATATTTTGACAGTAATATCGCAATACATCTATGAAAATCTAATGTATACGCATAAAAATAAAGATAGCTTTTTGAAAAAATGTGATGTTCACAACAGAAATACAAGAAACAAGAACAAACTACACATTCCATCATATAGATTACGAAAGGTAAGCAAATCATTTATGGGAAATTGCGTACGCTTTTATAATAAGCTTCCATCTGAAGCAACTGAGCTCCCTATTCGTAAATTTAAACAGTACATAAAACTAAATCTTATCAAGAAAGCCTTTTACTCCGTAGATGATTATATCAATGATGTTAATGCTTGGCCAGATGTCGCCCAGTTCCGCACCGACAATGGTATTATAGGAGAACAATCTTAAGCTTAGTTTTATATAAATATTGACCTGTATCTAAATCCCATTATATTTAGACTTAGATAGGCGAATAACATTGTATTAAATTTTAAGCATTATACACTTACTAGTGGTTTATTTTTCGCTTCTTCCACTAGTGGACAAAAAATTGAAGCGAACAAAATCAATAACATTTTGTTTCTTAATTGATAATAATTACTATTTATTAAGCTGTGTTTATGTATAAAATTTGACTTGTCTAAGTGCTTATTTTGTAAGCCTAAAGAAATAAAGTTATTGAATTTTGAATTTTTTTTTTTTCACAATATCTGTAAGTTCTAGCAACTCTACATTCGGAAGTTTGCGGCGAGTTGCAAATCCGAGTTCCCGATACAGTGTCCGACGGATCACTTTACATTATCCGCTGAACTGACTCGCTAATCCTGCTTCCTTGATGTTTATGGATCAGCAGACAAGGTAATCCCTCGAGATTGGAAAACAAATGGTGTTTGTTTACTTATACATGGTTAAGAGAAACAATTATCGGTTCTGATGCCCACTTGGAAACTGCTTAGAATTAGGTATCTGGTATATATCAGCCTTGGAAACGAAATTGGGGCAAAATACGGTAATTTTTTGTGATTAACTTCTGTGGGGCAATGGCGTGTGGGTATCGATACCCAGGTTCGATACCCACACGCGAAAAAATTGGAGCTAATATCAGTATGTAGTCCTATAATTGAGAAATTAATTAAACTTACACTACATAATATAATACCTACCTACATAACCTACAAAATCCCTTTTTTTGTGTGATGTTTTCTGTGTATTTTGATGAATAAATATTTTTAGTGTACAAATAAAACGAGGTAACTTTCTACCCCCAGATTTCCGCCTGGTCTTCCCGACAGGAGACGGCATGGCGATCTCCTACCCCATCAAACTACCGTCACGCCGCTCGCACAGCGCCGCGCGAACTCTCACTCTAAGCCGACGGGATAAGGAACAGGCTAAGCTGAGGCTGGCCAGGAGATGCGTGCTGGCTGCCTTTGGGAACGCCTTGCTAGGAGACAAATGGTAACAACTTTCTACAAAAATAAATTGTGAACTCTAGTCCATGGGATAAGGAACAGGCTATTTTAAGACTGGGGAGGACATGAGTGCTGGCTGTAACGCTTTGCAAGTATATGGTAAGAACCAAAGAAGAATGGTTTTTGCCCCTATCATAGTCCACTGCTAGACATGTGCTCCCCTAATGAACGCCATAGTGCTCTATCTTCAGCTTGCCATCCACATGGCAAGCTGAGGATAGGGCGCTCGCATCCATGATGCTTATCCACCAGCATCTGCCAGTCTTTCGTGATCTGCGAAAATCTGGTAGAAGCTGGTCATCCCACTTGGCCACAGGGCGTCCTCCACTACAACGTCTGCCAAGTCGCAGTCCCTACCCAAGAACACGATTACCTCAAACCTTCAGATTTTCTACTTCAGACGATCCTTTTTTAAGAATGGAAACAGAGACAGCTTTCAAAAGTATTTTAAAATTTTATTTTGGCACAAGTTTACAAGTGTTTTGAGGAGCGTTGGCTTGTAGGTACAGTATTTTTAATATGTATTTTTGCTTCAACAAAACGAAGGTCAGTTTACCATTCCACTCTAGAAATGAAAGTGCTTCTGTTCTCGCTATTTTATGGCAGAGCCAGCCGTCTCGGCAGCTCGTGTTATCGCGTTGGCAGGCGTCCGAGCACGTGACTAGCTCGGAACGAAGGCGATCCACTAGATTACACTGCACTTCACTGTTCGAGGCTGACCGACACTAATTTTTGCTCGCGGCTTTGCATTATGACACCTGGAGCTTACAACACTCAGAGATAATGTAGCTATTATGAAAGTCTGTGTGTATCTTTGTTACCACTTATCTCCGAAACTACTTAACTTATTTAGATGAAATTTGATAGATATTTAGATAGTTTAGGTTCTAGAATAACACATAGCCTAATCTTATTTTGAAAAATAAACCTGTGAAGGGGTTAAAAAGGAAAGTAAAGTTTCTATGGAAAATTATTATTCCTTGCTCAAAAGTCACTCAAAAAACGGTATAAATAAACTACATAGTAATTAATTATGACCGTACTTTTATTTTTACAAAATTACCCCTAGGGGGTTTGCAAAACATTTCTGAAAGTTGAATGAAAAAAAAAAAACCCTCACGTATCTCCGTAACTACTTAACTTATTTAGATGAAAATTGGAATGTAGATAGTTTAGGTTCAAGAATAACACATAGGTTTATCTAATTTTGAAAAATTTACCTCTGAGGGGTTAAAGAGGGTGGTAAATAATTAACGCGCATTTTGTAAAAGAAACTGCACTTTGCAGTTCCTAGTCCCTTCAGAAATGAATCTGGGAACTGTGTATTGTATTCACAGAAAGCGGGTTCAATTCCGTTCGCAATCAAATATTGGTTTGTCATTTTCAATTAAGCTCGATATAGTACGGAATTAAGACCGTCCACTTTGATCTCTGTACAAAGATAGGTAGCAGTGGCAGCCACTCTAGTTCTATTCTAGTGACGTCGTTATGCCTTTAATTCTGGAAGATATCGCTCTAAGCTCTAGTATAGCTCGGTCATTCTACAAGCTGTATTTTGCATATCTTGTTTTATTATTGATGAGTTATCAAATTGTGTTGTATTGTATGAATCATGTCTAAATTATCTAAGGTCCGATGTCTAAGGTCACCTCTAACAGCATCATTTCTGCGTAGAGCCTATAATTTAAAATTAATTTAAAAAACTAATACTCAATGCACACAACCTCAGATTAAATCGTTAATAGCACAAACATCCAAGGCCTAGCAATAAGCCTCTAGAAATGTATTTAACAAGCACGTTCGGATGAACAATCGAGTGAACTTATAACGACGCCGCCCGAGCCCGCTGGGGCGGAAACGAGGGGCGCCGCCCTACGCTCGTTGTAACTCAAATTAAACTTGACAACTATAAAATTGCTGGGACTGACGGACAATGCATTATAAACTGCTGGTTGTACATATTTGTTTCGACCATTCAAAAATGGTAAAAAATTTAGATGGTTTTTGAATAGCAAATTAATGAAATGTATGGCATTTATGTGTCTATTCCAAAACATTTACATTTATTGTTACAAATACGTAAAAGTAAAAAGGAATTTACGAATTCCCATCATAATGAATGAATATTTGAATAATATTTAAAATTAAAAGGGTTTTGAAAGAAAAAGTTAACTTAATTCAAGTTAACTTTTTCTTTCGAACGCTAAACAAACTTGTTGGCACCGTAAGTGGGTAATTTCGGAATAATCACATTTCAGAATAATTCGAAAGCACACCCAATTAATTAATAATAATAAAGTGTTTATTGGTTAATTTTATATCTGCTAGCTGCAATGCGTATAGAACATTTTGTGACAAGAAAGTTCAGACGATTTCGCATGTTATTTAGAAATCACGTTATCTGATGAGGAACCATCCTCTTCACGCAGCTGGGTACAACATACATGTTATTCCATAAAAAGACTATAGTTATAGTATAGTCCGATTATTTTCTACATGTCATCATCCATCATCAGTCTATGTTAGTCCACTGCTGGTCATAGGCCTCCCCTAACGAGCGCCATAGCACCCTGTCTTTAGCTTGACGCATCCACGCATCTGTCTGCAGTCTTTCGCAAATCGTCATCTCACCTGGCCGGAGGGCATCCTACACTACGTTTACCGAGTCGACGTTTGCCACATGTTCACTTTATTTTATAGGGTATATGTAGTTCTGTAATTTTAAAAGTATCAAACATGTTCCCATCTTTTCTTTAAACTTTCCATAAAATACATTAATTAAATTTTGTTGACACGGAATCGACAGGTAATATTTTCATTTCATTCTATTTCCCCATTCACAATCCCTTCAAAACAATTTAAATCTTACTTAACAGCCTAAAACCAAGACTGCCTCGGCACGAGAGTCAGGAGATCCTAGCTAGCGTGAAGACCGGCCACTACTGGCGTACCTCCAAGCCCGACATCATCCCTTCATCATCAGATCTAGATACGCTGCCTAGGCTGAGGAGAAGGTCTAGGAGAAGTAGACCTGCTACGTCACATGGGTTTCCAGAGATTTCGATTACTAATCAATCAGGTAAGTCACTATATCATCACATCACATTTTTGTCGTCAGCTCGTTCGTCCTTGACAGGATATACTAAAATAACAGTCCCGATGATCAGCTATCCGATACAAAAGCTTTTCATATCGTTACGTTTAGTCTGATATAATTCATATGAGGCGGGCATTGTCATCATTTGCCTATGATTAGAATAGAAAAACACTTATTTTATTTCTTACATACATAGGGAACGAGAACAATTTGATGTAATTATACAAATCAAGACGAAATCAAAACATAAATCTATAAACGAAGTCATAAATCTGTTTCCAGACCAAAAGACCATGCGTCGTAAATACCACACCCTTAAAAGCCTGGTGTACAAGGAACCAGTGGAAAGCATCAAGGAGATGAGACAGAGACCGCGCTCCGCCGGGTCCACCGTGAGGAACAAGGAGGCCTTGAGTAGACCCAGTCTGCTGGAGACTTTGGACTTTATCAACAGCGTGAAGGATGCGCTATGCGGTAAGAGTTTGAATTTTTCTCTTAGATCCATTGTACGTGTTCAGTTTGAATGGGATTGTATATGAAGGTCTATCCCAATTTTACATACATGATCTAAATAACATGTGTGACTCCAGCACAGCAGTTCAGGTCACACGGTAGTGGTCGTGCTAAGATGTGTAGACAGCTGCCACCGGGAACTCTTTGCTCGGACCATCTCGAGGAAGTTCAGCTATCAATATCTTTGTTACAAATAAAACCTAAGGTTTGAAAAGTTTAGATTCTCTGTTTAGATACTCTTCCCAACGTATGAAACTGACTTCTAAAATTACTAGTTCATATAAATGTTTAGGTGCTTCTCGTTGACCTGCAAACGTCTGGAATATAGGTAGGACTCAGGGCCAAAATAAATAGAAAATTCTAAAACCTAGATTTCAGGATAACGTCGTCCAAAAAAACGTGTCTTCCTCCAGCTACATGTTCATCAATGGATAAAAATACTAATCGGCAAGCACCTTTCTTACAGTGGAAGAATCAGCAGCCTCTGACTTCGAAGACTCCTCCTGGTCTATCGAAGACTCCTGGCTGGTCGGGCAGGCGGCGCCATTGAACCTAGTCGCGCACCGCTGCGGCGCCCACAGCCTGCATCTGGCGCCTGCTGACCTGGTCTCAGCTCTGCTGGACCGGGGCAGGTTCACTGTAAGTCTTACATACCTACAGATTTCTGGTCTACAGGAGGCTCTGTTCTATAGGAGACTTTGGGCGGGCAGATGCTGTTAAACCTGGAAGCTCCTGACCCATAGAAGATGCTAGAAAAGGGAACCCCTCTAAGCGACAATGCGCATGGTCGCTTAATGATGTTCTGTCTTCTCTGCCTCAGTCTCAGTATGGGCAAACGCCCATTCGATGGATATTTTTTATCTCCATCTTCTTACAGATACTCCAAGAGCTGTGCACCTGGTTAGGCGAAGGCAGCGAGGGAGCCCTATTTGCGTTGCATCGTCTGGCTCGGGCTGCGAGGTCAAGGAGTAGTGAGAGGATGTCCAGGTAACTAAAGTAGGAAGACCAGCGTTGGTTTTAACGTGTTAACAACTAATGCTGAGACAGAGACCATTTTATAATTCAAGGCAAAAATAAGTCAGTTTTACTTTAAAATATAATGTTTATTTTTGTTTGAATTGCAAATAAATTTTTATCATTCCACCGATGTGTATTAATGTAAAATGATTGTTGATAAATGGACTGTGTATGTAAACTGTGTTATGAATGAAATAAATGTGATTTGATTTGGTTTTGAATAACACAATAGGTCAAAAACTTTATTTCTTTAGGCTTACAAAATAAGCACTTAAACAACTCAAACTTTATAAATAAACAGCTTAATAAATAGTAATTATTATCAAATAAGAAACAAAATTTTATTGATTTTGTTCGCTTCAATTCTTTGTCCACTTGTGGACACAAGTGTTGCTTGGTAAAGAACTAACTAGCAGCAGGATGACGCTGTGTTAATTGTTCATTTATTTTATTTTGTCTGTCTCCTCGGATGTTTCTCACACTTATTAAATTTGTTCCTCTACCAAATAAACTTTGATCGAAATCTGAATCTGAATAATAATAATATGTCATAATAAAGCAGATATAAGTAGAAGTGTTCTTCTCTAACCTTGTAGTGCATGGAAGCTACCTGAAGTAGAAGGCACTCTCGAAGCGCCACAGAGGTACAAGCCTCGGCCTCTAGACGCGACGTCCGGGGACGAAGCCCCGCCGCCCCCGCCGCCTCTGCCCAGGCACTCCAGCAGAGAGAGGATCCCTGCACAGGTATCACCTCCCTAACCAGCTAACATACAACCACGGTTGAGCATGCCTCCCCATATTTTAAAAATAATCGTCCTCATTTCTAACTAAAACCTTCTTCCGCAGATTTCATCCCGCTACTCCGACTACCTGCCCCCAAGTCGCATCCAAACAGAACCCATCTACCTCGAACCAAAGAAACTCAACTCATACACCGGGATCATCAACCCAATCTACGACATAAAGATCCCCAAAGATCGCTTCGCAGTCAAAAGGTCCCGCTCCTTGGGCCGAAGCTTCAGCCTCAAGAACTCCGCAATAGAACTCACAAAGTATAATATAACTTTGGGTCATAAAAGTGGGAAGAAGACCAATGATGTGGTGACGGCAATAACGGGGACCTCGGGAGAGACGGGCTTAGAGCATAAAGGGAGTTTCTTCCAGAGGTATGCAGCGACTGATGTGGTGGGGGATTCGTATAGAGTCAGTAGAGTTACTATTGATTGAAGAAATGTTATTGTGGAGAGCAAACACCAGTCTATAGCAGTCCGCTGCTGGGTCTAGGGAGTAATGACATAATCCCCACCCTGGGCGTTCGGGTTGGGGATCGTAGGGCACAGTTGCGCGTGTTAAGACGGCGCTATATCATAATCAGCCGATCGGGAGGGTAGGATCGGTAAGAGAGGAAAATGGGACGAATTGTGAAGAGCAAATCTGGTTTTGAAATTGATGCATAATTTAGGATCGTCGTAGATGGCACGAGCTTCGGGATGCCTAACGTTTATGATGATTCCGCTTTTTTATTTAGGATTTTGTGTAGGATTCGTCAAAGTTGTATAAAAACCTACCTATAGGATTATAGTACTTTACTTACAATAGTAAATTTGAGTGTTGCCCCAATATCGTACAAGTACATAAAGTTGACAGCTTATCGCCTTATTATGTGTAAATAAATATTCATAAGTAAAACTTTCACTTTCTATATTCTATATAATATTAGCTTAAGTGTATTGATTTAAGATAGTCTATTGTGTGTGTTGTTTTCGTTGTAAACCAATAAACCTTTGTGTTACTAAAGATTTGTACTTGCAAGAATTAGACGTTTAAATAAGTTCTAAAACACTTCACAGGCACTTGAAGGCAAACCCTTATATCCACAAAACCTTTAAATCCAAATCCTCAAGTTCAGAACTTGTATCCACCCTTTAACCCCAGTCCTGCCGGCAGGGAGACCGACAAACAAACTATCTCAGACAAGTTTCATGTTTCCGATTGTAAAGTTTGAAACATCTCGTTATAAGTTATTAGACGAAACAATATGTGTGGTGTTTGGTGTAAAACAGGAGTGTGGAAAATGTAAAGAAATAGAAAATTAATTAATAAATAAAAAAATCCACACTGCATTATCTTACCGTACCTATTACGCAAGCTCCGCTATGCTTTAGTTCATTATTAACGAGCTTCGACGGCTTGCGCGGCTGTACATGCATGCGTCATATAGAGTTATTCTGTGCCTTTATGTTAAACCAGTCTTAAAAGTACCTATTTTCAAGCAAAATATCATTTTTTTTTTGACTATTCACACAGCATTATCTAGCCCCAAGCTAAGCAGAGCTTGTGTTATGGGTACTAGATAACTGAAATACATAATACAATACATTACAGAGATATATATTTTTTATCATACATAGACGACCAGAACACCCGGAACAAATACTTGCAGATCGTACAAATATTTGTCCCAAGGCGGGCATCGAATCCGCAACCTCTTGCGTCACCGGCGGACCTTCGCCCGCCGCGCCACAGAGGTCGTCAAATTTGTCCTTTAACATCATCCGCAACCAAACTTCGCCCACTGCTGGGAAGAATAGGCCTCCAATCTTTGGTGCCACTACGACAAAAAATCTCAAGCATCAGAGAGCACTCCGTGCATGAAGCCTTTGCCGATTCGGAATGATTCTGCGTGTCTGGTCAGTTTAACGCTTTTTAACTAGCATGACAAGCCCGCCTAATGAAATTTGCTCTGTTGGTTCCACGACTGAATTCCACATTGATGTCGCAACCAAAGGTCCTAGTGGCAAAATTTTGGACTGGTGGTCCCACACAAGGTGGTATGGTTTTATTAAAGTTTTCCGAACCAATTTCATTCATTTCAGTTCATTTGGTTGGATCTTATCAGACAAGGTTTTACGCTGAATTGTTACGACATATTTTTCATGAACAGTTTATGACTCGTACACGACGCCCAGCAACTAAATGCGAAAATTCAGATAATCGCCATCGTCTAGCAAAATATTTCCGAGTCGTCGTCATGACAGTTTCTTAACCATACTACCCATAACTAAAGCTAAAATTATAACGTAAGTGTTTTCAAGCACTCACGCACGGGTAAGTAAATCGATAACAAAGTGTAAACATTGTAGCAGTAAACAAGTGGAAAACATATCACGGACGGACCAACAATGCCCGCACTAACAAGGTGCATTGTGCGAATGTTGATTGCGAATGCCAAGGCCGCAGGACGCGGGAATCAAACGTAGGCTGGGCTTACACTGGGCAAGTACAGGGCGAGTAGTTCTATTTATATTAAGCCAATATTTTCCGATTCTGAAAAACTTGATTATTTTCTTGGAGATTCTGGTGAGCCACGGGTAATTATTTCCTCCCGTGCTCCACTAGGAGAAACACGCAGGTAGGCCACGGGTAATGGACGGTATGTGTCCCAGTATCATGCATGCTACTCCAAATTATTTTTTGTAAATAGCAACCCATAACCTCCTCTAGGCTCTATGCCCACTGCTTTTTGAAGGTTCCTATCATCTCAACCTAAAGATGTCCACTTCTGGACACTAATGCCTCCTCCAAAGATCAAAATAACTAATCCTGGGTCAGTATCGGTTCCGTTCACCAACCTTTATTTATTTTCTTATGTTATTTTTAAAAATAAATATGTAATTTGGTTTTAAAAGAACTTGTATAGGTATGGTAGGTTAAGATGCTACTAAGATTCAAGGAGCTGAATCTTAGTAGCTCCTTGTATGCCATGATTTTTCATGCCTTTTGCATGAGAAATCATGGCTTTGAATTCAAAGAAATTGCAAAATTTCCCAAAAATATTCGATTTCGGTGGGACTCGAACCAGCGTCCCACGGCCAGCTCAGCCACGGAATCAGTACTTGCCTGTTTTTGGGAACTTATTTATTTTCTAAGAACCCAGAGTACGAGGGCTTACGCACTTTAATAACTAACATTTTAATTCAACCGGCTGATCGAGTGTCGAGTTAAAAACTTACTGGTGATGATGCCTTATCAATAACTAGCTCAGTGTAAACCTGCCCTTGCTACACGTGCGCGACAACTGACACCTATTTGCTCTTATTCGAATCGCAAACGAGAAAAACAAATCACTGTAGAATAGTCTCGTAGCACTGCTACGGCGTAGCTCGGAGCACTTCGTAGACCGAAGAAAATGTGCTCCACTTGTGGGATAAATGGGACATCTTCCTCATAGACTGGGGTGTGTGGGCAACAATGCATTATGGTAGACTAGTGAAGGTAAAGACAAATTACAACGACAGGTCGCGCGCGTTTTCTCGTTCAAAGGTAGGTCGCGCGCGACATGCCGCGCTTATGGCACAAAATGTGTTTACGAGACAGATTTGTTCGCCGAAATGAAAGTATTTAAAACGAAAACCAATAATTATTTAAAGTAAGTTCAAAGCATTCCTTTTATTTGTTATTTATTGCCCGGATTTCCAATAAAGCAGAAAATCAGATTCACAAAAATAAAATACTTTAAAAACCGGATCTTCTTGAAAAATCCTTTGAATTAATTTATCATAAATAACCTCTTCTGAAATTTTGTAGAAGATAAAAGGAAAAGCCCGTCAACTTTGTTGAAAGCCCGTCATCAATTCATTTTCATAAAAATATTGCTTCGCGAAGTTTCATCGTACAAAAAGGTACAGGGAAATTTAATTTGGAAGACGGAAGCTGTGTGAAGCTGTAATAGGTATATTAGGTTTATTTCTGTGTGCACCTAGTTTAATATTGGTGAATTTGTTTTATATAGGACTTCTTTCTGCCCGTGGCTTCGCATGCGTTGTTTCTTGGACAAAATGTTGCAGTTACATACATTATTTCAAATATAATTTATTTTACTATAAAAACTATCGTGGTTTTTTGTAATTTATTGTTTATTATAGAAATGTTTAAGGGTTGTTTGTATCTCATGGAAACGTTTATTTTATTCCAGGCTTAAACCTATATCTCCGCAAATTTTCAGATCGTTCCGTTCAGTTGTTTTGGCGTGAAGAGGTAACAGACATCCGAACTACTGAACGGATCGTGCTGAAATTTAGCATAAATGTAGACCTAGATTACTTCTTTCAATCGGGCGAAACCTAGTTTATAATAGTAGAGTGATTTTCTATTATTACCTAAAGGATTAAATGAAGTGGGATGCCAGTATGTATATAATGATATGTAAAAACCAGTATTGACTTTAACAAAAAAAAACAATCTTTTGCTTGAAGTTTTGTATCTTGTGCTACTCGCAATCTCCTGACACTAGAAAAAATACAAATTTTCATTTTAAGTGAGTTTAAACATATTTAAATTATAGTCGAAACGCTTTTTCGAAACGTATTCTCTCATCGTCGTTATTCTTATCTCGCCGTTGAAGATCGTCCTTGGAGGTGTACCTTTAGGTCACAGTCAATCAGTCACGTATCTTCTTAACTCTATACATGTTCGTATTCTTCTCATTCGAAGTCCACCATAATTATCATCAACAACAATTATTAGTTAAAAATTGTTGGACAATTAACATAGCACCGACAATAGTTGCTGTGCCACACAACATCATCTAGTCTCAACTTATATACTTAATACAATACAGACACGTACTTTTTATGAATGTAGCGGGTTAACTACGGACCTTGTTGTCCTTGTTGACCTTGTCTTTAAACAAATACAATACAAATACAATACAGAATCATTTATTTACCATAAAGATTACAGATGACCTAATGTTACATTATGAGATACTTAACTATTACAGATACAGACATGATGTGATACACAGATGTGATACAGATGATGTGATTTATAGTAAAAACATTGTTACCCGTGGTCCCCGCACTAGGCTTGTCACTTTGAAGTTCCTCGTTAGGGAATGAAACATTACGACCGGGTTAACAAAAAACCTTTGTACTGTACCTGTTTCGTACAGAAACAGACAGGGTTGGTAGTTAACCCGGTTACATTCATAAGGTATAGTCATGTCTTTAAGTAATGTACCTATATATTATTTTTTCATAGTGTACACGCAGATCTGAAACAAATATCTGCAGATCGTAAAAAGTTATCCCGTGGCGGAAATCAAACCAGCAACTTCGTACAGACCTTCACCCGCTGCGCCACTGAGATAGAGATGGTCCTGTAGGTCCCAGTTAATCAGTCACGTAACTTGTACACTATAAATCTTCGTTTTCTTCCCACACAAAGCCAACCTTCAGAACAATTATAGGTTTAGTACAATTCTGTGCTGTTTATGAGGAACCCTAATTCTATAGTAGTTCGTAGATTTAAGCGCCATTTTGTCGTTTATAGCACTATCTACGCAAAGTTTGTGAGTTATAGTTGAGTAATAGTTACTGTTTGTCATTGTGTGGTCGGTATTCATTGTTCAATTATTGCCCGTGCCTGGGGAGTACAGTCGGTGATCAAATCTCTTGCATAAATACAAAAACGTCATAAGTGAAAATGTGCCTGTTTTGATTGAATACAACAATATCTCTTCTATCTTATACGATTACAAAAACAATCTAGCTTACTATGGTTGGTATTCATTGTGAAATTATTGTCAGTACCTGGGTGCTAGTAGGTACGTACTGTCGGCTTCAGAAGCTTTTGATCAAAACAAATAAAAGCCATAAGTGAAAATATGTTTGTTGTCATTGGATACAGCAAGATCTCTTAGAAATACAATCACCAAAGAAATTCAATTGCATTGTTTAATTAATTTTACGTACAAGTACAGTTTGCTTCAAAAGTTATAGTTTCTGGCATAGGATAGTGAGTGCTTTGGATTTTACTGTAAACTTCTGTCTTCTTTAAATAAATAAAAGCCGACAAGTCAAATCAAATCAAATCGTTTATTCGCTTAGAACATGGGTAATTAAGTATACAGTTGGTTGTAAAATACATGTTTCACCATATTCTGCTATTCGGACATACGAATGTCAATAGAATTTATACTTAACAGAATACATTAACGTGCTGCAAATAAGAAATAAAATTTAAACCACATCAATAATAGTTTCTCTTGCATACAAAAATTTTAAAATGACAAAATTATCATTACTTATCCAAATACATAGTTATGTCAAAATATCTTTATCATCTACTAAGTATTCCAGCGTTTATTATGATTACAGTATCAAAAATTTTTTAGACTGCTTAAATATGTGGAAGTAAAACTACTTTAAGTCAAAATGCATCTCTTTTCATTAGATTTTACAATGGTTTTATTCAGAAGTAAATTAATTTCTGTACCTATAATTCTAGCATATCATTCATTTTGCAAAATATATGTCAAGTAGTTGTATTACTTGCTAATGTTATAAACGACGATAGAAGCCACCAAGGTAAATAAATGGGTTTCCAGCATGATAAAAATACATTTCTTATTAACTAGCAACTTTGCAACGTTACTATTTTATGACCTATGGCGATTCTAAAGACAATAGAAAAAGAAAATTTGTTCGTGCCTAGAAAACAAATTGAGGAGATTATATGCACGCTCTCAGAAACTATACCCGTCTCGTTTCTTTTAATGCCTCTATGTTTCTTTCCCTCTCTAATTTCCCGGTTCACGCCTGCGCAGTAAGGATTTTCTCGAAAGCTAGTCGAAGCTTCATAAGGTGAGCGGAATTTTACTAATATTTTATGTAAATGTTCGTAAAGAATACTCTAGTTTTACTTCGATAATAATTTTGTAACTTAATAACAGAAGGTTTCACAGAGCTTCTAAGTGTTCTGTGCAAAAAGGAAAAAAAAACTGTGGTTTCATAGTTGTACCGATAGTTATTTACGGTTACATTTAAAAGGAAAAAATGAATGAACTCAAATTCAAAATACAACTATATTATTTGTAATTATGTAGTTGCCTAAGACGAAACGACATTTTAAATGAAAATTTGAAATACTTACATTGTATCATTGTAAAACGTAGAAACATTCTGTAGGTATCACCAATTGAACAGTATCATTACGCAAGAGGGGAGTGTGAGTATATGCGGCTTCGACCGGCGCGGGCGAGATTCAGCCTCTGGAGCCGACATCCCGCGGTCGGGACGTCCGTGGCGCTGCAAAATCACAATCCTGGACCAAATTCCGGCTCTCGGTCGAAATTATACCCAAAAACTTCACATTGTGACAAAAAGTGAAAAGAATAAAGACATTTTCAATGGATGCATCTCCCGCGTATTTTAAATGTAAATTTTGAATTCGGAACGTGAAAGTTTTCTTTTTCTGTTAGGCGAGTGTGTGAAAAGCTGCGGCCGATGTGTGATAACGTGACCTTTGTTCAGAATATTGCGATTATTACACGAAATTTTTGTTTTTTTCTAAAGTTTTGATATCTCGGACCAGTGTGCATTCATGGAGATATACGCCATTATAATGGTAAGTTGATTACTAACTTTAGCAGAGCGCAGAGTCTTATTATGCACATTAGAATTTTATGCTTTCCTTAGTATAATAGCATCATGAAAATTTCGCGACGCAGAACTTTGTACTTAAAATAATAATTAAATTGACATACCTACAGCATAGAAGTTGTTCCCTAGCATTGCTATATGTGCAAGGGAATTAAAACCTTCCTTCTAGACAATGAAGATAGACTCTCCTTCGTCAGACAAGGACTCATTATTTACGCCGGAGAGGCAAGGACTACAGAATTGGAGTTTGGAGTTAAAGAAAGCCATAATCTTATTCATAAGATATAATTAATACTTCAAGGTTTTGTTTATGAGTTTGTTTAGAAATAGATAAAAAATATCATCGGCCCGTTTCACCTCAATTAACAGCCAGTTCCCAGTTTTGTGACATTGTTACTTTCTTAGTGACCTATACGTTTCATATTGCGTTTCCACTGTGTCGTGACGACAGAAAGTCGTGCAGTTTAAAAAATCGTGGCTCGTATATTTAAATGGAGGTGTTCTCATATTACGACACGACTAACTGTCGTCCACAACTTGTTTTTGTTGTGGACGACAGTTAGTACAGTTAGTACGACAACCTATTGTAGGTTGTCGTTATAGTGAGAACAGCTAGCACGACAGTTGTAAAATGATGAAGAAGCTTCACGTTTAATCTAGAATGAATGAACAAAGAATATTTCAATCAAGTAATAGAATTAAATAAAAACTAGTATTTACAATTGAAACAATTGAGCTAACTGCAGAATGTTGCAAACAATCTATAGGTAGCTCAACTGATCCATATCAATACCAGTCGGAAGCAATAGAACAGAATGAAACTTTATTTATTATCTCATGAGGACACCATGGTGGCGCCACCGGTCGCGCCACCAAGAGAATGTGTACAGTTTTATGGGGGGTACCCTCGCCTGGTGTCAGCTTGGTTGAGCAACCAAGTTTGCCGGCCATTTCACCATCAGTTGGTTGTGGTGTTTGTTTTGGTGTTTCTGTTAGTATCTCAAGACACCTAATGAGATAGGGCCCTAATACTAATCCCTAGAGAATACATTTATGACCTGGGGTCAAAATGTATTCTCATTATCTTCTACACAACTGCAACAATCATCCAAATCGGTCCATAGATAAATAAATATAAGGTTTGGACAATTCACACAGCATTATCTAGCCTCAAGCTAAGCAGAGCTTGTGTTATGGGTACTAGATAACTGATATACATAGGTAATATAAAACATCGATAGATATTTTTTATTAGACATAGAAAACGACCAGAACACCCTGAACAAATGTTTGCAGATCGTACACACATTTGTCCCGAGGCGGGAATCGAACCCGCAACCTCCTGCGTCGCAGGCAGACCTTCGCCCACCGCGCCACAGAGATGACGGAGAAATCGACGAACATCATTATGTACATAAAAAACACATAGGTACTACAGTCGAACAAAGAACGTACTTTTTTTCGAAATCGGTTTAAAGTAGCAGATTCTTCATCAAAGTCAGCACCGAAGCGAACCGAAACTACCTACTTTGCGTTATTGTGACCCGGAGGCGGCCTCGAGGTTTGACGAAACTCATCCCTATATGTTAAAAATAGACGCAAGGTGGGTGAGGAGACCGTTTAGATAGGTACCGGCCAAAAACACAAACTACCTTTTGACCTTTCGACGTGCATAAAAGAGGTCGTATACTAAAACTTAAGTAGTAGACCCTGTTTACCAACCTGATATCATCATCATTAGTCCATAGGTATAAAAGTCCACTGTAGAAGGCCTGTCTTCCTCACCTGGGAGAATTTTTTACTTTACTTTCTACAAAAAAGTCGAAAATATTAACTAATAATACCTTTCATTTGATACTCCACTTGAACGCATAGGTGTCTTTTAAATTTTCAACATCACATTATGCTACTTTGCTCTTCGATGTCTGAGTGCAAAAATCGTTTTTATCCGCTAGAGGATTTGTAAGAGGCTTTTGCACTCAGATATCGAAGAGCAAAAATACTCTTTCCGAGATCACTCCTGAACTAATATGTAATGTCGGATGCCTGATTGGTTATATTTATTTTTAAATAATAAAACAAAAATGTCTTGTAAAATAGTATACTTAGTACCTATATGCTGCATATTTTTGGGATTTGTCAGACAATAGATACACTTACACTTTATAAATATACAGGCGTTATAATTATAACATTAACATTTCAGAAAATATCATAGGTAAGAACTAAGAACCCAATTTGTTTAAGAAAACAAAGTTGCTAAGAGAAAGCTCTTATAAACGACTCGGTTGAAGGTTCTATATTGTATGCTCTTTCAAGTGACCGTGGCAGAATGGAGCCTTCATTTGTCAAGGAAAACTGGCCAAGTCGGAGTCCGACTAGCACTAAGGGTTCCGTATCGAGACAGTAATATACAGGTATACTCCGATTTAGAGTTCAAAATATTTTATGTCAACAAAGACATCTATGAATGAAAACTTAAAAATAACGGATAACAATAACAGAAAACAACTAACATCACTAAAAACTAAAACACACACTTCAAAAAAGCATAATCTCACATATGCAGTGAAAAATGTTCAAAATAAAACGAAAATGAACGGGAGATCGATTTATTAAAACTTTCAAAACCAAAAATTGTTCCGTGTTTCTGTGCTTTGCTTCGTTAATATGTCGTAAAATATTTACCACCAATATTCCTTGGGTTTTGTAAACCCTTTGTATACAAAAAACATCCAGGTTGAATCACAGTATAGATAATATGCTCTTGTTTTGCATGCGGGTTCGCAGGATATTCGCGACGTTATTTATATAAGATGGGAACTGATTTATGGGATAACAAGTAGCCTTTTGTTATTCTTGATCTATACTTACATCAATGCAAAATTTTTGTCCGATCTGTTTTGCAGTTTATTGGGATGAAGAAGTAACAAACATACATCGATTCATCCAAACTTTTATCGCATTTTTAATATTTTTTTATTATAGTAGTCGTTTGCGATTCGAAGAGCAATCAAATATGCTTCTTTCCAACCCTCGGCTGTTCCCCGGTATCTTATCAGGCCGGATGATAAGACGGAAACATCATTATGTGGCATGGTGAAAGTAAGTTTTTGAAAACACCGGCCAAAATGATGTTGTTGCTTTTTTAAGACCGCCACAATTTACGGGTAGACTCACACAGACAGACATTGGCTTACACGTACTCAGCTGATGACACACTTTTGGCTACCCCTCTGCCAGTTTCAGAGAACATAAACGGCTCGGCCGTTGGCACAAGTTTTCCTACGGAACCCTAAAAACTTTCTTAGCAGAATACAAATATGCGCCATGCAATTTGAGCGAGAAATTCCTAAGGTTATGGCGAACGAGGCTCTAAGCGGCGGAATGGGGGTCGCTGATTTACGACGGGATTTCTTTTGTAAATAATATTTATACAGCTTCACGTTTTCGTAAGAGTAACTGGAGCTCTGTGATATAAACGTAAAGTGTCTATTTGTCGAGAAATGTCATGAAATGATGGTGTCTCTATGCCATCATGTCGCAGTTTTCTGCTTCGCCGTTTGGAGATTTGATATTTACAGCCGGTGTGGTTCGTACTTATCATCTCTACAATAATAATAATGCTGGTCAATTCACACAGCATTATCTAGCCAAAAAAACACGAATCAATGATCAAATCTCACACGTTAATCATCCTCCGAATAACAGGCTGCTAGCGTATTTATACTAAGAGCGGTTCCTTCACTCGCTGGCCGTGGCCGTACAATAACTAGTGAGATCGAGAATCGGATGCAATATACGAGAAAAATTACAAAAATATACGATTTGCGGCTGGTAATTGAACTATATACGTATTAATTCAGCTTTTAAGCTAAAAAGATGAAAAAGAATTCAGTATCTAAAATAGGATAAAGATAATACAGGCATTCACGTTCCACGGGGAATTTATCTTGATCGAGTGTGACGTAATAATCCACCGCGAATTCTCTACGGGTCCGCAAAAACAATTTTATCTTTCTTTTGCTCTTTACCTGAAACAAAAAACAGACGGCGAATGAAAAATATTGGAAAAGTGATCGACTATTTATAACAAAACTAGCTTCTACCTTTCTCGTTTCACATGCGATTTTCGGGACAAAAATTAGCCATAAGGTTACTCCGGTAACTCTAGAACTACATCAATGTAAAATTTCATCCCGATTCGTTTAGCAGTTTTGGCATGAAGTTGTAATAAACTTTCAAACATGAAAAATGTTGCTTATACAAATATTAGTGTGATCTGTATCGAGTTTTTAACGACGTAAACCTGAAATCTTTATGAATAAACAATGCAAAGATGGCTATTATGGTATTAGTAATTTTTTATGATTACAAATGGTCTATCATTGGCCATATGTCATTGGTAATCAAATCAACGTTCAAACAACCGGCTACAAGTCACGTACGATAGAAAACTGCTAATTCCTAAATTAATTTCTAAGGACGACCAGCGCTTTACCGGCTCTTCCAAAACTCTGATTACATTCCTCCAGTTACATCCTGAAACAATCTGGTCGGACCTTAATTACGCACAAAAACAAATAGTGAGTCCGTAAATTATGTTATTTAGGCAGGTTCATAAAGTAGAGTTATTTGTTTGAGGGGAAAAACAGCGCTAATTAAGAAAGAAATATGCGTTTTTAGACCAACTTGCACTTTATATTAGTTTCAAAATTGTTCTCTGGATTTTGCCCAGATTGTGGCTAATGCTGTCCTGCTGGTTGACCTGTGGTCATATAATTTGAGGTTTTTACAAAAAAACTAGAAAACCGACTTCGACTCAATGTACACTGTGTTTTTTTCAAGTTTTTCGGGACAAATCGTATTTACTCGGGAATAAAATTTATATGGGACACTAAGATCATTCTCTGTATAAAACGGAGGCTCGTACCGACAAGACAGACTTAAAGACAGCCTCTCTGCTTCGCAAAACCCGTGAGAGCAGCAACAGCATCCTGAATGAGATATCCACCAAATTTGATTGTCCTCTGATGTACACCCTACATCAGAGAACTGCGAGATTCAGACAACTGAAAAATGAATTATTATATTATAAAACCAAAAGATTCATCATTATCGACCCGTTATCATAATCATATTTATAAAGCATATACAACCGAACAGAGAGCCTCCACTTTTCCAAAGTGGTTTAAAAATGAGGACCATTTGTATGAACTTGTTGAAAAATCTTGGTTTTTCCGCTTAAAAGAAATAAAGTAACAAAAAACGAGTTTCTTTCCGCAGCTTTGCTTACATGGTAGGTACTTGGATGAAACGAAGCGAGGAATAATTTAGATAGGTACTTAATGTACTTCGTTAGACTTTTTATTGCATAGTAAGCACTTATTGGCACCTCAAAAAAAATATTCCTATAGAAATAAATTCGAAGAGTATTGGAAGTACATAGAACGGCCTTATCGCTATGAGCGATATCTTCCAGACCTAGACTCGTCTCTTCTAGGGCCAGTACCCATTACTTAATAAACAGTATTAGTGAACAGAAATAGGGTGCTAACTTCATAACCCTTCTCCGTTGTAATCGGGAAAAAAACCAAACTGTAGCAAGACAAGACCAATCGAAGCAAGTATAAAATGTTTTGTAGATAAAGGTGGACCGCTATCCGCTATGAAAGAATCGAAAAAAAATCTTCAGTTCAAGAGACCTTTTCTTATTGTCTATTTTCGTCGGAATGTTTCGTGCCTTTTTCGCTGCTTTGTTTTGCCACGGTTGAGCTCTGAACTGAAAAGCTCTACATTTGAGTTTCATTTTGGTTTGGCTTTCTTCTGTGGTTTTAATTTCAATAAACTTTAAATAGCTACCTGAAAACAGCTGTGTCGGAATGTTTCGTGTGAAAAAGGCACGAAACATTCCGACGAAAATAGACAATAAGAAAAGGTCTCTTGAACTGAAGATTTTTTTTCGATTCTTTCATAGCGGATAGCGGTCCACCTTTATCTACAAAACATTTTTATACTTGCTTCGATTGGTCTTGTCTTGCTACAGTTTGGTTTTTTTCCCGACAACGGAGAAGGGTTATGAAGTTGGCACCCTATTTCTGTTCACTAGTACTGTTTACTAAGTAATGGGTACTGGTCCTTAGAAGAGACGAGTCTAGGTCTGGAAGATATCGCTCATAGCGATAAGGCCGTTCTATGTACTTCCAATACTCTTCGAATTTATTTCTATAGGAACATTTTTTTTAAAACAGTGTTAAAGTTTAAAACAGTGTTAAAGTTCAAAAGTTAAAAAATATTTTGTTTTGTAAAAAGATCAGGGCCTCACCCGGGGGGGATTAATTCCAGTAAATTAATCGCTTCACAATGACATTGTATCGGTATCGTCTAAAAAATGACACATTTTGGCATTTTACTTTTTATGAAAGAAACTACAGATGCAGGACACGTCTAAAATATGACAAGATTGAACATCTCTAAATTTAGAGTTAGATAGGCAAATAATATTGTACGTTTTTTATAAACTTACTAGTGGTTTATTTTTCGCTTCTTCTACTAGTGGACAAAAAATTTAAGAGAAGTACAGTAACATTATTATTTATTATTATTATTATTAAATAGTTATTTGTTATACAAGAGTGCAAAGTTGCTTTTTAACCGCGTGCTCAATTTTGATGACCGAGCAAGCGAAGAATTTTAGAATTGAATCAATCGCTGCGCTCGTGATTCAATTTTCGCCTTCCCGAGATGGGGGTATGAAAAAGTTTTATGTTATCTTTGTAGACAAATTGAATAGTTATCTATGATTTTCTTTTACATACCAACTACTGTTCTCGATTATTACCAGAATCACGTCTACATAGATATCCCTCTATGTATTCCATATAATAAATTTAAATATTTTAGACCTTAACTTTAATATAACCATAACTTTAATATTGATAAGCTGATGTAAATACAGCGGACTATAGTTAAAGGAAACAAGTGATTTGTAGTTAAAAAGCAAAAAAAAATGTCCATTATCTAAAGAAAAACCCAGTTTCCTCCCATAAGGAACCCTCTGTAAATTGTTTCAATCGAATGAATCTTCAACAAATTACAGTTTTTTTCTCCCATTGAATCCAAACGCAATCTGCGCGCAGGTTTGTTAACACTGAAATACTTATTATCTGAAGCCCCTTATAATATGAGGAAAATATTTAATTCCAACAGAAAAGCCCTTAAAAAGTAATTTACCGAAGCTCTTTCAAATACGGCGCGTTGGTTGTAAATAAAAAGGTTTTATTTCATTTGGAGGTATGTTTGTTAAATTAAGTTTTCTCTGTCTACTGTTTTACTTTTTCTGTAGATACGTGATAATTTTGTCGGTCATCATTGGTTTCAGATATTTGGAAGCAGATAACTGGTATAGGTACTAGCTACTTAAACAATTTTAATTGATTTAAAAAAGATCAAGGTATAAAGTATGCTCTCACATTATCCTCGGGCCCCCAGTCATCCTTGTAGTGCAGATCATACAAGTATGCCTCATCCGGCGAAAATCGAACCCGCGAACTTCTACATCTCTGGCGAACGCGGCAGGTGCCAGAACACATTACCAGCTATGTTACTGCCTTACCTGTAGCTAGATAACTAAGGCCCATATTATGAAAGCATGCTCAGTCATCGAGCTCTGCTTGAGTGATGCTTATGTCTAGTTTTGAGTGAATACTAATTTTCAAACAATGCTTGGGAGCTCATGTCAAAATCTACACTCACTCAAGTAGCCGTCAAGAGCGGATTTCCTCCGTCCACGCCTTCGAGTAACTGCTTAGACATATTATTGAACGGTTACCAAGCATTACTTGAGTAATTAACGCTTGAGTAGAGATCACGTAATGACTGCTTAAGTAATGCTTGGGGAAGCTTTCATAATACGGGCCTAAGTACTTTCTACGTAAGTGAATAGCCCTTGAGTACCTACAACATTTTCCGTATCCGAGTCACTGTTGCGCGAAAATAAATAAAAGAGGCGCTCTAATCGGATCCCCAGCCTCATGTGTAGGCACCTTGTCCCTTTGGCCTCGGGCGTACATAAAAGTCCTTTTCTTTTTGAGCTACGTTTTCCTTTTCCACGATTGAGAGAACGTATCTGTTCACGGGTTTGTGATTTATAGATGTTTTTATTCGAATTTTATTTATTTTGTGAGTAGTCTTGCAAAATCAGGGGAGCTTGGAAAAAATTCAGTCAGAGCCCACATCCACCCGAACCTAACGCGCTGGAGGGTGCCGAAGGAAACGGTGTGCTCAGGGGCCCAATTCTGCTGGTCAACCGCTTTACTACGACAATAGTATCGTCGCTGATTTGTCGCGTAAAATCCTTACATGAACGAAACTCTAGAATAGATAGATACGTGCGGTATTCGATGCGGTGTATAAATATCCTACATTTTTTATTTATAGTTAGAATTAGAAGTAATGACATTAATGTTTCTTTCGTTACTGACATCCCGTCGCTCGTTACACAGTGGAAATTTATAGAGGCGGTTCCGGGGCAGGCGGACAGGCACTTTATTTATATGTCTTTTACGGCAGATATGTCATGTTTTGGCCGTTTGTCGATATGGGTTGCAATCCGATACCATTGACATATTTGAAGTTTATTGCTTCGTGTGATAAATGTGTTTCTGCCACAAAGATAATGACTCAACAGAATCTCGTAAAAGTGATTTCATCATCATCAGCCCCAGGTTTAGGGAAAGCTACCCTTAAAATAAGGATTGATATCTACGATAATTCGTTGGCGTTATTCGTAAAAAAAAAATCTCTAAAGTTATAATTTTATTAAAAACATCTATATCGTACGTAGTGTAGGTACTTCAATTATTTTTATTTCAAAATGTTACTATCTATTTTTAAAATATTGTACGGAACCTGGGAATTCTAATTTCAAAGATTAGGTACAAAGTAAATTAACACTTTTAGCACCCACGACGTACATGTCGGAGACGGAGAGCATGTAGATGTAGATTGTAGAAGGACGCTGGTCCGAGCAAGTGCCTTAAAAATACCCATTGAACAGTAAAACTTGCCATAATTTCCAAAAAAATTAAGCCAAAAAAATACATAGACATCACCACCAAAACTACAAAACAGAAAGACGAATGCCGTAATCTGCCAACATCAATAAATCCGTGATTGTTGGTAACACTTGACGGATGGCCGGCCACGGCGGTCATCCCTCGTGTATAATGGGCCTCCTGACAGAAACTACCGACAGATTGGTCCCGTGACTTGCGGACTGGGAGACCGATGGGTTGTTTAAGGACATATTTCTTCATGTTTTATGGGGTATAGGGTACGTCGAGATAGGGTGGTGAATTGATCTGGAATTTCAGGTGGCACAGTCTGATGAGACAAAAAGATAGACAAAGGAATTGTCACTTATTTTATTTAATATTGATGATTATTCGTTGATTTCGAGTTCATTATCATTTTACTTACTCGGCTAGTAAAACTATCTCAACAACCTTTCATGTCAAAAATCTTCTTACCCCCGATCAAATCAATAAGACAGGCAGTTTCCTTAAGCCATCCATTCATCTCCTTCACACTCTATCCATAAGAAAAGGATGGAGGATCGTTAACTATCGCTTAGGAGACGTATAAGTGGGAAGCTGGAGCATCTCATAGGGCTTATCTTTATAACGGCTTCCTGCAGCATAGCGGAAGGTTTAGTTTGCCTTTAATATGTATTCGCGCCATCGCTTTTCGCATGAGCACAATTTCTTTTAAACTATTCATAATAGTCTTAATGTTAAAATGCTCTCTCCTAGACGAACGAGTATTTTCTCTGACATTATTTTATTTTACAGAACCTCTTTTGTAGAACTTATAGGAAACACTGTCGTTCTGTTTTTTTTGTGTTGTAAATTGTAATATTACTACTAGAAATAACGACATCAAGTATATACAGTATGTAATATCTACGGTGGAAATACCTACATGAAATGAAATATGTTACTAGGTACCTAGTTTGCATTAAGAGCTGCGGGAAATTCAAAAAAGGGAAGAGGTTCTATGTTCGTTTATAGGTATGTATGTTTTAATGTGTATGATTGCCGATTTCTCCGTCAATCGTGGGCTGATTTTGATAATTCTTTAGGTTTTGTATAGTGAATGACTCAAAAATTTCATTTCCGACGGATTACTATATATCCCGCTTAAAAAACACTGTAATTTTATAGGTAGTTTTTAGTTTTTAGCAAAAAAAACATCAAGTTATTATTTAGAAATATGGAAGAAAAACTCGCATAGAAATCATATCGTAGAAAATAAAATTGCTTAAATTCACCTCAAAAGAACCATTACATTACAGCATCGACTCATACAGAGAATACGTAAGCGCCTGCTGATGGGATGAAGAAGTCCTTTCCCGTTTCCCGATCCAATAAGTGTCTCAGCTTGACAAATGATGTCTTCCGATGTGGGCTGACGTGTCCTATTGTTTCCAAGTCTGGGGCTCGTTGCTACCGACGACGTGCTAATAGGACTCGTTATGTAGCGTATTTTAGTCTCAACTATTATGTACCTATTTGGTTATTTATTATTTATTTGGTTATGATTGGATAGATATATTCTTTAATAGGTGAAAGATGTGAAAAAAGATGTGTAGATGTGCACTAAGTCATACAACAATAAATTACACAATTGTGCTTCCTATAACTTTATTTGCATTTCTTGTCATCTCATGAGAATCAAACTAAACTCTATACACGCCTTCCCGACATTAACTCGCTACACCAAAACGTTGATTGTCAGTTTATTAAGGCTGCACACACGAGTCTAACTAATGCCTCGGAGGCACTAACTAAATTCTATGTACATTGCACTGAATTTAGATCACCCTGTGTATCTGCGGGCCCGAGCCAACTCTAGACGCTGTATTGGGAAAATTGGCAACTTTTCTAATATAATTCGAGGAAGTTTAATAGTTACTAAAAGTTACTGAATAATTATGTTGTTTATATAAATAGGTCTTAGTAATGATTTTATTGTTTTGAAACAACTAAAAACCTCTAAATTCCTTCTTATTTACACATTTTTTTATGTTTTGCGGGAGAAATCCTAATCCCTCGAAAACTAAATTATTATGAGACAATCTCGGGATCATTTTCAACACAAAAGCGAAAGAATTTCCAAAATCGGTGTATAACAAAGGGAAAAATCGACGGACATACACAAAAAATATTACACACAGCCAAACATAGAAACTCCTTTTTCGAAGTCGGTCAAAAATAATAAAAGTTGGAGAACGGCATTTTATTTACGTAGGTGCTTATTTTGGTTCTTAAAATATGAAAGTAGCAGCGCTTCACTCGCGTTAGGCCTGCGCGGGCTCACTCTAGTACTCGTAAGTCACCACGGCGTAGAGGCTTAAGAAATTGTAGTTAAAAAGTTAAATAATTGAATGACATTTTATATAACCTCTAAAAATTGATTAAAGTGTAAAATGCGTATTTTTTCATCTTGCGAGCTTTCGTGACCCCCTTTATTTATCTAGCTTTTGCTTAGACTCCGTGAATGCAATGCAACACCTTTATATTTTAGAGCGTTGTCTATCCACGTACCGTAGTTGGTCGTTAGCTTAACTCTCCCAAGCAGCAGCCGTTCTCCAGTAACTAAATAGAGCTGTGCTGCACCGAATTTAGATCGCCCTGTATCTGCAGAGCTTAATTCGGTATAACTGAGCGCTGGAATGCCTTGCCAACATAATAATGTCCTGGTTTAAGTGGGTGTTATTGAATTAACTAAAATATTACGTACGTTTTATGGTGCATTTTGGGAGCGTCGGTATGGTATAAAATTGTTAGTGTTTATCGTATAACACAATAAGTTAATAAGCACAAGGTGTAGGAATCCCTCCGACCAGGGGGATGACGACCTGCGGAAGACTGCAGGCAGATGCAGGATGCGGCAAGCTGACTATCACGCTCACCACGGGGATACCTATGTCCAGCAGTAGGCTAATATAGCCTGATGATGATTATGATAATAAATAACTTATTTACGTTTTTCATCTAAAATGTGCAAACTAAGGTTAAGAACAGCACACTTAGACCCCCTTAAAATCGCCATTCTATTTACTTTTTAATCAACCTTTTATTTCAAAACTGAACTGTAAGATAACAAAATAATATCCTTGTTTCAGAAAAGGCGGTGCTTCCACTTCTATTGACTTCTCTCTTAAACTGACTGCGATGGAATGATCCAGAATGACGAACGTCAAGCTAAAGCTGATGTTCTACCTCCTCAACGCACTCCTCACAGCCGATATTGTGCATTCCCGCCCTTACTCCAGCCACGATGACTCCCAAACATATGGCAACACCAATACCCAATACAACGGCAATGCTAACTCACAACCGTACTCTAATTCACAACCTTATTCTGGCAACACCGATTCTCAGCCATATTCCAACACGCATACTTACACTGGCAACACAAACTCCCAATTTTCTGGCTATAGCAGCGGCAATACTCAGCACTCTGGCAGTTTAAGCCAACCATATTCAGAAACTGGCGAGAAATATCCTGACAATGCCAACACTCAGGACATTAACGCTAAAATAAATACAGACAACACAACAGATATCGTCATTAAATTTCCTTCAAACAATACCTTCAATCTACCAGTAGAATCGAATTCCGATACCCTAGTAGTCGCTCATGATGAAGATGAAACCGCAGAAGAAACAAACCTCAGCTCAAACAGCAACATGGAGGCTATAGTAAACGCCGAGCAAGACAGAGACGAAGGTATCTCCGTCAACAGAAAAAGACCCAAACCACGAGAGCCGAAAGACAAACTACTGAACACGTCAACATCCCTCTTAGAAGACATAATAGACTCGGAGACAGACAGAGAAGAATCCATAACAGATATACTGTTCAAACCTGAATCAGAGTTTGTTGACATACCGAAATTTGAGTTTCTCATCGCAGCGAAGGTGAAAGAAAGTGATAACAGTATGAGGAATGATAGTGATTTAAAGAACAGTAGTGATATAATGAAGAAGATGGACTATGTGGAACTGGTAGAGGTGGGGAAGGCTGTAGGGGGGAACAGTAGCGCTTACATGCTGAATATAACTGGACATGAGGTGGAGGACGACCTGGCTCCTGACACAAGTGAGTATTATAGGGAAATTACTACTCAAAACTACTTTCAATATAAATTTCTACCGACTTCCGACCGAGGCTTGGCTTGAATTCTGATAAAACGTAGTTTTTAAAATAGTTTCTCGAAGAATATGTGAGCTTAATCATATAATATATATCTTCAGCATCATGTTAGATGGTATGAATCAGATTGAAGATTTAAAATATATATTTTATATTGTGTTAATAAAATTAAACTGTATAATGAATTTGAATTTCTAAGGGGAGGTGGATGATTATGCCAGCATTTTGTGGCACCCCGTAACGAAAGCTGCCACGAAATCGATCTATAGCTTGGATGTATTAAAAGCACCGTCAAACCCGGTTGGAGGTGCTTTTAATACGGGCGTTTGTCTTTTTATTATGAAAAAAGTAAATTTACGAAGTGAAGTGAACGACGTGATTACATATTCATATTTATTTGGCAAGTTCAGATTGATAATAATTAATAATTGGTCGGTACAGTTCACGCAATTATGGGTCCCGGTTGTAGTACATAATCGGTATTTGTATCTGTAATTGTTTTCCTCAAAAAGTCTACACGCTTTGCGCCAAATTGCGTGAAATGTACTGACAGATTAATAATTAATTTGATTATTTTATAATCGGTAACAAAAATCGGGAGTTCCCGGAAAATTCTTGGAACTAGGAATTGCCAGGACCAAACCCAACTGCGTACGTTGCGTACGATTCCGGTGCCGATGCGGTGGACGCACAACTTTAACCTGGACGCACCCTAAGTTTTTTAAATATCTTTCTTTACTTCCACCAGAAAATAAAATTAAAATTCGTTCCAGTAAAGCCTGGTTCAATTTGTTGGCTTCTGCCTGGAGCAACAAGGTATTAATTTTGAATAGATGAAAAGTTTTATAAGAAATGCTTATTGCAACGAGCTCAGGACAGAGAGTACATGAATGTCTTGCTAGATCATAGAGTAAATAAATAAATGGCACACTGCTGCAAAGAATTTGCATGTAAAGCCTACAGCCTGTACGTACTAACTGTAACTGGGGAATAGTGTCATACGACAATTTGTATTTTTTTCGCAGTAAAAACATGTAGATTGCTTTTCACGAAAGAAGTCCCGCGGAAATTAATGGAACTAAATTATTTTCTTCGCTAAATTCTCATAACCTTTCAGACGTGGCAGGCATTTTTTTTTGCTCCTTCGGTCGTTGCACTACCGACAGCGCTGCGTCCAAGGAATTTATTTCGTGATAAACATTTTATAAGATCTTAGTCAAAAACCGTTCTTTCTGTTTTGACGGCACGTAAATATGTTCAATATTGTCACTCACAAAGTCAGTAAGACTGAATGTTGCAAGTTTGTGAATGGCAGTTCCCCAAAAAATGGGATAATAGACGCAAAGTTTCATTTTAGCAAACATGTGATGAATTCTTATCACAACTATCGTTTTAACTTGGGGTTATATGCTGTGAACGATGTTCTTGCTTATTTATAATACATTTTACCTTGACTTGAGTAAACATAATAATGTACGTCTAATCTTCAACATGACGTGAGATTCTTCGTAAGTCGTCGAGTATTCGCTTTGAATTTTCTTTGTGCTTTGATTAAAGCTAGGCAGTCATGCAAGCACAACGCAGCAAGTAATAGAGTAGGTACAGTAAAGTAGACACGACTAGTTTACTTTTCTTCGATGGAGTTTCAGACAAACAAAACTTTTATACAGTCTCTTGTCTCGTGTCACTATCACCACTATCACACATCTGACTCACTAGGCCAACTGTATTCATAATTTAATTTACATCATCCATTTATAGGTACCAACTAGATACCGTTCTATAAAGTACTACGGCCTACGTTCGAGGTTTTGAGGGTTGAAAATTTATGAAACCGTTCAATCAACGCGCGTGTAACGTCCATAGACTGCGGTAACCGCTTTCCATCAGGCGTGCCGCATGCTTGTTTGCCACCTTGGTGATACATAAAGAAAAGTCTGTAAAATGTAAAAGAAACCATATAGAAAGCTCTGCGCACATTAAACCAACACCGCTACCGTACAGCATCAAATTTTGTATTCAAATATGGGCTTTACCTCGTAACATTTAGATACATTTTATATTGCCAGCATCAGATGACAGACAGCTCGCGTACCACTCGTTTGAAGCTTGTGTGAAGGCATTTTGTCACTGTAAAGTGTATTTAATGAGTCTTACCCTATATTTAAATGCACATTTTTGTGCTGTGAGGTAGCGGTGTTGAATTAATATGTACAACCTTAAGTTAGCACATCACAAAAGAGGTTTAATAATGGGTCCCTGAGTAGAGCTCGGTGGTCTAGATGTGATATTGAACGAGCTTAATAAAACCAGCTGTGTAACTACTTTACTTTTAAGCTCAGTAGAGTTCGCAAGAAAACTTGTTAAAACCAAGCTGGGATATCATCAGTATCGTTATAAATGAAAACTTTAAATAAGCAGTCAAAGAAAATAGTTATAGCACACAGTTTGTTTCACAAGTTTTGGTATAACAACAGCGATCACATAATAGCAATGGCTCCTTCCTCTCCCAAGAGTGCCTACTGAACCGAAAATGATTCAGTTTGAGCGAAACGCTTGCCTATTAAGGCAAGCGTTTCGAGGAAAGAAAGGATGGAGCCATTGCTATTATGTGGTCGGGATGCTTCCCATCCATACTTGTATAGTGTTATTAACTCAAAAGTAAAGCCAAGAAGTTAGGTAAAAATGCTGAATAGCGAACCGCATTTGGTACGTCTACTGTTTGCTTATCAATAAATATTGTTTTCAAGTGGCGACATCTAGTTAAAATTCGATTCTAATTTAGTTTGATGTGATAAGTGATGGATGACACATGGATGAAACAACAAATGAAAAGACCTCTTGTGTACGCCGGTTGCCTTGGAATCCATTTGCTACTAAAAATTATCATATTGTGATGATGTTTTAGTTTTAGATACGTTTCCCGGCGCACTTGTCGATTCCTCAAGAATCGATCTTTTATGGGACTACCTAAAAATCTAACTGTTACAACAATGAAAGAATCATCAAAATCTATTAAGAACTGGCCAAAATGGTTGTAGCCAGTCGTGATTTTTCGCAAATATTATGTTTTAGGTACGAATCACTCGGAAAAAAACTGTGTGACAAATTCGGGATCATTCTCTATACAATAGCGAAATTTTAAAATCGGTCCTATTAAGGACCGAATTTCTCCGTCAATTAGACGGAGAAATTGACAAACATTTATAAAAAAAAATAACATAAAGCCGAACATAGAACATCCTCCTAAAGTCGGTTAACAAGTCCAATCCACCGTCACATCTATAAACGTCACGTTTTACAGTGAGCTACAATCAGACAACAAAGCGATTCAAGTGCTCCGAGTGCCGGTCTTGAGTGCAGGCTAGATAGATCGATCACCTCTGAAGGTCTGACCTTCAAAGGTCATGATGAAAGGAGTAGTTAACGGAGCCCCTAGTCTATTTGACGATAGTAACGAAACGTGATCGTGATGGCTCATTTTTTTGAAAAATGAGCCGCGCCTACAACGTGCGTGCGGACAGAGAAGTACGTGAATACCATACAAATATCAGACGTCACGATCACGTCTCGATATTATTATTAAATGGACTCAGGGCTCTGATCGGAGTCTTCAGGTATTGAGATCTTGCGGGTAAAGTTATCATGGGTAGTGTAAAGAAGCTTTACTCAATGCAACGAAGGTTCATATTTGCAAATCATAATAACTTCCGTGATACATTTTTTATATAAAACTAGCGGTCCGCCCCGGCTTCGCACGTGTATATTCTCGCCTATGTTCATCAGGAATAATCTAGGATTGTAATGGTGAAGGAATTTTTCAAATCGGTCCAGTAGTTTCGGAGCCTATTCATTTCAAACAAACAAATCTTTCCTCTCTATAAGATTAGTGCAGATGTAGCCTACATTAGGGTAAGAAAGTTATATGATATGGTCTCGCTCTGTCCGTCCTTTATCCCTCTCGAATATTTCAGCAACTATCGAAGCCACTTACTTGAAATTTGAAATAATGATGAATATTGCGTAATTTGAGAGATTAAAATAAAAAGGAAAGAAAGATTAATATTTGTACCTAGTACCAATTATGGTCGAAATTTCAAATCAAAAGAGACCTACAAGGCCAATTGGTGTATTAAATGGTATTGGTTTGTAAAAAAAACTAATCTTCATTCTTTTAGAAATCGAAAGTTCGACGATTCAACCCCCTTTCTCCAAAGTTTGCAAAGATCTGAAGTCTAATATTTATCAGATTACGAAGTATCTGTCTGGTATCTATAAGATTAAACTTCCAAACCCGCGGCTCGCAAGTCAAACTCGCCTAGAACATGAAATTAAATCAATGGACTCCTCATTCACTAAAATCAGATGAATGTGTAGTTAGTACGCTACGGCACAAATTCTGAAATATTTATCGGCTGTAACTTGGGTAGGTTACACGCAGACTGCCAACAACCTGTTTAACCTTCCTTTTGGGTTTAACCCTGGTCATGTTAATATTACTCTTCCCTACTCCGGAGGTAATACCTTGAGAGCAAGCCATGTTAGCTTCCGTATTCTCCAGGGACCGTGTTACTTTGTCCACCTTTGAATCCAAAAAGAAAATGTACGCCTTAAATGGGCAGCATAAAAGCCGAAGTTCTGAAAGCTTTTCTCCTTGGTAGTAGGTTTCTAGAGCGAAGAAAAAACTTGAATTGATCTAGTTCTTATTCACAAGCGCTTTTTTATTACAATTCGTTCATTAGTACGAATAAGTTTTGCGTTTAATTTACTTTTATATTTGAGAAGTTTGAGTTTTTTGCATTAGAATAATTTTGTAAGTATTTATAATGAGGTACCTATTTACAGATGTCAGTTGAAGGGCTTTAATACAAGGCAACTTAATGACTTCGTACAACATTTTGAGTGTGAGTTTGCTACGCAGGGAGGGAGCCCCATGTGTTATGTGATAAATATTAAATGCTCTACAATTCACACAGTATCATCTAGCCCCAACAAGCTATAAGGATAATGTGTACGTGTATGCCTATTTTTGTATTTTGTCGCGATTTTGTCTTATCTTTATTAGAGTTCCGTACCTTAAAAATAAAAAAGGAACCCTTATGATCCTTATAGGATCACTTTGCTGTCCGTCGGCCCATCTGTCAACCCTCTTTTCTCAAGAACGCGTTGAGGTATCGATTTGAAATAAACATCAAATACTCAGATCCGTAACCTCTTGGAGCCGATGTTACTTTTGATTGCGTTGACTTAGAAGTTTGATTTTTATGAGTGTGATACTCATAAAAATCAAACTTCTCAACGCAATCAAAAGTAACATCCGTTTATTTCCAAATTTATTGAATCTACGATACTACCAGTTGACATAGAATGAAAAAATTTGGCGATGCAAAGTTACGATGTGGCCGACAATGTACCACGAAGGCCTGGAACACAACTATTCATGTTCCAGATTTTATCCTTGGCCATCTGCGATTGATGCGCCAAACAAAACCCTTTGATTATTTAACTATATGTCCTTAATATTAATTAACCTATACTAGTATTTATAAATACTATTTAACGGGTATTTATCGCGTTTAATAGTACTAGTAACAGTAATAGTACCTTATTTTCCCGACGTTTCGACAGGTTTACACACTGCCGTGGTCACGGGATAAATATGTGTTCAGATCGCGTAAGTTTAAAAAAACCTATACTAGGTTTTGCCCTACAGCAGATCTCAGTCGAGTCTCGGCTCAGTCTTGAACACGTCAGAAATAAATCATGTTTGTAAGCAGAAGTAACGCTAGTGTGTAAGAACAGCGCTACATTTTTAACGAGGGCCGCTGAAGTGCGCAAATTGCTTTATGATTTACAGCTGTTTCGGCTTTTACGTGAGGCTGAGGCAGGAATGCAATTGTGATACTTCAAAACACAGTTTGTTTTCAACTGACTGCTTTACTTATCAACCAACTTCCAAATGTAGGATGAGCTTCTCAATTTGACTAGGTACCTATGTTTTTACCCGACTACCAATGGATGAGGGTTATGAGTTTGGCACCCTATATGTAGCCTTACTTATGATAAAATTCTTTCGCTTTTGCAGAAATATCATTCAGACTTCATAAGTTTTATTTCCGAGAGAATACGATTGGTCCCGTAAGCCCGTTTTTAATTATTTTGTATCTTATTAACATACAATAAAATTATTTACAATTAACATTGTTGGTATAACTTTTAAAACTAAAATTGGCACGAAATAAAATCCTCAACCGAAAATATCTAAAACAGTAAAGATTTTGTCTTTGCTTACATCAATTTCATTTAGGTACTGTCATAGGCATCCTTAAATAACAGGAAAACGTCGAAATCTTCTCTCTTGCCTTTGAGAGTCTATTTTAGACGAATTTACTATTGATAAGCCCACGTATTTTAAATAGATGGCAGCTTCAGAGCCATTTTGTATGTACAATGAGGGTAGGTTCATAAATTTTGTAACTAGATCCAATAAGTCATCGATGGAACCCCAATTGCCTTGTCCCCGGAACCCATTTCCTTTACAAATAGTTTAATTAAAGTCATAACTTAATGAATTGGTGTTTACACACCCTTTCCATTACCCTCCCATGTGAAGAAGGTACTTAGTAACTCTTGTTCCATTCTTATTCATAACTCATCATAAGCGACATTATAAAAATGTGGGTAGGATCTATATTGCGTGACGCATGGGCTGAAATAATAAATGAGTCCTTATTGTTTTTTTATATTGGTAGGTTAGGCCACGTTAGGCTCTACCTATGCCATAAGAATAGATCATGCCTATGCGTAGGTTATTAGGTATCTAAGAAATTAAATAATATCCTAAAAGAGTGTCGACTTCGACGGGAACCCGTAACCTGAGTGTGAGAGCCTTATGCACTATACGTAACAAAAACACTCGGTACCTATTTTCTTGACAGAAGTAAAACGTTTCGGAACCTACAAAAAATTATTTTAAGCCATCAGTTCTACCATCAGCATCCTACTCGCTTATTTGGATGGGTTCGTCGTCAATTGAACCAGTCTTGTACTCAATAGTACCATACCAGTCCAGTCCACTGATGAACATGGAGTTTACCCAGAATCACCATGCTCGGCAGGCGGATTGGTTGATAGCATTGGAGGTGTGAAAATACACAGAAGTAAACCGCTGCCCACCAAAGGAACCTGGTAGGTTCCCCCAGTCGGCTCTTACATCCAAGGGCTGAATTGGGGGGTCAATCATCGCCGCAGCTGCCGTGCAATAGGGTATCACATCCAGTTTTGAAAAGTGTCTCAATTAGAATAATTACCTCTTAGCTAATTAACCACAAAAAATTAAATCGAAGAGGGTCATAAAAATGCATTCAAAATTTACATTTTCAAGTTGCGCGCGTAATTTGAGGAATACTTTGGACGCAATATTTGCTCTGTGGTCATGACGTCAGTTGGCTAAGTACATAAACAAAATGAGCTGTTCTTGCTGATGATAGTTGATACTTTTTAGTTTATCTACACAGCCGTATTACGTAATAATATGGCGCCTACTATTTCATGGTGTTTAAAATTTGTTTCATGATTTAAAACTAACATTTTCCGACTGCTTTTTGCCTAAGCTCAAAATTATATTTTTAGATTTTTCCTGCTACAGAATAAAATACTCTATTCTTGTAACAAACAGTTAAACAACCTTAAATTGTGCCTAAGATCCTTATTTACGAAGTTCGCAACAAACTTTTACCAACCCAAGTCCGGAAAGCTTCTGTTTATCAAAACAAAATGCTGTTTTAAACTTGAAGGCTTTGAACTTTCATAAATCTTATTTTGAAGGCGTATTTTAAAATCTTTTGAATTCAAAACTGTTTATAAGCTCTTCCTGGCTCGATGCCAGGTCTTGGTTTGATTCCCCACTTCTAGGCTAGGGAGGCTAAGGTAATATTGTTATGCAAATCTTGGCATTGCTATTCAGAAGCAATTTGGGAATTTAAATAATGTCTCAGGCGATGGGGAGATTTTAGTTCATTAACAGTAAATTTGTTAGTGAAATTAGTTAAGTCAAAAATGAGTTACCTGATTGGTGGGCTGAGCTCATTATGCTTTTCGACTCAAAAGTTTCCAAGATAGGTAGATAGAGGGATCACTACATTATAGTTACTCTGTTGTAGACGTCCTTCAGCCATTTGCAAAGGGTATGAAATAGAAATAATTTGAGAATTAAATAAAGCTATTGTGATTTCGCTATAGTCATTAAATAGACACCGTTCTCTTGAAACAATCAAATCGACCATTGTTAATGTCAAAACTACATTGCTGTTGAGAACCTTTCACAATATGGTTTCAGTTTGCAAAAAGTTATGAATGTTTATAAAATTCTTAGGTAGTTGTTACGTGAATAATTTTGCAACACTGTTATTAAAACAGCACACAAAATACCATTAAGCTAAAAAGTAAACTTGGCACCCAACGTGGTGCAAGCTTTTACAACGAAATTAGTAAAGCAAACTGACTAACATTTTAATTATACGTAAGCAGCTTCAGAAAAAAGTTCAGAAACTTGGGTTAATATGAAACTAAGCTCTCTTATAGTTGAAACAAAATTGAGAGGCATTTTGACAGTCGGAGCTGTTAGAAATGGCACAACGCCAACTGGGGCCCAACGTGGTACGGACTCATGAACAGAAAACGCTTGAATTTAGAACACACGTGACGTGAGTTGCGATTGGCTGGAACCCACGATTAAATTCAGTAAAAGGGTTAAACAGTAAAACAATATGGAGAGAACATTTGTTTTACCTATTGTAGATTCGGAGTGAAAAATGAATTGAATTTTACGCACACGATATCACGGTCGACAAAACGTGATGAATGTTTTAACACATTTTATGGGATTTTGTCGCGTTGGTCAATATTTATTATTATTTAGCTGAAATTGTTAATGGCTCAAACAGTTTGATGTTATAAATAAAAATAAAATAAAAAAGCCATTTATTCTACGACTCATAATACAATACATGACAAAGTTCGAATAATGTGTAGGTAGGTAGTTTTGTATACTGCGTCAAAATATTTTATCATGTCACTTTAATAGAAATCGCCTGTTTGGCTTAGACCTCCCCATCTCTTGTCAAACTCTCCTGTCTCTGGCAATATGGGTGAAAGAGCAGTCTATTGGTTTAGTGTCAATAATCTTTAGCTTAACGTTTATTAGTTGCAAAAAAGGCTACAGCCAAGATAATTACAAACAAAAGTGGCCACCCTTAAAAGAGTTCAAGACCACCACTAGTACAGTCAGCAACGATAGTCTAGCACTTTTTTTTTTACTACTAAGGGGACAGAAATACTTCTACTAGTTTTGTTCCCTTAGAATTATGATGCATGACTGTTTTTGAATGTTTCGTAGTTGTTTGAGTTTTAAAAATTTTAAACGATAAGCTTCTTTCGTTGCTGACTGTACCTAGTCCAATACTCCGTCCACGCATTTATTTTCTTTATTGATATTAAGCTGTCAGATTACGCGTCTATGCAACATTGCATTTTATTCAGTCAAAGACAACAAACGCGTGGATGGAGTAAGTCATTATAACTGGTATATATGGCATGTGACCTGGCGCAGTCCTATCTGTGTTCTCAGGGTTCTCGGACGTGGAGACTTACTTGACGGCTTGCATCGGGACGCTGATGATACTGCTGCTCATCCTGCTTGGGACAATCTACACCAGGTTAGTTGGTACACGAACAACTACTAGTCACTAACATTACTGTAGTTAGGGTCGCATAAAAAAATGCTTGACAATTCACACAACATTATCTAACCCCAAGGTAAGCAGAGCTTGCGTTATGATGGGTACTAGATAACAGATATACATACTATAATACAATACATAGATAGATATTTTTTATTATACCCAGAAAACGACCAGCCCCCTAGCACGGGGATTGTTGTCTAGGGTAGAATAGAAAAAAATTACGTCACTTCGTCATCGAATGCGTAAACTATTTGAAAGGCATTCAATCAACTTCAAAAATGTACGCAATGTACGGCGATGCAATGTCAACAATCCCCTTGCTAGGGGGGCAGAACACCCTGAAAATATGTCTGCAGATCGTACAAACATTTATCAGATGTTAACCATCATCTGACCAATAAACTGGTTGCTGAAGAATTTCAGCAGTTTTTGTGATAAATTATAAAATAACACTTACTTTACAATAAATACCTACTGTATTATACATGTAATGTACTTTGGTCAGTTAATAAGGGCTATTTTTATTTATTTATTTAACCATTTATTTAGCCTTCATAATTAAGTCCTTTTAAACGTAAAGAGTCTGTGGTAGAATAACGCTACAAAAATAAATAAAAGTTGGTAAAAATTGGCGCCTAACGTGCTTTTGCGTACGTTTGCTTCTATGGGAATCCAAAGACAAGCAGGATATTATTATACCTACACGCTGACATCGTAAAAATCTCATTCGAAGAAAATACATAAAGTTTAACAAAATGTCTCGAAGAAAGTGGAGCCCAACGCGGTGCCATTCAACCAGATAAACTTCATTACATTTCAAATTTCCGCTAGTCTTTATTTTCAGTAATAGTACAATGTCCATATTAAATATAATACACGACAGAGAATCACATAGAACATTACAAAAAGAACTACTTGAATTGGCGCCCACCTCGGGGCAGCAATAATTCATATCTTCTTCTCATTCGTAGCGTTCTTGGCAGAACGGTCGTGGTCGTCATGACGAGTTTTGTTGTAGGGGCTGTGTCGCTTGCCTCACGATATATCGCCATCTCTCCCTGTTAGTGGTCATTCTGGAGCATTCATGCAATAATTCATATAGAAACATATAATTAAGTTTCCAATCCTGACAAACGTTGGTACATTTGTCAGGATTGTAAACTTAATAATATATTTTTAATAAAATCTCTAGTACAATAAGCACGGTATGAAAGCTCAATGTGTCGGAAACTCGCGGTCTATTGTTCAGCGCCCACTACCCGAACGAAACTGGGACGAAACTAACGATATTGTGTCAAAACGAACCGAACAGATATTATCCGGTTTGGTCTTTTTGAGACTGAACTTGAAAGGTGGCCCGAAGATATGACTTAGGGATTTACGGTCTTGCAGTTGTGTGGGTTGAATTGAGACTGTAGTCCTTATTATGAGATTAAAATTCGAAGTAAAAGTCTCGTGTGGACTCTGATAGTTTTATAAATAAACTAGCTTTGTTAGTTTTTGTAATTTGTACCTATCCTTCATGCTATGCTAGTACAGGGTTATTTGTAATTCACCAGCAACCTTCGGTGACCAGGTTCCTAGCTACATAAGTTGTTATATTTATTCTATTCTATTTTATTTTGTTTTATGCATGTACGTGTACCACTCGTAAATCTATGGACCCATGGTTGTCTCAAATAAAGCACTTTTTTTTATTTATTTATTATAAACAAACTATTTTCTATCCAGGAAAACGCATCCAAATCCTTGGGTAAAATATAGTAAGATTAAATGTTACTCAATTAACTGTCAATCGTTCGCAAAAATGGCGCATTGCAAGCTGCGCACTGACTGACGCCCTTAACAATGAATACACAAGATTAAATTGTTTATTATCCACTTAGTCGACACGCTGCTGCGACGAGTTGTGACTACTTGTGACCGGCCGTCAGTCGAGCGAGGCAGGTCTCTCTGGTTAATATCAATGCCTTTAGGGACACGGACGGATCTTTCATAATTTTTAACTTGTTTGATCGCTAATTTTTTTTATTACGTTGAGATACTTTCCTACTTTATAAGTTTAAAGTAAAAACAAAAAAACAAATTGAATGAAATTTCTTTTAAATAATAAATAAAAGTGTCCTCATTAAATACCCAAATGCATACAATTATCATTCATAATTATCAGTCGAAGTTTTGGAAATTATTTTTAAACAAACAGAGACAGGAACTCAAATAATATTTGCGATTGATAGATTTCACTAGTTCTCGATTATTAAGGATCTTCGAGCACTGATCGTTCTCTTTTCAGTTCAGTTCAGTTCAGTTCTTTATTTATAAGAATTATTTCTTACACGTCAAAAAGGTACATACATATTTATAAATAACATATAGCTTAGTAGTATAATTTTCATTGGTAATTTTACCAAAAGTATTTAATTACCTACTATAAATGTGGATCATCGACAGCGGTTTCCTCAAATTTTTCTAATAGGAACTCATCTAGGCTATAGTATGCCCTGTCCACTAGGATTCTCTTTAGTCTGTCAGTGAATATTGCCGTGGACGCGGCACTAGTTATAAATTCCGGCAGGTTATTGTAAATTTTTACACCTAAATAATCAATTTTATTTTTTGCTTTCGCTAATCTTATTTTGGGTAGCTTTAGTCGGTGACGGTGTCTTGTCAGATAGTTGTGAGCTTCAGCCCACGTCGGGAACTCATTAAGGTGATTCCTGACATATTTAGCCGCTTGTAGAATCAGTTCACTTGGTAGCGTCAATATCTTCGTCTCCTTAAAGAGTACCCGGGCGGGATGGTCCCACTCCACGCCGCAGAGGATTCTGATCGCTCGTTTCTGTAGACGGAAAGGTCTTAATCGTTCAGCCGCTTGTCCAAAAAATTCGACGCCATAGGTCAAAAGAGAATGAAAGTACCCGTGATACGCCATTAGCTTGTTGTCCAGGTTCAGGCTTCCATTCAGGCGGGACAGTGCAAAGCACGCAGAAGATAGCTTTTTACAAGTTATATCTATATGGGGTTCCCAAGTTAGTTTTTGATCCAGAGTAAAACCAAGGTACTTAACAGAGTCAACGATGGGGACTTTAAGTCCATTACAAGCTACATCTAGTTGACCTTTGTTTTTGTCTGGGCCTAAATAGAAGTGGACAATATTTGTTTTTTCTATATTTAGTGCCATTCCATTCGCAGAGAACCAGCTAGCTACTTTTTCGATCACGTGATTGACCTTTACATTGAGAAGACTATGGGATTCAGCAGATACTATTAAGCATCCATCGTCCGCGTACATGACATATTCCGCTTGTGTGGAGGCTACCGTTAGATCGTTAATTAGTATCAAAAATAGGTTATTTCCCATAATTGAACCCTGAGGAACGGCTATGCTATCTAGAGGAAGAGTGTCAGATTTGATGTCATGTACAGATGTTATTTGTTTGCGGTTCGACAGAAAGCAGGTAATCATCTTTAGAAAAGAGCCATTTATTCCATAGTGGTCAAGTTTGGCGAGGAGGAGTTTATGATCAACTAGTTCAAACGCGCGTGATAGGTCACAAAAGATCGCCGCTGTATGTTGCCCTAGGTCCAACCTACTCATCACTTTATGCACTACGTCACGTGTCGCATCTACCGTAGATCTTCCTGGCTGATAGGCAAACTGTTGCGGGTTAAGTAAATTAAATTCATTGAAAAAAGTCATTAATCTGTTGCTCATGAGTTTTTCGAGTACTTTAGCTAATATCGGAATAAGAGATATGGGCCGGAAGTTTTTGCATTCGGTCATTTCGCCCTTTCCTTTGTAGATCGGTTGCACTTTTACTACCTTCAGGGTATTAGGGAACACACCGGCTTGAAGGCACTTATTAAAAAGCTTACAGAAGATATCATACATAAAAGGTGGTAGGTAGTCAAATGTCCGTGTAGTCATACATTAGACAATGACCGTTCATAATTCATAATACAATAAAGCGTATATGTAATGGGATCCCGAGGTAACTGCGAGCAGTAACTCGATCAGCCAGGCAGGATCAAAGGGGGCAAATGACGAGCTACTATGTAGGTGCTACTACCTTCCTAATTGTGTTCCGAACGACACGTAGGTACGGGATGGTTATACAGAGATACAGATGTTCTAGAATCGTTACAGATGACAGAATAGAGAAGCTCTGCATCAGAACAGGGTAACAAACTTTGGTAAACGCCTGGGCGTTTACCAAAGTTTTTCTATTTTCATCAGAGTGTAAAGTATTGTTTATTTCACAAATCTCCTCTAGAAAACCCAAAGACAAATAGAACGAATGAAAAAATAAAATAAGTCTGCAATTCCCTCTTGAAGTTTCCCAACCATAAAGCATAACTGGAACCGAATAAATCTATATCCAGAAATGCCTGCTGGAAATCTAGTTTCGAAGAAAAATGCTTCCGCTGTCCGCCGATAATAAACATTATTTGTGTATCATCATCACCATATCAGCCGATCGACGTCCACTGCTGGACAAATTGGTCAGTGTGGAGATCTTTAGGGGAATAGTTATTTAAGCTGCCACCAATGCCCCGTCCAAAGCCACGTCTGCATGATACCCATCTGGCCAGCAGCCAACCTGTCGGAAGAGAAGTCACTTCCGCTCGCTTCAGCTCTGTAAAATCTACAGTGAAACTTTAGGCACAGAATCGAGGGTAGAGTTCTGCGGATATAACGAACTTGGCTTTTTAAAAGTGGGAATGAAATAGGTCAGTTGCAGTTGGAATTAATAGAAAAATGGATATGTGCTCCCTATTTTGGAAAGCTTTGGTCACATTGTTACTTTTAGTTTGGAGGGGTTTCTGTTTGTACAGAACTTTTTAGTGTGAATTTTCATCAGCTCATCAGGCAATTTGATGGCGATACCAATTAGCACTCTGGAGGATGTGGGACCCTGGATCCTCCGTTCACCACCTGACTAAGTTGAGGAGGCCCTATTTCAAAGTCTAGTGGCCGAAGTGGCGTAATGGTAAAACCTTCAACTTAGACAGTGGATGTCGTAGGAGCCGACTAAGGGAACCTACCAGAGGAAGGACAAAAGCTTTCTTCTGTGTATTTTTGACACCTTCACTGCGATCTCACAATTTTGGTTGTTGACTAACATGATATGCTCAGACATTGTGATGGTTTCAGGATCCTCTGCCGGCTGTTGTGCCCCGTGTGCTGCAAGAAGTCGTCTTCAAGCAAAGCAGAGTCCAATTTTTTACAGGTGAGTCCTTTATTTTACTAGTGGAATAATCTAATAATATATAATAATCTGTTTAAATATCAGTTTGATATGATAAAACACTGTTTTAACCGGATTGATCGCGTATATTTTATATTTTGTTTATAACCTGACGTTTCGGAGGCTTTTCAGCTTCCATGGTCACAGGCAGACTCCGGTCCGGATCCGGTTAAAACAGTGTTTTATTATGAGTTCTCGCGAAAATAACCTTAGAATATACTAGTTTGATATGACTATCTGTTTTAACACTTAGTGGTAGAGAGTCAGTCATGCTAGCAGAAGAATCAATAAATCGTCATTTTTATGTAGAACGAGGAACGAAACGTTTCAATTAAATTTAGAAGTATATCCAATATAAACTCCCTTACAATGAGAATAATTCTTCCCCTTCTCGATCCATTATTAGGTTGTTCCCCGAAATCCTTTTGTTTACGTATCTACTCGTGTTTGCGCGTTAAAAGTTTAAAACAAGCGCAACATTTACACTCCATTAATCTGAACATAAAGTTTGTACATTAAAACAGTTGCTTCTGGCGTAATACGAATGGCAACGGGTTAGCGTCGCTGTGCGAGAAATATCAGGCGCTCGCAGTTTACGAGTACAATAATAAGGCACCTAGTGTACGCGGGTGTACCCATATGTTTTGTTTATGGACTACTTATTTTACGGATCGGTGCGCCTTTTTCTCTAGGAATATATCAGGGGTTAAAAAAAGAGTGAGTTCGAACAAGGAGGGTCCCGTATCGGGCCGGATGAGGAATAAGTTTCATCTGGTCGTTTTCAGGGTTAAATAAAACAAATAAAGTATCATCATAGGATAATAAAGCTTGACTTCACAAGCTATGTTATGTATACCTACAAACCTGAAACTTCAAAGACTTTCATAAACGAAACGAAACGAAAGCTGATTCATTATTCATAGTATGTGTGCCCATTTTCCCATTTAGCAAAAGGAATGACAAAATAAACATTAATAAGTTGCTTGGATCAAATAAATTTTTTGCGAATTTTTACCTCAGTACTATCATATACTTCAGCAAATAACAGCGTGTTAAGTAGCACTTTTTTTTATATCATGAAAGTTTACGGTCTCACAAAGTTTGTAAATTTTCCTAGAAACCTAGGAATCTTTTGTTGTGTTGAAAATTTAAGATTATAAAAGAGGAAGAAGATTATAAAAGAGTATGGCTACATCGATTTATTTATGTTCTCTACCATAATTAGTTGGCAAACCGAGCTGATAAGTACATTTGTGTACATTGTCCTAATCCTGCGTCACTGTCATGTACCTATACCAACAAGCATAGACTTAGAATTTTCACTATAGGTACATAATCTAAGCCAACAAGTATGTATGTACTATGTAAACACCGTGCGTGCTTCCGAATTGATTACGAAGATAACCAAAATACGGGACGTTATTGAAAAGATATTGAATTGAGTTTGGATTGGGGCACGATAGGTAGCATGGTTGCTTGCATAATAGATCTACCACCGAACTGCGAACCCCAACCCCCATGCCCAGAGTGGGGATTATGGGCATTACACCCCCTATACCGTATAATTTACGCTGTATATTCTATCCTTATCCATAATATAATCCCACTAATATAACAAATGTGAAAGTTTGGATGGATGGATGTTTGTTACTCAATCACGCCAGAACGGCTGAACGGATTTGGCACAGAGATAGATTGTAGTTTGGAATAGCACATAGGCTACTTTTTATCCCGGATTTCCCATTGGAACGGGAAACTACGCGGGTGAAACCGCGAGGCGCTGCTAGTATACTATAAATCCATGCTTATAGGTATTATAAATTCGAAACTAACTCTGCGTGTCTGTATGTTTGTCTGTTACCTTTTGATGCCTAAACGGCTGAACAGATCTCAATGAAATTTGGCAGGGAGGTAGATGGGATACTAGGGACGGACATAGGCTACTTTTTTCCCAGACAAACGCGGCCACGGGCAGAAGCTAGTAAAAATATAAAGTCGAATGAGACAATGATGACATTTTGCGTAGATGTTGTTTTAGATTTGTTTTTCTTGTTAGATCACAAGCTCACACGATGATAGCTGATGATGTGGGCGAGGCTGTATCACGAAGGTCACACCATGGCTGTGTAGAAAAAGTCAATGTATTCTCAGTGCTTCATCATACACATATTTTCCACAGAGCACATATTTTCCGACGCAAATATAATACAAAATTACTACTCAGCCATTAAAATCGCCAGAGCCTTGAACGCCAATTGTAAAGTACGAGGTCACAATAAATCTAACTGCCCAAGCGTGTGCGCACCCCAAAATGCACGCACACTAATAAACAGACTGCATTCTCGAGTCTAGAGACTTATCTGCCATCTCCCTCACTCCTCCGCGATAAAAAGAGACGGCGGAGTACTTTTGACCTATGCGCATGAGTCGATTTTCGGCGATTCATGCTGCATCGATGCATTTGGAGGAAATTTAAACTAGTGAAACGAGTTGGAGGTTTTTTGTTGAACGTTTTGCCAAAACTAACTTTGCGAAAACGTCAAATATTATCAATAACGGACCCTGTACGGCTTTCATAAGATTATGATCATGGTACACCTACTCTCAAATAGTGAAAAGAGTTTTCTTACGTTTATTTTTATTTTACAAGATAAATGAAATTACGTTTCGTGCTAACTGTTAAACGTTTCGTTACACATCATCCCTATGCCTATGTTAGTCCACTGCTGAAGATATGCCTCCCCTAATGAGCGCCATAGCACCCTGTCGTCAGCCTTACGCATCCAGCATCTGCCTGCAGTCTTTCGCAGGTCCTTATTCCACCTGGCCGGAGAGGGTCCTATGAGCTCGGAGCGGTTGGTCCTCAATCCACAATATCGGGGACATTGTGCAGTTTGCCGAGTCGCGGTCTCCACTCAACACATTAACCTCAGCGGTTGTCGGTTCTTCGCGAGACGTGGCCGGCCGACAGTCACTTCAGCTTGATAATTCTTTGATTTATGTCGATATCTTTGTTTCTCTGTATTGGTTACTAATCCAATCCCTCAGAGAAACTCCGGACAATAATGTCATCTCATCGTCATACATTGCGTACCGTATTGAAGTTGAAGGAATACGTTTCAAATAATTTACGCATTCGATCACAAAGTGACGTAATTTTTATCTATTCTAGGCAACAATCCCCATGCCACCAAAAGCAAATAAAAAAAAAAAAAAACAATCCCATCCTTGCTTAACAGAGTTAAACTTCAAAACCCCATCTTCTCATAACGCCCTGATAGCTAATCAACAGCAGAATTAGGGCCTGGTGTAACCGAGCACCTAATTTATTTAGGCCCATCTCCCCCTTCCCTAGATGAGCCCTGGTGAGACCCTGGAGAGATTATTCACGGTGATTTAATTAATTGCTGACAGCTATCGGCTCGAGAGGTTTCCACTTTTCCGTGACTGGCAATTTTGATCGGCCGACGTTTTTAAGCTTACATTTTTAAAATTGGGCCAACCAACGTGCTGAAACTATAGTTATGAGATTAATGAGAAAGAATAATAATGGGAGTACAACTTGAGTACAAGTAAATTATGGACTATATCTTTTTTAGGACTTCAAGTCAACAACGTAACAACCAAGTAGTTACTGTCAAATGTTTTATAATACCAATTAAATGAATTACGTCGATCTTACAAAAAATAATAATAAATCTGTGCACTCCAATACCAGCAATTTTCTGAATAAATTTTCCGGAAATTTGTTGAGTAACGTAATTAAATTAAAGCACAATCGATATTTTTGGGATCTTAAGTTATTCCAAATCATTTTAACACTATGTTATTATCTAGCTAGTGAACCATTTCATGAGTGCCTAACGAATGACACATGTACGTGAACTAATTTGTAGGTTACAAGGTTTTGCTCACACGGTTCTTGAGCCAGGATGAGTTTCCCATAATTTACGAAAACTAAAGTTTTCGTTGTCAAACACATCCTTTGCAAAAGGGCTTACTATAAAATATCAGATTATCTAGAGGATAAAAAAGCTTGGGACGAGTTTTGCGCCAACTCGAAAACTAACATTCTAACAAGGTAAAGGTTTCTTGTTCGATTCTTTACTTTACCTTAAAAAGATTGAAGTGGACAAAAATTCACTTTATTTCTTCCACTTTATTCCTAGTTTTACTTATGTAATCTGAGTTTTGTGAAGTGTCGTGTCCAAGAGCTGTAAGGTCTAAAGGAAAATAGTCGCTTTGAAGCGCTGAAAAACACTGGGCGATATTGTCAGAAAAAGAATTAGCTATTTTCTGATTAGAATACCTATATTAGGTGCAATTAAACTATTTCTGAATGACTCAAACCTTTCATTTGCAAAATCAGCAATGTAATGTGAAAATACAATCCGAGCAAAGCGGAACTAGTGTGTGCGAGACTAACCTAAATAAAGGCACAGTGCTTTATTTCGGTTTGAGTTTTGAACAAAACAAATGACATCCACAAAGTGCAAACTTCGTTGACCCTCAAAACTCGATATACCCGAACTTTCTTCCGAACTACTCGATCTATACGTACTGTACTCTACCCTAGTACTTGGTAACTTCACACGGACAAACGCACGCACACAGCGACCATGATTCGATATAGAGATGCTTAACATTGTACATGTAGACAATGTAGAGTCGCTAAGTTACGGTGCGATAAAACATATTGCATCAAATCTTTGGGATTCCAATTTAATATACGATTAATAAAATGGTGCCGGTATGCCTTTACTTTTATGTATAGCAATGGCATCTTCTAGGCCCAAAGGAAGAGCTTGTTGAGCACTCACACTGTTACTGATAAAAATATCTTTTAATATAACTTTTTGTCAGTATTATTAAAAACTAGCTTGTGTGAAACCCCGTCACAGACAATTTCCGGGTAAAAAGTAGTCGAGGCTTCGAACTACATTTACTTAAAATTTCAGCTCGATTCCTTTAGTAGTTTTGACGTGAAGAGGCAATAATAAAATCATCCATATTTTGGCATTCATCATTTAATATTATGTGTGATTTGATTAGTGAAACACATTTTATTAGACACACAAATTATTACATAAATACCTAAGCAAAAAGTTACAGCCAGATTTTTTTCTAACGGTGCGCATTTGTCGGGCCGTTTTCAACCGTAGCGTCTCAACACCAAAAATTTTGAAAAATTTCCCTTCGCCCTCCAAGTGCATTGCGATGCGCATACGCATGTGTTTCTCCCACACACGCAAATGACACACACATTTGTGTTTTATGCTTGTGTGCAGTTAAGCCGGTTTGCCCAAAGTACATTTTTAGGGTACCTACGGTCCTATACCTATAATAGGCACAGAACATTTTGGGGTTCGCGTCGCTGTGGCTTCGGTATGGAATTACTTTCTGGCGTTGGTGTATGTATATATTACGTTTTGAATGGTTTATAAAATACTGTTGGCAGATTTTGATATTATGTGAGAATTTATTGATTAGTCTCTTGATATCGTTTGAATTCCGCAATACTAACTATACTAAAGCACACAACAGACGGTGCGATAATATATTTTAATATAAACCATAGCAAGGTTGGTATATTACGGTACATGGACGAAACAATTATACATTTAGCATTTTTACATATTAATTATTATGCACGATTATGGTATACTAGGTTTGTACTTAGGTTACGGAATAAAGGGTTTTTTTATTTTATTTGTTTTATTTCAATTACACGTCAAAGAGCTGAAGGAAAGCCTTTTCACAAGTGACCTAGTTAATACGTTCAACCCCTCCGCTATAAACTTCACCAGCACCGTTTAACCAATTACGCCTAGTTGCAGCTTCTCACTAAAGTTGTAGTCACTTTGCTGGTAACTAGTTGGTTACCAATTAGTTTGCTCTACCATCGGAGTTTCAGCCCTGTACGGTGCAAAGCTGTAGTACTGCTTGGCGGGAGAAAAAGGCATGACGGAGGATCTTCTTCTGATAAGACTTTTATAAAAAAAAACATAATCTAAATATCATACGATTTTAGATACATGTCAATATTTATGTAAATCTAAACAGAACACTGAACACATCCTAGTGTCGGTGCGGAACTGAGCGACATGTGGCCAAGCATTAACATCATTGATGTAATCATCTATGGAGTAAAAGGCTTTCTTGATAAGATTTCGTTTTATGTGCCTACTGTTTAAATTTACGAATAGGGAGCTCAGTTGCTTCAGAGCTTCAGATGGAAGCTTTATACATTAAAGCGAACGCAATTGCCCATAAACGATTTCCCTACCTTTCGTAATCTATTTGGAAACAACTTGTGAGCATCACTCTTTTTCAAATAGCTATCCCTGTTTTTGTGCGTATACATAACATTTTCATAGACGTTTAGTGATATTACAGTTAGAATAGTAATTTCTTTAAATAATTCCCTCAAATAATCGCTTTTTTATAAAACAAAGATAGTCTGGATGTCAGCTGCGTGATAATCTCTCTCTCTGTCCTAAACTTAGACCAAGGTCCTAACGCGTGATTTGCTATTGCCTTTTGTATTTCATACAATTATACAATTATCATCTCACAAATCCAGGCATCCAGTATAGGAAAAACAAAAAGTGTTCGTGCCAGTTTTGATAAAATTACCACGTCGTGGACAAAGCTTAGTCACTGTCATAAATGCGATTGTTATTCAAGAAATATATAAGGAATAATCCTATTCTTTTCCAAAAAAAAAACGACCAGCCTCACCGATACCCAACTTGATACAAACACTATGCCAGCAACAAAATAAAAAAATCACCAATCCCTCAAATGTCAGAAAACATATAATTTAAATGTATAGAAAAAATAACAAAATAATCCAAACTAAAAACGATACTTATAAAAAAATGTTTTTACGAACTTGACGATTTCTTCAATGATAATTTTAGCAACGTAATATATAATAATAGTTATCTAATACATTAATATTAATTAAGTAAGTTGATCTTAAGTAGAAAGGCATGATACCTGGCCAGTCTTCCATTGCAACCAACACCCTCAATGGGGTACATGCTGTGACCATTTTATGAACACTCACCTTATCTCTAAGACCTGATGACTGTATGAATGCAATAAATAAAACTACTGAATACTGAAACACCGAATGAAACATGTTCCTTACGGCCCCTCCTCACCCTCGGTCTCTCGCTAACGGTTCAATATTCTAGTCTCGTCTATTCACACAGAAAGAAGGTTTTTTCCATCACCTTTCTACCAGGAAATCTCCTAAAAATACCTAAGACCAAGACGTGTCCGTACCGCACATAAACATTCCGTATTTATTATTTCCCAAAACCTTTGTCTCACACAAAGCGATTTGCACCATTGTAAGACACCATACAATTGTTAACCCGAATAACTAACACAAACGAAATTCAACCCTCACTATTCACCACAAAGTCGAATATAGAGATTCAGAACTTCATCCTAGTGTCAGAATATTTTGCAGTTGTAAAGAGATAAAGTAAGCTTTATACTGAGAGAGATAAGGTTGAACTGGTTGGAGGTAGAGCTGTTGGCGTATTGGTGGTGAAACCGCAAGCATCTTTGTGCAATTTTGAGAACTAACGGTGATTCTGGTTGGACTAAATGTGGCTTTGGATTGATAGTGGAAATTGGTGCTGTGGTCTTATTTTTATACTCTGCAAGGAGGATTTTAGCCGATATATTCTGACAGTGAGCCACTTCGATGGTTGGCTTCGAAGGGCTGTCAAATCTGGTAGAGCCAATAATAAAAACCGCTGAGCCATGGCAAACATTTAAGAACTGTTTTTGTTTTTGTAAACGGGGCTTTTAAAGTATTATTGAAATTGACATAATCCGAAACTATTGTAACGAATAATAGAAATTCTGTAATTTAGTCGTTAATATTGGTACTTTATCTCAATCAAACTTTGCGTTAAAATAATGTACAACATAAATAAACAATATTTAAAGGCAACTTTACCGCTTAGCGTTAGAAATACTAGTATAAGATATCTGTAGTTTTTGAAGAGCTCCAAAGCCAGTACGACAAGGTACCTAAGAGAGATTTTATTGTTTGTTTTATTTTCTCTTCTCCCACTTTGGCGTAGGTTATTCGATATAAAAATACTCCAGTCTAACATCGAAACAGCGATTGACACTGACCTTGATTGTACCCTGCACATGTCAAACCCATCTGCCGTCAATTAGCAGGTGCTACCGACCCTTATCTCGTTTCAGGAGGCTTAATTAGAAAATAAATTAAGAGCCCTTTTGGAAGGTATTTTATGGCTTGATTGCCTTTCAAACAATCCACGGTAGGTTAGTTTTCAAATGTGAAATTGCGGTTGAAGTGATCGTGACTAAAATAGATTCATGTCTATAACATATACCATTGCCATCTGATCATGTAGTAGCAATGTCTCGACCTACAGCATGACTTACTGGTGGCATTTTACTTAACATGTCGCGCGTCGTCGTCGTCGTCGTGCCAAGGTTTTGCACAAAATTGACCATAATTACCCCTTCGGGTTACTACACCTATTTAAAAGGTTTTCATTCCCTATTATTGCTAAGTACCTAACCGGCTATGTAGAAGATTTTTTCTTACTCCGTAACTTCTACGAATAAAGAACCTTGATTACGTAGACGCACGAAAACTCCATTTAAGTACGTTGTGTATCTAGTTTTATTCCAGCAATGGGTAAGTACCTACTAAAGGCGCAAAAAACAAGCGATCGCAATCAATCTGTAGTAACCCATGTTTCACTGCCCTGATCACCGCTAGGGCGGAGAAAGCGGGCTACCGACGTGATCGATAGCTCCAGACTCCAGGGGCAGCTTTCTCCAACTAATGTGCTGATGCTGACCCAGTAGGTCACGACTCATTATTGTCTCTTTCAAACGAGAAGCGGAAAGCTGTGGAATATTGATCCGGCCTAAAGTAGCGGGGCTAGCACATACCAACACCGTAGACGGTGGTTGCAGGGAAATAATAGGAAAACTTCGTCGAATACGGATGCGTTAAGGTAACAAGGTCCATAGTCCAAAACAAAAAAAGCCTATCTTATAAAATTCCACTTAAATTTAATTTCAATAGGTAGTACTACGTAGGTACTAAAACGAAAGGGAGACAAATTCTACAAAATTGAGTTTAGATTTGAAATTTATATTTATAAATGGAACTGGTTTCAAGAGTAAGTATCCGGTTCACAATTTCAAAGAACGTATTACCGGTGGTACGGTACCTATTAGATGTTTAATTATGAAATATTTCAGTCCATTCCATTTTATTCCAAAATGTTGTTGGTCGTTCGATGTAATCACATCAAAGAATTATAAACGAGCTCATACGAATTCCCAAATGAACCATTTTCGACACAATTAGTCCAATTTATCTTCCATTTTGTTACATCATAGGTTACAGTAAGTAATCTATAGCCTTTATGATAGGAATAAATGGTCACAACAAAAGGGACTAAAATGTCCAATTTTCTCTTTTGCAGACTTTTCCTCAACATAAAACTTTCCGATGTATACAAAAACCTTCGCAACCTTGCGCCTTTTTAACTTGGGAGGTTCAATATAGAGTTGCTATCGCGTATTTTTAGGTCTTTTGCGAAGTTTTGCTAGTACCTAACCTACAAAACTGATAAAGGTTCGAGACTTTTTTCAAATGCTTGCTATTTATACTTCCTACGACCTGTAGAAGCCTGTTTTCCACCTGAGATGTGAGAATGAAGATACATGTTACAGCTTATGGGTAAGGAAGGCGTAAGTATAAATGCCGTGCTGCAAAAGCTGCAAAATGTTGCCTTCATTTTGCAGCTTTACTCAGTACTCAGTAGGTGGTAACTGAGTAGACTTAAACTTACGTTTATTGTATTAGCTGAACGATTTCAAGAATCTGCCCAGAAAATCCAATTATTACTTTCTACGAACGCAAACATACAAAATTTTCGTATATTTACTAGCAACGAATTAGGTGAAAAAATAGGAGTGAAACTGGTGAATCAATATCTTCTTACTCATCCTTTGTTTATAGTATCTGCACGCAAATTCTAAGAACCGCCTAAATCCGAGTTCCCTAGAACAATCTCCTCCGAGGGCATTGATTCGTCCCTTTGTGCGGGCAATGACCTGGCTGAAGCTAAACTACGTGTCATACACAGGTTACACTTGAATATTCTAGTAGGTACATTATAAATGTTAGCGTGGTACGGGCATTCTATGACGAGGGATGAATCTCGTGTTAAGAAATGAATTATTACCCATACTAATAAAAAAGCGAAAGTTACTCTGTCTATCGCCTAGTATTTCTGGTTGAAAAGATCTTATTAAGATTTGTCAGGGAGGTAAACAATATCCCGGGGTAAGACACAGGCTACATGAAAAGCGTGTACGAAGCCGCGGGGAGAAGCTAGTATTATAAATTCGAAAGTAATTCTGTCTCTGTCTATCTGTTACCTTTTTACGACGAAACGGATAAGCGAATTTCAATGAAATTTGTCAGGGAGATAGTTAATACCCCGGAGAAGGACATAATAAGCTATCTACTTTTTATCCCGGAAAATGCATGAGAAGCGGCTGGCGGAAGGTAGTAGTTATTAAACGTCATTAATTAGATTTGAAAGTGGATTGAAATGAGTAGAGATTAGCAAAAGATGGAATGTGTTACATGAACTCTATCACTGCCCATGCCGCACATTCAGTAATCCGTGCCGTACAAGGACGTGTTTTCGCGCGCCCCTTCGTGTCGCAACACTGAGACTGGATACTTGGGCAGTGAATGGTTAATGAGTAAGAAACGAGTTGTGATGTTAACGGATAGAAACGTATGAAGGAATAACACATGCTGTGCCGACCTAAACGGGAAAAGGTCAGGAAAGTTAAGACTCTAAAAGTATTCTACATTAATTAAGATGGCGTCGTGCTTGTGTTTCAGCTGTCCCGCTCCTATAAACGCGAAATCCTATGCCTATCTTTTTTACAAAATGGAGTCATATATCGCCCCTTAAATATAAAATGGGTTTATTCCACTCTCTCGCTTTTTTAAATTATGACCCACTTAATCTCTCCAATAAAAACCGTTTTGTTTGAACAATATCGTCGTGTTTTTGAGGTCGCAGAATTTGATAGAATTTAAATTACCGTATTTATTTGTTACCTTGTCCTGGATAGTTTTTTGGACGATACACATTTTAGCTACTATTATTATTGTGTTAAGTGCCCAAATCACGTTTCACCACATTCTCACCAAATCCTTTTCATCCGACCCCAACGGGGCTGGCTAACTAAACTCGTCAATAAATAATTCAAAGACCTGCGACCTACTTCAGCTTTGAACACGTAAACTTTACAGGGATTTCTACCACAGCGTAGATAAGAAAAAAGATATAGCAACCATATTTGAAACTTTCATGGTGTGTTACGGTTACCACGTATTAGAACAATTATAGTATTGTGGTCGGTAAATATCCTGGCACCGGTAATGTCTACGTGTAATGTACCTCGACTAACTATGCTCCGTCCACGCATTTATTCCAGAACCGTACTGATTTGATTAGCAAATGCCAACTTTTCTGTCGCCTTTTCCGAACTCTAATTCATTTGTGTCCGATTTGTGCCAAATAAAGCGTTCAAACTTGCGTCCGGCCATTTCTTTTAAAATCTAATTGCGTCTAAAATTCCCGTTATGAAGCGGGTCTTTAACTTAAATAAACTATTTTTTTTTTAACCGAATAATAATTAGTTTATTTAAGTCACAGACAGCTTAGACACATAAAAGGAAAGAGTAGGTAGGTTCACATTACATATGTAACTAATTAGAGTACACTAAATCGGTCTGCCTACAGTATACTTACTTATGTATTTGAGTATAGTAAAGTATGTGAGTCGACAAACTAGGATAATTCATGTGTCGTAAAGTTTTTATTAGGATCAGTTGAGCTACTTGTAGATTGTTTGCAACAGTCTGCAGTTAGCTCAATTGTTTCAGTTGTAAATACTAGTTTTCATTTATTTCTATTTTTTGATTGTAATGTTCTTTGTAAATACATTTTTATTAGGTATGTTTTATTTCTACAAACTTTAATAAACATATATTTAATTTCTGTAAACTTAATAAAGTAGGTTAACTAAAATAGGTAGATACTTATAAATCTAGTTAGAGGAAGCAGGTTAATTAATAGTTTATATAAATATCCTTTCGTCTGTATACGACATAATGGCGTAAAATTTATACTTTAATTATAATATTTCGCTCAATCCGGTAAATATTGGAACTTTCCGGAAAAAAGGCATGTTATGAAACCATGATAAAGTATATTCGTATAATCATTCTACTTCCTCCGATCTCTGATGACAAGTGCTTTTAGAACTGATAGCATGCTGTCAAATTGTCGTCACAATGACTTGTATTGTTTTCATTGCCCTACATGCTGTTAGCCCCTTTCAGCGCCTTCCGGTGCCCCTGTCGGATACGACGAGACTAACTACTTTTCGTAGCATGACAGCGATCCAACAGTTTCATACGAAGTCGATCATAGTTTTTGAATGATATTAAATGATTCGTTGCCTTTTGGCGTTGACATCTTTAACAAGTCAGTGGTAGTAAACGAAAACTTTTTCCGTTTCCCTACTAGACAACGAAATAGGCTCTCTGGTGAAAATAATAAAAAAAAAAATAACTCATTTAATTTACAATTTCCATTACTTGGCACTGGCAGAACTGTGTCTACTGCCATTCCATATTTCCATTAAGGCTGTGGTATGCGTCAAACTAGCGCCGCCACCTATTTAGTCTTATTATTATGTAGAACAAAAAAAAACAAAAATCCATCGCACAGTTAATACCTATTAAAAGCTTTTTTAATGCATCTGTAATAGTTTTATTCTATTAGGCTTAGGTAGAATATCGAAGTTGTCCTTGGTGGCCACCGATATCTATTTTAGATTTTCTGGCTAAACTAAATAGAGTAAAACTATTTCAGAGGCATTAAAAAAAAGTTTATAATAGGTATCACAAACTGTACGATGGATTTTGTAAATTTACTTTGTTCAACGTAATAATAAGATCGGCGCTAGGTTTGACCCATAAAACAGCCTTAACAAAGAATCATCATCATCATGGTCACTACTGTGCACACTCGTACTACTACTTACTAGCCATTTAAGTTGTATAAAAACAACCAATAGCGTAACTTCAAAACACACATGACCATCACGTCATGTATCCGAGACTCTATTGGTCGATTTAACACAATCTTTCTCTACTATAGTGCGAACTTGGTTATAGGAACGTAAACTTTACAGAAACTAGGGTTTTATTCAATTTCAGATAACGTTACTGTGTGGAGAATTTATTATCCGACGTTAAACATGTCTCGAGGGAGTGAAATGGGTTTAAATGTAGGAAATTGTGGTTCAGGTAGAATCACTTCGTTTTAGAAATAGTATAATACAAACTTATTCAAATAAAACAAATGTGATCTCGTTTGTTTTATCAGGAAATGGTGGGAGGTCAATAAATACCGTGTTGATTAGAACTATTATGATCCCCATCATACAATTTTGCCCAGCTTTGGGATGACTGTTATACGATTCTAATCAACACTTTTTTTGTGTCTGATGAACAATAACTACCACAAAATATGAAAATTTCATAAATTTCCTTTATTATCCACTGCCAAAAAAAATGGACACGCCACAACAAAAAGACCAATGTCTTTATATTGTGGCGTGTCCATTTTTTTACAAACAAAAAGACATTCACCAATGTCTTAATGTTGTGGCGAAAATATAGTACCTATTATATCTTATTTTTAACGCTTCTGATTAAATTACTAATGCGACCTTTAACTCGGAACATCCCTCCAATCATTTCATAATAACCCTTGAAGCACGCGCGGATCCGCCGGGTCTCCAGTTAACCCTATTACCCGGCCTGATAGCGCCTGAAAGGTATTGTATAACGCCACAGAATAACTGCACAGTACCAGGAGTAGCTGCTACACGCTACGTCTTCCGGGTCGCACTGGAGATAATCCACTCGGAATGTACCGACAGCACAACAATCAATTGGTATGTTATGTCAACTCTGTGCCAAGCTATTCCTTTATCACATGTTAATAAGCCATTGATTCGAGCGAAGTAGTTTCTGTGCTTTTAAGTAATTCAAAAATTCTACAATTTTTTTATTATAATCTGGGTTTAGTTTGTGAATCAAGAAGTGGATGTGATCAGCTTGAAAGTTGTATGGTCATGATGATGTTTTCATTTTTATACGTTTCAATGCCTTTGATAGTTGAGCGTAGTGTGAGATCAGTAAATTTTTAAATTGATGTACAATTCGCTTTTTCTGCCAACCATACCCCCAGGGCCGAAAGTCTCAGAGCACTACCATAATTTACCGTTTTCACAATATTATACCATTCGGTTACCGCCGATACGTTAACGTCACCCCTGACCTTTCGCGACATGCTCTCTAAATAACGAAATAAAGACATCGATAGGGAAAGGTCACTTCGGAAAGATGCCTTCTAGAATCTTTTTTTAACCTAATTATAGGCCTTTGTCCTTTTTGCCCCGCAAGTTTGGATATTCTAATGTTTTCAAGATTTGGGGTTAACCAATGTATCGGTAAACAATAATAAAAAATGTAACAAGTTGAAGCAATGAATTTCTAACATTTTGCTTATGAACATACATTTCATGTTTTTTTTTACCTTTATATATTTCTTATTACTTTTATTTGTTATGAGTATTTTTATAGTTTTTTTTTATAGAAATCAACGAGAATACGAGGCAAATCTTTTCCTTGCTAAGCAGTTGTTACATATATTCAAAGAAGTAATATCTCATTAAACATTTGAATAATCCAGAACCGCACTGATTTGATTAGCAAATGCCAAGTTTTCTGTCGCCTTTTCCGAACTCTAATTCATTTTGCAAAAATGCCGATTTGTGCCAAATAAAGCGTCCAAACTTGCGTCCGGCCATTTCTTTTAAAATCTAATTGCGTCTAAAATTCCCGAGATGCTATCCCGAAGCGGGTCCCATTAAAAACACATAAGTTGGTGCTTTTATACGCAGGCGCAGCGGCGGCGTTGTACGGCGCGGCGGGGTGGTAGGGCTGCTGACGCGTTAGAGAAAATGTCCTATTGCAAAAGTTATTCATATTATCTACTTAAAGCCTTTATCCCACCGCCACGCGGCACATGTTAGCTGCGTGGGTTCGTTTGTTTGACAAGCTCGTACCTAGTTGTGCGTTGCGTATGCGTGAGTTGCAGTGGAAGTAAACACAAACATTTACTTGCAAAGCGAATCTAGACACACGTGCGTAGCCTCTCCGTGCATTGCGGTGTATCAGCGGCTTTGTGCCAGAGTTCGGGGTAGCTAGTATGAGTAGATACAATAACAAACCTGAAAAAGATTTCACTTACGACCGCGGCTGAATTGTCAGTCATTCGAAAACTATAATCGAGTTCATAGTTTGACAGCGATAAATGATTGGATCGCTGTTAAACTATGAAAAGTATTTCCTCTCGGTATCCGGTATCTGCAAGTTACTAAATGCATGGAAGGAAACGAATAAGGAACTGACATGGTTTTCGTAAACTATGTAAAACTCACACTCAACAGCCCTCTTTCATCTTTTCCCGCTCCTAATGAAAATGGCCTAGGATTTAGATGCTAGTAGACAGATAAAGCATGTAAACGTGTATGTGTCAGTAGGTTTATTCCACTGAAATATAAAATTTCAGTCGGTTTTTTCCATTTTTTTTATACCGATTCGGGACATGTGGTTTAAAACCAACGGACTCTCTTGAGAAATACTCATCATCAACCTATCATCATCATCATCATCATCATCAGCCTATATCAGTCCACTGCTGAACATAGGCCTCCCCCAATGAGTATGAAATATAATAATGAGTCCCGCATGCCCAGCGTGGGGATTATGGGCATTACCCCCCAATGATGGTACATCAACCTATATTAGTAACTAATATCAAATGATTCAGAAGATGAAATAAAGTTAATACAATCCTTGTAATACTATGTAAATTGCGCTACCAAAACGGCTGATTTTGGTAGAGCACTTGGATAGTTTTCATTGAATGGTCTTATATATTTTTTGCATCTAATGTGGCAACCCTATGTGGTTTCGGGGATCGAGCGCGGGCGCAGGGGGCCGCGCATGCGCTGTTCGTTGCCAAAAATCTAGTCAAACTGGCTGATAGAGTGCAACGCACTTCTCGATGAATGCGTGCTGGGACCGGAGTGCAATAGAGCCGCTATTTTTACCCGACTACCAACAGGGGAGGGTTATGAAGTTAGCACCCTATGTTTGTATGTTTGTATGTATGTGGCCGATTTCTTTGTTCCCACGTAGCGCTGAAACTACTGGTTCGATTTCAACAAATTATGTATCGATTGATTCGTCTCAATACCCCGATGGTTATAGGCTATAGGATTTAGGGCTCCGACCCCGAATAAGCCTTCAAAACGCGTATTAAAGTTTAGGTAGCCGCAGGCTGCAGGCCCCATAGAGAAAAATTACAATACCTACGACCTATTTTCATTTTCAACTCTATGCCTATCAAATATGACCGATACGTCATTCTATTTTGTCAATGTAAATGTTTCAAACTTTTATAACTTTCACGTAGTCGGGTTTTAGTTTTTAACTTTATCTTGTTAACTTTATTTATAACAAGACGGCTACTAGGTAAAGTGAACGCATACCTATACTTTAGTACTATACTTATAAATCTGTGCATACCTACTTGAAACGTACACGGCATAGGAGCCAAACCAATTAATTAAAACGATGGCAATATGACGATTTTACGACTCAAGTGGCCAAGGTTTCATTTACCAACATCAGACATCGAATTTAATTTTTGAGGTGTTGATTTTGCAGTTTTGAACCTGATATTTAGCTGAAAAATGCCCAAAGTACAAACGACCTGTCAAAAAAAATTTTTGACTTCAATTTCCTGAGTAATGATAAAATACAGCCCGCTCACAGACGGATGGACATACAGACAGGCAGAAAGAGGAGGCTTAATAATAGGATTTATGTTGGGACCCTTAGCGAACAAAACCCAAACAAAATTGTCAGTCCAGGATCGGTCGTCCTTCGTTTTAGGCGCAACTTTGTTATACGTGTTGTTTACGCCCGTTGCCATGGAAACCAATAGACCAGTGAGTGAAAATTAAGATGTGATGAAGTTTTAGACAGATTTTACGGTGCACATATAAATTCATCGAGAATCTAACATTTACAGAACCACCTCCAAAACAACCTCTATACAACAACGAAATAATCATCAAAATCTATTGAGAATTGGCGAAGATATCACCAAAGTTGTTGTAGCTATTTGAGACTTTTCAAAGTATTATGTTGTTTGTCAAGCTCCACGGGATAATACTAATCCCTCGGGAATATAATTTAATATTTAATTTTATGGGACCAATTCGGAATCATTTTCTATACAACAGAAATAATTATTGCAATTGGTTGCTAACTAAGAAATTAATGAAAACATACAGCCGAATATGAAAGCCTCGTCCTTGAAGTTGGTAAAAAGCGGTTGGTAGTCCTCACCTTGAACCATACATTAGGTATTTAAAATAGCAGCCGTAGCTTCTACAAAACAAACACTATGATGTCTAAGGCAGAAATGGCCAAAGTCACTTCCTCAAAGTAACTGATAAATTTGACTAATTATTTTAACAAACACCATCTCCACGCCATCCTCTGTCCAGTTAGATAGTCGTACAGAGAGTAGGTGCATCTAAAAACTGCAGCGGGGTCTGAGGGGGAGCTGGTAAAGGGGGGAGGAAGTACAAAGAAAAAATAACCGCGCCGAAATCGCGGGCGACGACCGGCCAACGAACTCGCTCTAAGGAATCTAGGTTTGGGAGATGAACTAAGTGTTAAATTATTTGGTATATTTGGTGCGTAGGCGCCGATGTGAGGTTATGTTATGGGTAAATATTTAGTGATTGGGGGAAAGAGATGGGTGTTTTTGTAATATAGGCCTCCTCATTGATTTTAATGACGGCGACCCTAGAGATTACGGAGCCCTATCATGAACTCGTTAAATCGAACTTGGTCTAGAATATTATACCATACTGCATATGACAGTAGATGGGGGGTTATTGTTTGTGAAAAAGAAGGAAATAGAGGGGAATTAAACAATGTTGAGGTAAAATTAAATTATAGGAACGAGATGAGTTTAAGATATTACAAATTAACTTCACACTGTCTAAGGAGAAAGACTTCCATATGTTGCATAGCTTGTGTTTATTGTAATGTTAAGCTGTAAATACGAAATAAGATTGATCATAGAAAAAATAATGTATGAAAGAAAACTGAAGTATTTATAGGACGGAAGTATTTATAATTTTGAGTCGGACTAAGCTCTAGAGAGAACTTTAACTTTTATAATCATGGCTTATTGATATGAGTCAGTTGAGCTACCTTAAGATTGTTTGCAAAAGTCTGTGGTTTGCTCAGACTTGTTGACACTGGCCGGCGTGGAAGAAATTCAGCAAGGCATCATCAGTTGGCTCAACTGATTCAATTGTAAATCATCATCATCAGCCTATATTAGTCCACAGCTGGACATAGGCCTCCCCTCATCATCATCATCATGAGCGCCATAGCACCCTGTCTTCAGCTTGCCGCATCCAGCATCTTCCTGCAGTCTTTCGCAGGTCGTCATCCCACCTGCCCGGAGGGCGTCGTACACTACGTTTACCTATTGTAAATAATAGTTCTAATATGTTTCTATTCTCTAATAAGGTACACAGGTAAATTGATCAAGTAGTTTCCTGATGCATTTTTCCACGAAGCCCCCAAAAATAGAACGGAAAGTGCTCATTAATCCCGCATTAGCGTCACACCTGGCCACCACCTCGCCTGTCAGAAACCGAAATACCATACATTTTTTAATCCATTTTTACATACAAATAGTCTTCTTCAAGCAATATTCAACTTTATTGCAATGAAAATAATCATAAAATACCTTTCGAATTGAGATCCTATATTCGTAGCCAGTGTTGAAGACCTCTTGACTGGCAAATAGTGGCGGAAAGTCTTGGTGTTAGATGGGATTTTAGGTGTCTTCCGTGGGTGGTCAGGATTTTGATGAGCGCTGTAACTTACAGTCTTGTGGAGGTAACTTGAGTCGAGGAATTGTCGCATAAATCTGAGGAACTTGAAACTTTTGAGAGTCTCTGAAGTTGTTTTAAGATTTTTGTAACTTTTATCATGTTTGTTCTATGAAGCTAATGAACTACGAGGGAAGTTGAAAGAGTATTGACACAATGTAGGATTTGGTAGTTTGTACGGTCGTTTTGTCAGGGTAAAATTTGACTTAGTGAGTGCTTAATTTGTACCTAATCTTAGAGAAATAAAGTTATCAATAACTTTATTTCTAAAAACATCTAAACGGCAAAAAAACACGTTTGTTGTATGGGAGCAGCCCTTAAATATGCTAAAAATATAGATATGATAAAAATAAAACACATATTTAAGGGCTGCTCCCATACAACAAAAGTGTTTTTTTTTGCCGTTTTTATAGATTTTTGATCATACTGATATTTTTATACATTAAATATTTTGAAAAAATGGGTAGATATGCTTATACTTTAGAGGGCTTACAATTTGGAATAAGAAGATTATAATATAATAATTCGCGTTTGTCCCACTCGCTTCAGCCCAAAGTGGTCCGAAAACGGAAAAGGAAATTAAACCCTGACATCGTTCCTCTTTCGTCGCTCTTATACTACATACAACTTTACCTAATGCTATCTTCGATGTTCGTGATTGTGCTCTTCTTAGATAATAATTTGAATCTTCGACGCGTGTGCGACAACATGGCTGCATGCGAGCGGGTGAACGATTCGTCAACCAATCATTAGTGAGATCATAAAAATATAACTTGTTTTATTTTTGGAAGGTTCTTTTGTCATCATCATGAGTAGTTGTGTTTATTCTTCCCATTATGGTCAAAATAAAAACGTATCTAGTCTAACGCTTTGGGATTAGATGTTCTTGTTATCTTATGTCTCTATTATCGAATCGTATCTTCATCATCATCAGCCTATATTAGTTTACTAATCCATACATACCTCATAATCCATTTATTGTTTGTGAATATCAATCAAGACTTATTTTAGATCGCTGGAATCTGCCGCTTAGGCGTACAAACATTTGATTATACACACATTGTTAAAATATTGTAAATAACAATCAAAATACTTTTATTAAATTTAGAACTACTACTGGACTCAGGTCTGCCGGAATGAGTGCCATAGCGCCCTTTCTTCAGCTTCTTTGTATCGTATACATAACCATTTATTTGCAAGCATGTCCTAGCCGAATGTCGACCACGGCGGTGGCAGTCGCCATATTGTGATTGAAAATGTCATGCTATCCCGCTTAGATAACTAAATATGCCAATAAAAATAAAGGTAATATAAAGGTTGCCTGAAAGAGATCGCTTCTAAGCGATAAGGCCACCCATTGTACTTGTCTCATGTAATGTCTTTTTGTAATGTTCTTTTTCTGGTGTACAATAAAGTGTTTTTGTATTGTATTGTATGCCGGAAAAAATAGAAGATCTGGAACTACATTATAACAGTAACTTATATCTAGAAGCAACGTGAGTCACCTTCATGTTTATTGCAAGCTAGCTCGACACCGCTTCAATCTGCTAACATAGGAAATAATTTTGTCATTAACGTAGGTAAGTGTTTGACGAATAATAGCCACTCGCAAACTCCTATTACAAACGCAAAAGGAAATTACAAATCGTTCCAACGTCGCCAAACAAACCAAACCAAAACTCTGAAGAATATTGCTAATAGGATCATTTTCCGATTCCAGCTGAAGTCTTCAACCGAGGAGAGCAACGTCACTGGAGACACTCCAGCATCCAACGGATCCATCTTCACCATGACGCTCAAGAACAACCATCTCATCGTCGAGACCGAGGAGAGGAATGTACGTTGTGGTCTTAGTAGCTTCGAGACGAGAAACATTGAGATAATTAGAGAACCCTGGGACCACCTCGGGATCATTATTTAAACAAAAGCAAAGTAATTTCCTAAATTCAGGGATAAATCGACGAACATACATTAAAAAAAGACATATAGCCAAAAATAGAATCTCTTCCTTTTATCGAAGTGGGTTAAAAATTAGAAGGAAATAGGAGCAAAAGTGAATTAACATTACTTAATCTGTGGCAAAAGAAACACTTGGTTTAGAAAAAAATAACTATATAGTTCTAACGTAGTAAAGCAAAGTCACATACGTACGTAGCAATAGTAACTATTACCTTAAGATAAATTGATAATATTAACAGACAATAGTAGAAATCCACATAAAAGCAGAAGTAATTTCACACTACAAACTTTATCAAACTTGTAATGGGTTGACAACGTTCCTGAGATTGCTTTCGTTTTAGACATGTCCAAAGTATTCCATTTCGTTTTCGTTGACCATAAATGGTTGTTATTTAAACTTAACAAGTACGGAATCAGAGGTTTAGCAAATGAATTGCTTCAAAGCTGTCAGCAATAGTCAGCAATGTGTTGTAGCGAAGGTTTAAATGGAAAATAGGAATGCTGTACCGTTTAGCTACTAATACAATAGATTTGGAGTACCGCAGGGTACTATTTTTGGACTAATCATAACATTTTTTACGCACATTTTAGAATTTTTATTCGATATCTGTTAATTTTCATGTATACATGGATATATAAAACCTTGCTTATGAATTTTGCACGCCTTGACGAGGCAGAATGTATTGGAGTGCTATTTTTGATTATTAAGATTTTATTGTATTGTACCTACATTCCTGCACATTAATGATTTATGATTATATGGCTTTTTTGACTTTGGGGTATTCTCGTCTTTTCCAGGATATTACCAAAAACGGGCGCGAGACAAAGATGAAGTACTCCCCCGACAACGACGGCATCTTCGTGGTGGAGGTGCAGCAGTCAGTGGCCTACCGCCCACAGAAGCCACCGCCCTCGCCGCCGCGGGAGCCCGAGCTCGCGCCCAACCAGGCGATCGTGCACCGCGTGCCGGAGGAGGCTCATGATAGTGAATCTAGCAGGTGATAGCGTCTCACTTCCAATCAGCATCATCAGGCATAGGCCTCCCCCAAAGATCGCCACAATTTCTAGCTTTACCCGACCCGTATCTATGAACATCGCCAGATCATCGCTCCACCTACCTCAATACACCTTCCGGTACGTGGTCGCAACATAGATTATGCAAGTCACTTAACTTTCTATCGTATCTTATTACAATACTTGTCTAAATATTAGTAATTGATTTATTCAAATAAGTAATTGATTTTATTAAATATCTCTTCCATCTTTGATAGAGGTACTAAACTCTTACCTTTTTAACTACTCAATTGACACTGAAACTTTCCCGACTGGAACTTTCCCGACTGGATTTCCCGATGGAAGGAGGCTCAGGTCACTCCTCTTCCTAAAAACCCAATCCCTCTTCTTATTCTGAGTTCCGTCCTATCTGTATTCCTCCTTTCCTCTTTAAAGTCTTAGAGGGCCTTGTGCACCAACAGCTTAATGTTTGTCTTACTACCAATAAATCTTTTTAATACCTTCCAGTCGGCCATAGGGCCTGGACGAACACTGGACTGGAAGGTAAGGAAGGTTGTCTCTGCCCCTATCAAAATTACCGATGACATCAGGCATGGCATGTATGACGAACTAGTTTCATGTATTGTATTTTAAACGTGTTTATTTTATTTTTTATGTTTTTATTTAGTACGAATTACGCCACCATCAACTTTATTACGTAGGTACCAATCCTATCCATTCAAAGGTCGCTTCGAAGAGATCGCTGTTAGCGATAAGGCCGCCGATTGTACCACATTGGATATAATTAGTTTTAAGTTCCTGTTTAATTTTTGTTTTAATGTATTGTTGGTGTAAGAAAGTTATATTTCTATTATAGTTTTACAAGTATTTGGGACCCCCGTGGATTCAGGCCTCCTCCAGTTCAAGTGTTCGTAGTCCAATGTCGTTCTCTCTCATTATTTCTTCTTTAGACATAATTTTATGGTTGTTACTGTATTTAGAAAGATTATTATTCTGTCTTTCTGATTGCTCGCTCACGAGCAATCAGAAAGACAGAGGAAGGTTGTAATCAGTCTCTCCAGCGGTGACCAGCTTAAACCTAATACCCATCACATAAAGCTCGTTTTCTGTTATCCTTAATAAAATATGTCTTGATGGTCTAAATGTTTGAAAAGGGGATATAATATACAATCAAAAAAAAATAGGCACAGTATTTTAATTAATTTTCATAATTATAAAACTTAATTTTTTCAGGTTTGACCGCGACAAAGTCCTAGCGCTCTCCTCCACCGGCCTCTCCATATCAGACCTCAGCATGTCTTCGATCGGCTCCCACAACGTCAGCTACTCCTACAGCAGCCAGCTCGGCTACGAACAGGGCCCGTTCGGCTACCCCGTCTACGCTGGGTACGACGTCAACGACGCTCCTGAAGGTATCATCACCGATAACTCACAGGAGCCTCTCATCTGCAAGACGCCAGCTGATCCTTACAAGCCTGTGGTAACAGCTGCGATCTTCAAGCAAGATTCTATCATAGGTTCTGACGCGCTGCAAGGTCCAGGCTACTGCCTCGAAGGTTCAACCGATGGACCTCTGCTATCCGATGTTCAAGCCAGAGAATACAGCCTTCATCACATCCAAGAACAAAAAATGATAGAGAACGGTGTCGCTGTTCCTATACCGGAGAAAATTGAGAGCGAAAATAAGAGTTTCAACAGAGCTGATAGCTTGCCCGTTCGGTTAGAAGATGAGAAGGAAGAACTAAAAGAGACGATGGAAACGATAAAAGAGGATGATCTTCCAGATAAAATATCGAATGGGAAGCGGGCATCACTGCCATTTATAACGACAGAAGTGTATGAGACGGTCAAAGACGCGATTCTACCATCGGCCTTGCCGAAGTTTGAAAAACTTTACAATGATTCTTCGCCTGCTGATAGCACCTTCGATTCTCCTCCGATGATAACGATTACGGAAGAAAGCGAGTCGAGCAAATCTGAAACCAGTTAATTTGTTTGATCGATGTTAATAATAGGTTGATATTAGGCGGACATTTTTGCCTTCAGCGGATTATCACACACGTGAATCTTGAAAACCAAAATGTGTACCCAAATTCAAATAATGTTGGTAAATTTTAAAGTAGTTCAAGTGAATTTATGCTTGACGTTGCTCTTGTGATTATTGTTAATGTAAGTTTAGATAGTCACATGATAATATTCTCCGTAAATACTTAGGAAAATAAAATAAAAGCGATGTTTGTAAATAAAAATAGGAAGAAATATCAATAGGATTTTATTATATAATAAATTGAAATAAATAAAATTGGTTATGTTGAAAACCCTACATTTAGGCTTCATTTTAGTTTAATGAGAAATAAATTTGTTCAATTATGGGTTAACAATGAAATAAAAAATATTAAGAATTTTGAAAGCTAGATTATTTATACCTTCAATCAAATTAATATGAAATAAATTGAATCATAGAAAAAATCAAGCTATAAGAATATAATTACTAATGATAGGTTTCTTGTAGGTTATTACGAATGGAATTGATATCTTGAACTTCTATCTTTACGTAATATTCAGTTTAAAAACTTACTCGCATTGATGTGGATAGAAACGTGGACAATTTGCTTCAGTTTTAAGCTACGTGCAATTTAATTAAATTAAATACTATATTTATTTATTTTAAAAGTAGATTATAATTATTTATAGTTTGTAGATACCTACTTAGTTGCAAATGAGGTAAAGTAGGTAGGAAGTTTAAGTTAGTAGTTATTAGAAAAATAACATATTTTAACACGATGTTACCCTAGTCTGGTAGATGTGAGCTGTTTTGGTTGGTTCTTAACAAGAAACCTGGACCTCTGTATCCATAAATTTTAGGTTTAGCGCCGTCCGTGTTACAAACGAATACGTTGTGTGCCAAGCAAAAAATGTTCTTTACGTCTTTTAAATTTAGCGGTGTTGTTTTTTTGCCAAAATTTTTAGATTATACTTAGGGTAGGGAGTAATATATTTTAACATATTAAATGTGTGAAATCAATTGAAGATTACTATGTTTATGTTAGCATTGTAAACGGACAAAAATGTTAATGTCTTGTAAGGTATCATTGGCTGTACGAGAAGTCCGCTCGTCCACTGCGCTAGTAACCGTTTCTAAAATTGTCCGCTAACTGTGCATATAAAATATTCCAATGTAGTAGATTTATAGATTTTTGTGAAAAGTTATAAAAACCTGAATTATTAAGAAAAGAAAGTTTATTTACCAATATTAAAGATATCTTATTGCAATTACGTTTGCATATTCACTAAAATAATTTTATTTAGATTTACTTTTATAAAATAAATTTTATGTAATTTGCGAGAATGCTGTTTTATTTTTTCGATTTTCCTAAGCCACCACGAAGCTACCTCTTTTATTGAAATCTTGGACAGATGATATTTTCATTCCTAATTAGTAAAAGAACAAAAAATAGACAAAGTATTCGGAGAGAAAATGTTGTTTATTTTGTAAGAAGCAACATCGAAACAGTACTACCTACTTAATTAAAAAGTTTTGAGAAAGCTTATCTGAACGCCATCTATCGTACCGTACCAGAATCCATAAGTGACGAACTAAGTGTAAGGCAGGGAAACCTTTTTATGGGGGTGACTTATTCAAAGGGTTCTCAATATTAGGGGTGCTTAAAGAAGGGTTGTGGCCTAACATCGGCAGTTCGTGAAAATTCCAAAAGGTGGCGCTACTAAATTTACACCGCCATCTGTGAGGTGGTAAAGCAACTAAGTTTTTACTTTTACATGAAAACACACATTGAAACCCTTTTGCTGTTTCAGCGAAGACTATGATAGTTCTCACTGAATTATTCAGATGGAGTTAGTTATAAATGTTTGCCATCGGTTTGAAAAGAAGTTAGGGTTCCGTACCCAAAGGGTAAAAACGGGACCCTATTACTTAGCCTCGGCTGTCTGTCTGTCCACCTGCGGGTTGTATCTCAAGGCCCATACAAGTTAGACAATTTTTACACAATATGATTATTTCTTGCCGCTATAACAAAAAATTAGAAAAAATTGTGAATTCTAAAATTAAACGGGGCGTTCCCTTACAAAAAAGCCATTTTTTGGCACTTTGGTCGAGGTTGTATGTCTTGAACATACAGGTAGACATGAAATTTTGACAGGGTGTAAATGACTAGTGCCACAATAACAACCAATAATAAAGTAAAATAAATTTATTTATTTTCAAACCAATATCCGTCCATACCAGATGAAGTTAAGCAACGGTCGGTCACGGTCAGTCCTTAGATGGGTGACCGCGTCTTCAAGGTTTTTTGCTACTTAAATTATGTTTAACTGTTTTTTAGGGTTCCTTTTGCAAGATAATTAGGTTCGTTGGAACGGAAGCCTCCGTGTGCGAGTTGACTCACACTTGGCCGGTTTTATTTTTATTGTGAACGAAAAATAAGGTGTGAGTATATTTATTTATTTTCTTTACATGTGCGTAAGTATATCACAAACTAAAGTAAACCAGCATTAAAAAAATTACATCTTTGTTATATTGACTTAAAGTTTATAACAACAAAGCCGTGGTGGTTGCATCGAAAGAATTCACGTCCTCCACGAGCCAGTGAATGTCGTAAGAGTCGACCAAGAGAACCTTCCAGAAGAAGAGTAGCAGCGTCCATCTGAGTTAACGTTGACCGTCCGTGCATTACATATAATGCATAAGCCAAAGGCAATTCAACCGCGTTTCCTGGCTAGACGTGTGAGCTAAAGCTTTGATTTTCTAGGGCCGTTTAAACAATGAAATGGTGAAAATAAAACCGTTGGACGTACCACGAAGTTTGCAAAAATAGACGGGACTGTCGTGGTGTAAACACCTTCACTGCCATTACCAGTCCATTTGCCTCACGAGGCATGATCAGCAGCGGACATAATATGTACCTACTGGATCCGGAATACTGCCGGTGTGTGTGAATTCGCTTCTTTAACTACATACGCCACCACGGAAGGAAAAATAGATCCTGTAAAACGGATGCTGTGTGAATGCGCCCTTACTTTGCCTACATTTTATGGGAATCAAACCGCCACCTTTGTAAGTATTATACTGGGTAACATTATTTGTAGCGGCTAGCTTTGTTACCCTCAAATGAAAACGCAAATTACATTATCTTCTCAATTTTTGCAAAACTCATTCCTGGGTTAAACAGCTTGATTTCAACCATTTTATTTCATGTTTTATTTGAACCCTGCCACAACAACGGACAGGATAACGTTGCCCGGAAAAACAATACACTGTTTTTCCAACAACCGTGCAGGTAAATTCTAATTTCAAAACTTTACGCGGAAGCAGAATTAGGTCAACTCAAACCGCGAAAACGAAAAAGTCTCTTCAAAAAATTAAAGAGATAAAAAGGCATTACTCGCGTCACAAACATCAGAACTACCCTCATCTCGCTGCTATTGATTCACTGCGGATAATTGAGTACACGCGTGTCACCCCCCAGGACCCCATTACCCCCTCGCACGGGTGGGACCTCATTTGATTACAACGGAAAAAGCGACGAAAAATCGAGTAGATGCGCTGCAGTAATCGCCCCGTCACCATGGCAACCGATATTAACGCGGGGGGTACATCACATAAATAGATTCGCACATAATACGTCCGATTCCACACACGCGCCCCCACCGCCCCCATTTTTGTACAGTGTTAAAATGCCTAAAACCACCCCGGCCGAGTTTAAAACAGCCTCCCGGCATGCAGATTAGCTAAAACTACGTATTTTTTACTTGGCGAGGGATCTTTTTTCTCTTTTCACCCGCTGCTCGCAGCTCGCTAACTACCGAAATGTGGGCCCGGGAGGGTTGGCTACGGAAAACTTTGTGTTTTAAATATGTCCGAAGGCACGCATTATAACGGTTTACTGTAGGAATCGTTGTACCCTTTGGCGCGGATGCTGCGAAGTACAGGTACCTCTGACCCTTGAGGTTCCGGACCTGTTCCTAATATTAGGTGTTAACAAATTTTCATTTTGCGAGACATCCGATTTTGCAGCTAGCCGGTCGACATGTTTGTATTGTATTAGGTTGGAAAGTGAAATTCAGGTTATTAGCTCCAAAATAGCTTTCAGGGTTTCATACAATCTGTGTTAACTGTTTCAGGTTTTAGAACATTATAATTTGGTTTTTTCATTCCTATAATTTACCTTTTTTTCGCAGGTACCTAATCGCACTAATCCCACTAATATTATAAATGCGAAATTTGGATGGATGGATGGATAGATGTTTGTTACTCAACACGCCGGAACGGCTGAACGGATCTGGATGAAATTTGGTACAGAGATAGATTATAGTCTGGAATAGCACATAGGCTACTTTTATTCCCGGGATTCTAATACTAATATTACAAATTTTATTCGAAATTAATTTTGTCTTTCTGTCTGTCTGGTTTTCTTCATTACCTTTTCGAGACGGATCTCAATGAAATTTGGCAGGGAGATAGTTATATCCCGGAAAAGAACAAGGACACTTTTTATTCCCGAAAAGTGTGTGTAAAGCCACGGGCAGAAGCTAGTCAGTACTGTTTCTGTCTATCTACCAGTACATATATAATTATTTGAAAACAATAGAGACCATGCAGATCTTCCATCTGAGTACATACAAACCTCTCTCCATTTTGTAGTAAGCCTTTTTGCACAGAAGGGTTTTGACAATTTGTTTGATTTTATTTACTGATAGATTTTGCAACTCACTAGGAGTTCTGTTGTAAAAGCGTATACTACCGTCGGAAGCAATAGTTTTTGACAAACTTGTAATGTTACTTGGTGTGTCTTACCACACCGTTTAAACTAGTTAAAATTTTGAGTAAGGTTTTTGTTGAAAGTTAATTAGTATGCGTTTGTTTATCTGAAAAAAAGGAATTTAATAAAATAATCAATAATAAAAATCATTTCCTTTTTCTAAAATATCCCCGAGTATCTATTAGGCTATATAGTATCTGTTCGCTATGCTCTAGATAAATGCCAATAAGGCGATTGTCAGGGGGAGCCCTGCGTCCAGCAGTGGACCATTACAGGCTGAGGAGGAGGAGGAGGAGTATCCAGGTAACAAGTGAATGAAGCTGCGACCAGAAGTTAGTGTATTATACTCTCCCGAGCGGTTCTTAGGCAATTTTTCCATCCACGTGCCGTAACTTTTGTTTACGTTATTCTCTTTGTTTCTAAGCCCCAAAAACTTCAGAGCAAAACAAACATTGTTAGGTATAACAATGCCATACACAAAACCATAGAATTTACCAAAAAAATAGAAAACAATCCATCTGAAACTTGAGGACCTACTTGTATAATCATAACAAAGCATAAAGAAAAACTTTCTTCAGTTTTATGCTGGACTTTTTAGGGTTTCGTTTAGAAATTATTTCTATGAAACAATTCTCCTCGAATTTTTCGTATAGTTTACAAAGTTTCTAAGTCCTTTATTTTTTAAATAATGGGAAATCTTTGTTGAAACGTACCTACTTATCTAAGTTACATCACTCAGATTTGAAATCATAGATTTCAGCTTGACCGCCACTGCAAAACTCGAAAAACAATCGAAAACATAGCTTGTGTTATTTCATTTTGCTTTTAAAAACATGACTACTAATTGATGGTTCCGGAAAAGGAAAGTAGGAAAATATAAAGGTACTCCAAAAAGGAGTCCCATGAAGTAGTGCCTTTTTGGACAAGTTGTTTTGTCAAAACTCAACTGGCGGTAGACAAAATCAGATAAATTAATATGACAACGACCATCAGTCGCTAAATTCATGAAAATAGCGAGTATAATAACTTTAAAAATTCTTTATGAATCCACTATCTCTGTAAAATTCTTTATGAATCCACTTTCTTTACGAATCTACTATCTCTGTAAAAAGAAGCCCTAAAACTCTCACTAATCCAAAGCAGCCCCTACAGTTCAAAATTCCAATTAGAAATGCTGACCCAAAATCGAAAAAGGATATTAAAATATTCACCAACGACAAATACAATACGCAACCAGCAGGCATTACGAAAAGGGATGAAAAAAGGCTTCGCCCTTCATTATTAAGCAATTTATTAGTTGAAGGCCGTAGGGTAATCCTGTAGGAGCCTCTATGCGCGTGTTTTATTTAGAAACGATTTTAGATAGGGTTCGCTGGGCTCGGTGGCGCAAGTTTCAGAACACGCGGGCTTATCTTATAATGAAATGAAATTAAAATATTTTATGAAAAAGAAGTACACATACAATATGTAATATGCTGAGTGAACTTTCAGCATTGTATATTATTATTGATAACTAGCTGCTGCCTGCGGTTTCGCACGCGCTTTTTAAGTAGCCTTTGTCTGTCCCCGGGATACTATTTACCTGTCTGCCGAATTTCATCCAGCATCTGGTTGAGCTCCTCCAGCGACTCCGCCATTAAAACTATGTCATCAGCGAATTGCAGGTGTGAGATGTACGCGCCGTTTATGTTGATGTCTTTACCTTTCCTGTCCAGCTTTATAAACATATCTTCCAAGGCACTTGTGAATAATTATGACATCTCCCTACTGTCTCACTCTGCGAAGTTGGATGGGTTTAGACTGCTGGATTACTTGGACACCTGTATGGTGGCGGCTTCGTAGAGACATCTCAGCACCTTGATATAACGAAAGACTACTTGGCATCGCTGTAAGGATTCCAGAACAGCCGGCTCAACGTACTTTCCGAGGCACGAGGGTATAACACAGCACTCTGACAAAAATATAACTAATTCAACAGTAGTCAGTGTAGTGTCAGTAGTTAGCAGTCAGTGTAGTTCTACTAAGTGGATGGTCAACGTGTCCTCGCGTTCCCCGCTGCCGCTCGTCCCCCACGCCACGTAGTAAGGGGAACGTGGCGCAGTGTGTAGAGGATCGATGTCGCCCCGAGGCCTCGTTTCAAACGCCAATAATGTTTTTGTACGGGATTCCGAATATACGATCCTGTAAGTCAATTTATAAGTTCAAATGTAGCTACTTGAGGATTTTTTCCCCATCATTCGCGGAATTTACCCCAAGAGGGTCAGGTTTCGAGGCTTTAGTTGATCTATTACACTCAACTTACATTACCAGGTTAAGGTAGCACCTAAAAATTTCCATCATTTCTTGACTTGCCATCATTTCTTGATAATTTTAGGGTTATCATCCCCGTTGGTTGTCGGATTATTGGCCGCCGCTAACAATATCCCCCCGAAGGAAGAAATTATTAGCGGTGGGAACCATGGGTGCACCAGTACGTACCTACATATTTACACTGTTGTACATACATACGTACGATTGTTGAATTTAACCGCCTGTAATTAGTTGATAACCAGTTGTACACAAGCGATATAAACCTATGTTTATATACCTTTTTGTTAATTTTATGTGTATGTAGGTGGTTCATATGTTAATATTCATTTTCAAACCACATGCTCGACAATGCCGAATTATAGGTCATGTAAACCCTACCGAAAGCAAGACATTAAATCCCTTGGTATTAGCCGGGTTATAATGTTGTACTGAATTTCATTATAACCCGCTGGTTAATAATATGATTTCACTTTTCATAATTCTTATTACTATATGCATAAAGTTTAATTTTGCTAAACACAATTTGTCCTAGGCCATGGCCTACTTGATTTGACAAAATAAATGAAGTTTGCCTCCGTGTGAACCCCGGTCCGGAGGAGCGCGGTGTTCGAAATTCGAATTTCGAATCTAGGACCACGGCTTGTGCTTTCGAATTTGGAACGTCGCGCGCCTTCATTTGTTCACGCGTGACGAACAAATCGAGTTCTTGTAGGTGCCTATAGAAGATTTAATTTCAAAAATAATATTGAAAATGTCGAGTGATGAAAGTGTTTTGACTCCTGAGTTTATCAAATTAGATGCCATAGGCATTGTCAACAATCTGCTGCCAGAGAAGTCAAAGGAAAACATTATTTATCTACTGAGCCTGTTTTTTTGTCTCGCATAAGGTGTGAAAAGTAGAGTATACACCTCGGGGATAAGACTGTTTTAGTCTTGGGCGGTTGAACCCCTCACTGCACTCAGGACTCAGTCTTAATTCCCTCGCTTCGCTCAGGAATTAACTTATAACTCCCTCGCTACGCTCAGGAGTTAAATTATGAGTCCTTCGTTACGTTCGGGATTCAATTCGCTCCCGTGACATAAAACAGTGCTTTATCCCCTTAGTGTATAATCTACTATTATTGCATACACATACATTATATAATTTCAGCTTATTATACTTTTACTTCTTCAAAGATCTAACAAACCTCTAGAGTGGAGGTGATCGGAATGCTGGCTTTTATTTCGGTCAACGAATTAGCATTGCCATTCAACGTGGCAATGCTGCCAGCATTTTGGGTACTTTGCCTTCTGGTGACGGCTTAGATTTTAGAAAATAGATTTAAGTATTAATTATTGCATTCTGTTATTGAATTTTTTTAAAATAAATATACTAAGGTTTTTTGTAATAGTGCTTACCCGCACTTTGGGTATCTCTAAGATGATGAGATGAGGGTGGGGCGCGGGTTCGAGTCCCGCCGAAACCGAAATTTTTTGGGAACTTATTTCATTTCTTATAAATATACTATTGCAGCTTGTTACGTGTACTTAGCTTAGAGGTAGGTACATGTACCCAGTAAAAGCGCAGCAATTTATTTATACATTATAACAATAGTTAGGTAAGTACTTAGTCTATTCATAGGAACAAAGTAGTCGGATAATATAGACATTGATAAGCACAAGAATAAAAACAATTCCAATAATCATCATCATCTGCCTATATCAGTCCACTGCAGCTGGACATAGGCCTCCCCTAATGAGCGCCATCGAGTCCTAATAACTCCAATAATAGCTCTATATATATGTCAATTATTCTAGTTTAGATTTATCATTTAAAAATTCGTCAACAGAATAATAATTTAGAAATAAGGTATTCTTTAAGTTCACTACGGAAGACCGATTCTTTTATAAGATCTTTTATGGAACCGGTATTTTAATATAAATACTTACTTATCATGTGTAAGCTAAATTGTTTAAGGGTAGTCGTGGGTAACATTAGTTTTTGTTTATTTCGTCGATAAATATATAAATAATAAGGGCAACAATGAGTTTACGTAACTTATATTTAATTTCAATGTTGGTTCACCAAACACAAAATCCTTTTCTATTAAATTTGAATCGCAATAACAAAAACAAAGTGACCTTAATCCTCGAACACACATACATACAAACATACTATAGGAATCAAATTAGCAACCTCTGGTCCACTTCGGGTATTTACTCAGGCGGCCCCCTACCCCCCGGGGTTAGGGAGAGGGGGTTCGAAAAAACCCTTTAGAGTGAAAAGTTAGAAAACCACCACTGTGTACCGTTAGCATGAGTTTTTACCAACTGGATTCGCAAACTATAATTAAAATGTTTGAGCACTTCGCATTTTATAACGGAATACCCGTAACCGCGGCTTAACACGTATTTTTTTAGAAACTTTCATAGGTTTTTCTATGCTAAATATCTATAAAAAAGGCCTTTACTTCTGCGCATTTCAGCTCGATCCGTTTAGTAGTTGTGGAGTGAAGAAGTAACAAATATAGTGGCAACCCTGCTTAGTGATACTGCAATCTTATGAGAACCAATGATAACCTATAAATTTCATCTTCATCCACATAAATTTCATCGTTTCATGTTATTACATTCGGATTACCTAACCATAGAAACTCTTTGTCAACTTCTCTGTTTTTTTTGTCTTTGCACTGGATTGATTATATCAATGGCAAAATAGGTGTTAGTAAAAGTGTTTGCCTTTATGCGCCAATTTTTTTTTCTTTCTTTCTTCATTCAATACCAAATCAATCTTTTGTATGATCTCTTCTCTAGATATTTGTATCTTGTTATGGATCAGTTGAGCGCAATTGTTTCAATCATACGTATTATTTGATTGTTATTTTATTTATTAATACAATTTTCCTTACTACATATTATTATATGCCAAATATAGTCTGGTAGGTGGCTATACTGACCTACTACATACTACCATGTGAGCGAAGTTCGAGCATCATTTTTTTTAAATTATATTTGTAAAATGAACGGTTTTACTTGATTAAATAAACTCTGTACCTTTTACTTGTTTTAATTAAAATACACGAGTCTTTCCTATCTTCGTAAGTTGACTTTTTTTTTCAGGAATTACTTACATCACAAAACTTCAGGAGAAGTTTAAATATGCAAGTATTTCAGCGACAAACTACTAATGTCCTCTCAAAAATATGTGGACACCTCACATGTGAATTGTGAACTATATTTTAGGCCTAATTTAGGACGGATACGTCGTCCCTTGCCGCCCCGGGCCCTACGGGGTCATTGTCCTAGGCCCCGAATTTCGAAAGCACTAAAAACATTTTCAAAATGGCTGCCAGACCTGTTACTGTGTAACATTATTCTATGGCGGGTGTGGGCAACATTTTTAGACTAATTTCTGAGAGTTTTTTCGTGTTTGCTGAAATAATGTGTGTTTGGATGTGTTTGAGGTAAGCTAATTTTGAGTATGAGTTATGATTATTGTTGAAAATGTAATGAGAGGAGTGCTTAGGTTTTCAGTTTTTTCAGACAATTAGCGTAGCTGCCACAAGAACAATGAGAAAATTATCGATAATAGGTCCTGCCCGATTCTTATCAAACCTGTTTTAAAATTAGATGACCATGTTAAATTGCTACATTCTAAACGTTTCGCTCAAAATTAAGTTTAAATAATCTTATTTATAGTTAGAGCAAATTGAATAACTGTTTAAGCGGGCAACAAGGTACATACCAGATGAGCTAGGTAGGGCAGTCGAACGAGCGCCCCAACCCGTGGTCTAAGTGAGAAGAAAACTGGTGAAGCAGCTGGTAAGTAAATTGAGCTGTTATTTACTACGGAGGTCGCTAAAAAGACGGGACGAGTTGGTTACAGGAGTAAAGGAATTACTTATTCCTGTGGCTCAGCGACCCAAAGAGCATCTTGCCCTCCAAATGAAACCTCATGGATATTTCGGTTCTGAGCCAGCTACAAGTTGCTAGTACCATCGAGATACAAATCCATCTGCTTATAATATTCTCATGATCTTTTTCACAAAATGTTGCGTACCTCAGCCCCGAATCTACTCCTTAGAACAAGTTGCATTTACACACACACTCATATGCACGCACACATGCACAGGCTGCATATCTCAGCTTGCACTAATACGCACCTGTGGAAATTTCGGGACTAGAGCGGCCCTAACCGGCTCGCGGCGGCCCAAACTGGTTCGAGTACTAGCTAGTAAGCTAGGGTGAAGTTTCATTTGCATTATTTTAAAAGAATGTAACATTTGAATCGACATGTAAGGAGTTTAATTCAGGCTAACCTGAGTAATAATGGAACGTAGGCTACTATATTTTTGCTATAATAATAATGGTTTCTCAGATCGATGTTGATTTGTAGGTATTTTTTAACGACACACGAATTGGACTGGTTATAAGTACGAATTTTGTTGGAACCTATTTCGTGCCTGTTTGTAGTGAACATAGTTTTCAAAGAAAGGAGGTATCTCCTGGGAAAATACTCCTTTATTTCATGCCATGCAACCTTACCTCATATAAGATGTAATACTACTATTATAACAATACTAATTAAGGAATCGGAAGGTTATGTTATGATTATACAAAAAATATTAAAGTTGTACAAATCAACATAAAATGACATGTGAGAAAATTTCAAAGTTTTAGGATTATTGTCAATACTACTGACATGCTTAAATGCAGTAATGCTTAGATCAGGATTCAATACATTGTATGCAATGCTGAAAAGTATTGCATACAATTCAATTCAATACATGCTAATTTCAGCTTCATAATACACATAGCTATATATTATAGCCATAGTTATGAGTCTGTAACCAAACTAAACTCTTTTAATAAAATATTAAATAAAAACATTGTAATTCCATGTTTTTCCACGTTTACCTGCATTTTAAACAGGTTTAAAAAGTATAGGTAGGTATACCTTTTATTTATTTCTGATAATTTCACTGTAAATTTTCCGTAACTGACTAATCGATTGATATAATAAAATTATTGTACACATGCTAGCTTCGACAGGATTAGCCTAGTGGAAAGATCTGGGAGGTGTGTCTATTTGACGATAGTACCGAGACGTGATCGTCACGTCTCCTTTTTCCATAGAATTTGGTAGAGCAGCGCCTCTACCGTGCGGACAGGGAACTACGTGAAACCCATACAAAAATGAGACGTGACGATCACGTCTCGTTACTAACGTTAAATAGACTCACCCCCCCCTAAAAATGTACCCCCCCTTAAAATAACTCAACCTGAGCTAACTACCTTGTTTTATGTACACCTAAATGTAATAATTCTGTCTTTTGCTGAAATAAATATAGGTGCCTTACTTTACTTGAAAAAGTACAGTACTTTGAAACTTTTCTAATAAAAAGTCACGCAGCTCCACGCACCGAAGTGCTACGAGAATAGTTTCGTAGACTGCTCTACGGCTACGAAATAGTTCCGTAGATAGTGCTACGAATTACGTAGTGCGTGGACCGCTACGACTAAATTACGTCACAGTGTCTTTGATTCTATTATAATCAAAGTTTAAAAGAATAGAATTCTTACTTATTAGTATTAATTTACAAGGTGTCCCAGAATGAGTGTACTAAGCAAAAAGGAGGTGAGCAAATAAAAGCATGCCTAAGGTTTTAGCTTTTTTAAATTGCGTAACTCGCACGGGAACAATTTTAAACCAAAATTTAAATTAAAAAAATACATTAAGTTCCTTATTAAATTTATGTAGAAAACGCGTGTCTGTGTAGCTTATTTAATTTTTCAGAAACAAATATGTATACGTAATAAACAAAATAAATTCATAGATAGATTTTTTTCTTTGCATTTTTTAACTGTTATACGAATTCTAAAATTTTAACTATTTTTAATGTTGTTAAATTGGTTGGTAGAGCTAAACGTAAGCCAACATTACGATTATTAGTTCCGTAACTCTATTTTGTCAACCGAAACCGTGTGCAAAAGCATATCAACTCGAACGAGCAACCCTTGCGTTTTAAAAAGGGTCATGCACGAAGGGGAAAGAGTGATCCCTTGTTTTAGTCGAAATAGTTTTCGTGGTTATTAAATCCCATAGATTTTTATGGTCGTAGTAATTTGCTTCTAGAATGGAATATTTGCGGGTTTTGTTGCGTCGTTCTTTATTAAAATCGTATTGTCCTAAAAATGATTGCCCTATCGAGAAAACTCAACGTGACTTTGACGTAATAAAACGTACTTGAAGCTTCATAAGAATAGTACGTATAAACCGTTATCAAGACCAGACAAATCGAGTTCTTGCCCGAAAGCAATGTCCTTATACGAACGCGATCGGTTGTGTCACCAACACATGATAATTTAATGAGAATCTTGGTATTACTTTAAATTTATTATCATTTATAGAAAAGATACCTAAAATATACCATTACCGACACCGACAAAAGGAAATGTACAATCTGAAACATATTGTTAAGTTCCTATAAAATTATTTTATTACTTTAAAACTTAATTGGGCAGCGTCGTCGCAGCCGACCACTAGTATAAAATTGTACATAATTATAACCTCCATTTTTCTACGCACTTTCCAGTACCCATACATGTAAACTTACGTGTACGGATGTGACCGCAACGCACACACGTAAACAACCAATAAATAGATTGAACTAAACGGTGAAATTTAAAAAAGGAACAAAACGAACGAATCGCTCACCCACACATCCACGCATAATGCAACCCGATCATTACCTTTAGTTGTACCATTATGAGTTTAAGTGCTTCATGATAAGGTCGAAAATGAGAGAGTTGCATCTTATTGGTAGCCTAGCATGTTATTATTGCGTGGGAATGACTGCTGCACACATGCGTGAATTTTGATTGTAGGAACACCGAATATTTTGATAGTGTGCGTGGGAGCTTCGCGTGTGTGCGTCGGTGGATGCATTTTTATTGTGATTGTGTAGCACTGATGCTACTTATGTGCTGTTTTATCTCCATGTGTGCGTAATGTTGCTGTTCTCATGATGGATTCGCGTTTGTATTAGTGTTTTTTTTTTGTTTTTACGCGGCACACAGGGCAAGCAGCGAAAAAATATTTTTTAACTGGCACACTGTAAAGCGTGTTTAATTTTCGTGCTCTCTGTCCTGCGCAAAATGGAACGTCATTACGTTTTAAATTACAAATGGCGGTTGTTTTTCTTTTTTATTTATTCGGTTTTTAATTTGGATTGTTTGCTTAATTTCTGAACGGATTGCAGGCTGGGCCTGCTCAGTGCATCTCGTTGCTTTGTATTTATTTAGCACAGGGATGAACTTATTTATTTATAGGCATGCTTATTTACCTAAGTACTAGGTATTGGACGCGAATGATAATGCCCTTTAAAAAACTTGACTTTTTGAAGGTAGGTTACATCAGTAAGTCTCTATAGCCCTATTAGCAGTAGGTAGGTAGTACCTACGGTAAAGGAAGTTTATTATAGATTTATATTACCTCTAGAGGGAATGACAAAACACCTTGAGTTTTGTAGGCAAGTCAAACTGTCTAGAAAATACGTAAAAATAGTAGTGAAAAATTATAGAAACGTAAATGTCGAAAATGATGAAGCCGTCAGTCATGACGGCGTAACTCGCGTTGTCTATTTCCTAAACTGATGTTTCATCACAGATTTCCTCTTGGTTTTTCCCGTTAAATATTAACGAAATTTCTTTTTATTTTCTCTCTGGTAGTTTTGGTTGGAGAAGTATCCAACCTTTAAGTATTTAGTTTTTTTTAAGTAATATGATCATAATATAAAACTAGGTAGGATTATTCGTTTTGTCGCTGCTTTTTGCCCTCAATGAGGCATATTGACCTCAGAACTTGATGGTGCGGATCTTTTGCGGAGAGGAGATGATGTCAATATGAAACTAGGCACGGTCAGTGGGGAAAAAAATCTATGCCACCAATACCACTTTAATTTGACAGTCAGCACATAAAAGCGTCATTTTAGTCTGGTCGAACCAATTTGATTAAAGAAAACCGTCGCAGTAATGGATTCCTAATTCTGGATTTCTGAATCACATTCACATTTTCCAAATTATTTTTGTTGACATAATCTTATTTTCCAAAGGCCTCATTTCTTAATTTCCGTTAGAACGAAGCCGCGAGCAAATGCAAATAAAATTAATTATTGTGTTGTTTGGTCACAACAAGCCATGTCCTTTGTTAACGATGTATTGAAATTCAACAATACCTACACGTTTGCTACGTTACACTACCTACATTGTATTCTAAACGTACCTAACCTAAATATTGTACCAGGTACTGCAGGTCACTTGTAGAGTTTACGACAAAAATTTGCTGAATATTGACAATTAAAACACAGGAGTGTTTTAAACTCCAGAAACTGATAAAATTTAGACCAGTGAGTGTGAAAATGATCATGCGATGATGTTTTAGATACGTGTTAATTCGCACATATACATATGTATATTCCTCGAGACTCGAGGACCTCGAGACTTTTATGGGACTACCTCAAAATCAACTTTTAAACCACAACGCAAGAATCATCAAAATCTATTCAGAATTGGCGAAGATATCACCAAAATTGCTGTAGCGAGTCGTGATTTAGTATTAAATAAGTTGTTTTTTAAACTTCACGGGATAAATACGAATCCCACAGGAATATAATTTTTATAGGAACAATTTGGGATCTTTAATTTTTTTTATTATTGTTGATTGTCAAGCGTTTGGCCACCATCTCACCTGAATAACTGATGATATGACCTAAGATGGAGAACGCTTTCCCAGAAGGAACTTATTCACCATGGATTTGAAGACTCCAAGATTGTACTGGGGCGGGAAAACAGACGCTGGAAGCTCATTCCACTCTTTGACCTTGCTTATTATGAATGTAGAGCAGAATTTTTTGGTGCGACACTGAGGTATATCGACCAGGTACGGGTGGTATTTTTCTGTGCGTCTGCTAGTCCTTCTCCTTTACTTTAGTCTACATACCGAAGCGACAGAATATATCAAAAGTACCACTTTATTTCCGTGTCAGTGTTTTATTTTAAGAATTTGACTTTTTCTAAGTGTACATTTTTGTATTTATGGAAATAAAGAATTTTTGGTTTTGATTTTGATTTTGAGTCCATGGTGGAATGGCGGAGATGGGATAAGGTCGTGCAAAGCTAGCGTACAATTCCCAAAGTGATACTTGTAGAACGCTGACAGTCTGGCAACACGCCGTCTGTGTTCGAAGCTGTGTGGCTGTGTAGGTTAGCCTCTTGGAGCGATCGAGTAACCACAATCAATAAATTGTCTAAGATCTTAAGATCTTAGAGTCGCATGACCATCACACACGTGTGCGACAATAAAGCAATTGCTTTGGGTTATTTTCCGCACCCTTCCTTTTGGAAACCGTCCCTCAAAGAGTTGAATTAGCTTCTTATTTATTATCTATCGCTGATGTTCATGTGTGTCTACTTCACACTGATACCTACACGTATGTACCTACCCACCAGCGCAAGACCTTGTAGAGCACATTGATCCGTCTGAGTGGTTATCTGATCAGATGGATAAAGCCTTAGCTAAGAATCAACAATGATTTAAACATGAGCCTGTGAGGTGATCGACCTGTAACAAATAAATACAAGACGCAATTTTTAACAAAGGAAAACTATTGGGAAGGCTAGTGTTAAGAAAATGGATAAGTGATTTTTCACAAGTTTAAGGTCACTTAATAATGAAGTCACGAAGCATCAGTCGCAATTTATAAAGGTTCTCCTGCCGAGTTTTGCAAAAAGTAGCCTATATAACAAAAGCTCGCAGAGCATCTAAGCTAAAATGTCACCCCGATCTGTTCAGTAGCTTTGGCGAGAAGAGGTAACAAACATGTAAACATCCAAACTTTTGCATTTATAATATTGTTATATGCTGATGCTGATAGACTTGCTTGCTCTGCTTGATGCTGAACGCGTCAAGCTGAAGACAGGGCGCTATGGCGCTCACTAGGGGAGGCCTATGTCCAACAGTGGACTACTATAGGCTGATGATGATGATAATGATGAATAGGTATTATTATAATAAAAATATTACAAAATATTATTATTATTTTGTTATTGAATCGGTTTACAGAAACTTTATTTTCCGAAGGTTGCTTTTCTTAAAGTTTTTTAAGTTTTTAGAGTCATGTATCTATCTCAAAAGGAAAAACAACCCTAATAGGATCACTTGTCTGTAAACTAAATATAAAAAATAGTAATAATAAAAAAGATAATTCAATGCAATCAAAAATTACAGCCGCTGCTGCATGCCCAATTTTTCAAAATTTCCTAATGAATCACATGCACACAAAACCTATAGGGTACTTCCCGTTCACCTAGAATCATAAAATTTTGCAAGGACCAAGGTATAATAGGCACAGTTAAAGAAAATCCGTAACCCGTAAATTTTTAATTTATTCACAAAAAAATATGATTCTCGCCCTGGACCAAAACCTATATACCATTGTACTAGGATCATGATTAAACATCATGATTCTAGTACAATGGTAGGGTACAATGTTAGGCAAGAAACAAGGTTTTTTAATTATATGGAACCGTGCGCGAGTCTGACTCGCACTTGACGTTTAATTTTTTTTGCGCGTCATCTTCGTAACCGTAGGAATAGAGCATCGTATTCGTGACCATAACAGCCTTTATAAAGACTACATAATAATTATGACGCGCGATTTAAGTAATTGAGATCGGATTAATTTCGAGACAATCTCCGTTTGTATTATACTTTCAGGTTCAAGATCGTTACGCAACGTCAAGGAACATTTGTTACCCGTATAACGTAAATCCCTAGAGCCGAAGAAACCCCGTTTGATGTATGTTATCAACCTATCCCGAAGGACAGAACTATTTCCCGATCACCCACACATACTTACATGTGTACGTACGTGTGTGGGGCTAGAATGTAGGGAGCGATGGCAAAACAAGTTTAGTTTATTATTTTTATAGTCAAACTTTCTTGTTAGTTTTGTTGTAAGTAAAATAAGACTATAATATGAATCTATCGCGCTTATTAAAACTAAATTTGTGTTAATTCTTTCTCTTTAGTGGTTAACCAGAATTTAAGAAGTAGAAGGGTAGCCCGTCATTATTTATTCTGTGATCGACTGGTCCATTAAGTTTATTCTACCATCATTGGCTTTAGCACTAACCTAACAAGACTTTTCAAAGGTGTGTGCCAAATCTTACTACGTAAATTCCGTTTTATTCAGGTATAGTTCAATTTATGAAATTGGTTTTAATAGCTGTTAATTAAATAAATTATTCTATGACAAAAATAACTGTGAGTAATTTGTTTCTTCTTCTTTATGATACCAAAACAGCCAGGTGTCTTAATACCTTTTGGTATCTCGTCAAACCTTTGTGTAATCAATTGCATTAAAATTCCAATAGGTATTTCGTTTACTTACCTGCAGTAACCGTTCGCCCGGCGGCCTCTCGTGACTATGCGCTTGCCTCACAATGCGCCTGCGCTTCTCGGAAGCTGCATTTGAGTTTCTCTTGTTAGCACAACTCAGTTATGTCAACTTGCTGATGGGTTCGTGTTTTCTTTGCTTGTTTGATTAGGGTTTTCACAGGTTTTTTGAGGTTTGTGCTCAGATTTATTATAAGTAGGTATTGCAAAAGGCTACTTTGACTATAAATCCGTTGGTTTGTAAGGGTTCCGTAACGAAAGGCAGAAGATGGGACCCTATTACTACAACGTAATATTTTGGCAATTTTTACTCTACTTTTGTCGAGGCTGTATATCATGAACCGTAATAGGTAGTCTGTGGAAATTCTGACACGGTGTAGAGCACTATTGCCAGTATATTAATAATAAAGTAAGTTTCAAAATCAAGAGATCCAATGTCCTTGTCCATACCAAGTTGAGTACCGATCACTGAAATTATGCAACGTCGTCGGTCAGTACTTGACTCGGTGACCGCGTAATAATGACTTTTTGCTATTTCAATTTTTTATCAGATTTTTAGGCTTCCTTTAGCAAAAAAGTTGTTTACGATGGTACGGAACCCTCCGTCGCGAGTCGATTCACACTTGGCCGGTTTTACGGATCCTTCGATACTGGAACAATCGTTTACTGGATCCGGAATACTGTCGGGTGTGTGACTTGCTCCTACAACTACATGCGCCATCACGGAAAAACAACGGATCCTGTAAAACAGAAGCTGTGTGAATGCGCCCTTAAGTCCACAAAAAAAAAAGAAGTTTAGGACGAAGATGATAAGTTAATGAATCTACCAGCATTTCAAGAACATTTACACCCATACGTGACTTAACTGTTTGTCTCAAAACGAATCTGACAACCACACAAAAACTATCAAGCACTTTCTCTGCTGTCGCTTCTCGTCGCAAGTGTGCGTGCTAGACGTCGCCTAGACGCTGACCCACTGCGCTGACCTTGCCTTTCTTATGTTATCTCGCCGCCTCTCTCACTCATACGACACAGGGTAGCCACCTAATCCTCCATCCCTGTCATGCGTGTCTATTGATAGTAAGACGCCTCAAGGCTGTTCCATGGGACACGGTCAAGGGGAGACGATGGCGATGTAGAGTTATAAGCTTGTTGGGTTATAGGAACTTGTTCTTCGAGTACAGATATGGTATATCTGACTTGTTTTGAATGTTCAAGGGTCTATGAATTTTCTTTTAAAGCGTGCCGTGATAGTTATCGGAGTGCCAGACATTTAACCCATCGTTATGTAGCAATAGCAACAGAGTAAACAAAGCTTTTGGTTAGGTATCTGAGGACTGATGGGGTAATTACTAATAACACCTGAATATATCCTACTGATATTATAAAAGCGAAAGTTTGTGCCGATGTTTTGATCTTTGATGATCTTTGGCCGAAGACAAGGCTACAATCAGAATGGATCAGATAGAAATGTAGACACATAAAGATTTGGACCTGGAATAATTATATTAGGCTACTGTTTATTACAAAAAATACATGCGAAACGCAATATTTTATACGCTGTAATACAAATACGTACTATAAATTCCTTTGTCAATCATCTCATCAGCACAATACGTCCACTGTTGAACTTGCTTCCCCCAAACAAGATGTTTTGAAATAGTATTCACGAAGATTTAGAGACAATTGCCGATAAATTCCAGACCCTTTACAGAAAACCGTATCTAAATCGGTTGAGCTGTTGTGAAATAAGGAACATTGAAGTGATCAAACAAAAAAGTATCTCCCACCCTAAACGCATACCCATCTACCGTTTCCGTTCCGTCAAAATGAAAATGAAAATTATGGCTTTTCTTATTGGATACGAAGACACCATTCCATATGCGAAGATGGATGACTAGTTATTTCCAAAATACTACCTACAGTTCGAGCAGCTTCTAAGTAAATATGCAGGCTGGCCGCACATATCCGATTTTTTTCTGATGGATTTATTCAAGAATGTATTCGACTATCCCAAGACGATTTGAGTGTTTACAAATGTATGGAACGAACGATTGGATAGTCGAATACGCCTCATAGGCAATTTCATCCGACAATCAGACAAAAATCGGACGTGTGCGGCCACCCTTAAAAGTAAAATCAATGTACCTACTAAAAATGTTTGTGCACAGCACACGCAAATCCTAAACGGAAAAACAAAAGCGTTGCCCAAACAAATGGTCCCATAAAACTCTATTCAATATTCAAAAAGTCAGCCAAAAGCTCTCATAGACAATGAACGATATAAAACGGAGTCGGTATACCTATAGAAATACCTATTGGGTCATATTCACCTACACTGTGAATTTGCGATGTGCGAGGTGTAACGACAACATTGATATTGGTGAATAGAAGCGTCAACTGCTGTTCACGAGCTAAGGATCTGTCTACACCGCCAAGCTTCTCTATCATATCAGGTTAAAAGTGTGAATTCTTTTGCCAGAAAGGCGTAAACGTTCTACGGTTCGGTCGTAACCAAACCGATCCGATGATATAATAAAAGTAACTATGTTCTCTATGAATTCGAAAACTATCACTTAAAAAAATAGAAGCTCAACCACATTTGAAATAATGTAAGTGAATTTTTAAATCGCTACTATAGCCATTCCATTGGTAAGTGTGATACACGACCATGCTTTCAGCTTGTTAGTTCAGCATTTTAACTTTAACATTGTAATATAGACAAATGTAGGTAAGTATTTACTTATTGTAAGTACACATATAATTTTATTTCTGTTTTATTTCCGCAAATCTATACCGAAGTAATTGACAAGAAACTGATCGCATTCTACCGACTAGGTAATACCTCCGTATGTAAACATGTCGTTCTATTTTTTTTTTTTTCGAATTGATACATACATACTTTAATTATTGTGACCATAAGTAATGATAAATATTTTCAAGTCTATTCTTAAGGCTGCATCTTCTAGAAGTTTTGCTTGTATAGAGAGGCAGCGGGTTTATTTTAGCTTGACGTCACTTTTCTGCATGTCTGATACTTTAGTGCAAGCCTAACTAGGTTGTCTGGAAGGAATCGCTCTCAGCGATAAGGCCGCTTATTGTACCTACTGATCATGTTTTAAATTTAGATATTGACAAAACACAAAATTATGTTATAATTTTGTGTTTTGTGTTTTAGTGCAATAAAGTATTCATTCATTCACTCCTAACGAGCCTAAGCAGTAGTGCTCCTAACAGGTTGTGGTGGAAACTGAGAGGCACTGTTTTATTATTTATTTATTTTTCCTTGGTTATGTTGTTTGTCTTCATGCAGGTTTGATAATATAGTACAAACCTAAGCAGTACGGGTGGAGCGGAAACCTCTAAAAGATTACTGCCTTTCAGCTAAGCCAATATAAAGCAGTTTTTATGTTAGTTTGAAGATAAAGTCCTGCAAACTTGATAGTTTAGCGCGGGCCTAAGCAGTAGTGCTATCAACAGGTGGGGCGGGAACCTCTGAAAGCTTTGCTTTATGCTGTGGCTTTATGGGAGGCGATTGCGTGTTCCTTTCATAGTTTGTGATTTTTCGACGTTCTGGAAAGTTCCGACTGGCTTTTTCTATCTAGATTTTGAGTGGGAACACTTTTGAAAACTGAATCTTTAACCTACATGTTGGAGTTTTCAGTTTATTTTAGCTAGTTAAGAGTGAGTTTGGTGGGTAAAGTGAGCGTTTTTGTGACTTATCGAAATGTCAATTCGAAATCACACCATAATATAAGAGTGCTTTGTATGAATGGCTCTTTGGATAACTGATCACGCTCTAAGCTCATCCCACGCACCTATTTTGCGCAAATAGACAAAACTGTTTTGATATCCCGAACATTAAATGAACTCGTTAAAGTAGCTTAAAATCATCGTTCGACATTCCGTGCAATGATAATGTTGACATCATCAATTGAGTAAATCAACTGCGCAATACGAAGCAATGAGTACCTAAGTACCTAGGTAGCTAAAAAGTCGATGGCCCAATGTGTTTGCTATAGCCCCGTACAATGGCCTCAGCCGAAAACGCCTCGGTCCAAACCCGTTCTCGCATTCACAGCTGCATCTAAAAATTACAATTTGGGACATAAAATCCGCATACACACTAACATACATAATTATGGTGCGATTACACTGGACGACTTTCTCGGACAGAATCACCACTCTAAAGATTTTGATTTTTTTCTTCACGGAAAGAGTATTTTTGCTCTTCGATAACTGAGTGTTAAAGCCGTTTTTGTTGAAATCGAACCAGTAGTTTCAGCGCTACGTGGCCGTGGGAACAAAGAAATCGGCCACATACATACAAACATAGGGTGCTAATCTCATAACCCTCCCCTGTTGGTAGTCGGGTAAAAATAATAGTAATTTTGAATATCTAAAACACACACCGTCTGCTGTATAGTCCGTTTGTTTACTGTACAAAGTATCAAGGCTTATTTTAGAGTATTTATTGAATAGCGACGATTTATTCTACAGTTTAGAGTGAACATTGGATTTATTTTCAATCGAGAAAATTTTATGTTTTCGAAACATCACAAAAAAAAACGTTCTAGCATCAATCCTGAACTACAAAATATAGTAATTTCAAAGTAAATTCTTCATTAACATGGAAGATATGATATGATATGGCCGTAAAGCTGTGGAACGCACTGCCTGAGTCCATTAGGAAAGCTGGATCTCTACCTGTTTTCAAAGCTCGCGTTAAAGACACAAAAGTGAATATTTATTTTATATTTTTTCTTTGTTCTTGGTATTTATTTATTCCGTATATATTCTCTATTTTATAAAGTATTTTTTGTTATTTTTATATATGTTTCTTCTTGCTTATAAATATTTATTAATTATTATTATGTTGTGTACATCCCTGCCTTTAAATTTTTCAAATTTCTATCCATCCAAAGCGATTCTAACTTAAGAACTTCTAAGCGATGAGGCCGCATTGTACTTTTATGTTTAATGTTTATCTTGCTTGTTCTTGCTTGTCATTTATCTCTTGTCTATGTTTATTTTGCTTTATTTTGTTGTACAATAAATAATATTGTATTTTATTGTATATGGTCGCTGACGCTAAGCGATTTCAGGTAGGTATCATCGACTTTTAACACTAGGTACTTCTAATCCTTTTGTCATTTTCAGATTTAATGTCATTGGAAATACTCCCAGAAGGAAAATACCAACGGCGCCTGGTCTAAAGTCATAAACGACCGACTTTAATAATGCATCTAGGAAAATGTTAGTTTTCATCTATTTGGCATACCTTGTGCAAAGGTCAATCTTTTCCTTAATTTGATATGGTAGGTATATGGTAGTGATTTTTACTAGCTAGGCGAAGGCATATAATACATATTCGTTATTTATGTAACAGGTAGGTAAGGTAGTTATTTTGTAATCGAAGACCACTGCGGCTCGGCGGGTGAAGTTCCGCCTGCGACGCAGGAGGTTGCGGGTTCGATTCCCGCCCGGGGACAAATGTTTGTAGGATTTGCAGATATTTGCTCTGGGTGTTCTGAATGTTTTCTATGCATGATAAAAAATACCCATCTCTGGTAGTGAAATAGTGAATTGTATTAAGTACCTACATAGGTATATCAGTTAACTAGTACCCATAACACAAGCTCTGCTTAGCTTGGGGCTAGATAATGCTGTGTGAATTGTCCAACATTATTATTATTTAATACATAGGCTTGCCTTTAGAAATAGTAAGTTTTTAACGCATTCACTGCCTAGCTTAAGCGATGCAAACCAGGGAGGGACGCATCGCTAAGCAACGGATGCTAGAACCCTTAAACAAACAGGGTGTGCATTGGTGGCACGTAATGTGGAAAAATCGCCCGGAAAATCGCCTCGTGCATAGAAACCATAATACCCAGAGCTGTGCGCGCGCGCAACTCGATCTAACCACTCGTCCGGCCGATAATGGCGGCGGGAGCAACGCCCGACCGGTTACATATTTAGAAAAAAATATTTGGCAAATGTTCAGCGCGATGCTGGGTACTGTGTACTGCGATGCAGTTTTATCGGCGCTTTGCAGATTTTCCGTTAGGAAAAAAATCGTATAGTTTACCACAAGAGAACAATTTGCTAGCTGGCGTGTAAAAGGCATTTTCATTCTAGCGATACCCACTTCTGTCGGTGTCAAGTCAACGGTTGAGATGATGTTTTTTTTTTTAAGTCAGGCATTGGTGTCAGATTTTTTTCTATTCGTTCATAGAACTTGTACTACAAAATACTTACCACAGGTTTATTATTTTAGCAACCCCTAAAACAAACGCACGATTGTTTTTACACTGCATCATGCTTCAGAACCTAGGTTTAAAATCTTATATTTGATTTTTAAACTAACCAATGTTGGTTTTTGTTTGTTTTTATTATTTGCTGGTAACCTTTGACACGTAAATGTATGTTTTCCAGTTCCCTCTATTGAAATCCCCCTAATCCTCGTAATACTAAGGCGTTTGCGCCTAAATTGACCCACAAACTCCTGTAGACCTACTTAAATCTGTTACCTATTATATTATTATATGTTTAATACAGCCTTATATACTGTTGCCACGTCACAGTAGTAACTGCCACTAAAATAACGCCTAGTTGATGGGCAAAAGCGTCGCTTTCCTCCTTTGATACATTCCGGTCCATTTGGCTGGTATGGTTTGGCTGCTGAATCTGATGATGCAGTGTGCTGTTTTCATGGCCTGCAGTGTATGAACTGCGCTACCGTAGAGTTGAGGCCAACGGCAGTGATGCATTTATGTGCGAATCTAGACAATTTTCGTCCATCGGCTTATTAGGGTTGCCAGTCGAGATTATTTTGGTTACTTGGAGCACAAAATTCTTTTTTCACACAGTATCAAGTTTTCAGACCCGTTTGGTTAAATCTTTTATTTGATTTTTTCAATGTTGTTTTTTATTTCTTTCTATTTGATTGTAAACTTCTTTGTAAGTAAAGACCTTCTCTCTACTTCAGAAGCTGTTCTGTGCCAGTGTCTCACTTTTTTTTCATATTTTTTGGAAGTAAAATTAAAAAGCTTTTCGAAGAAAAATAAATTACTACCTTACATAAGAGTGAGTTCATTACCTAGTTATTAAGTATCCCAAAAATATATATAATTGTTAAAAAGACCTTCAGTTATCTATACTAATATCAAAAAGAGGAAGGATTTGTTTGAATTGAATAGGGTCCGAAATTACTGGACCGATTTGAAAAATTCTTTCACCATTAGAATCCTACATTATCTCTGATGAACTAGGCTATAGAATATACCCGTGCAAAGCCAGGGCGGACCGCTATTAGTATGTAAATTGATAACAAATATTCTACTCATTATTATATAAATAACTAAAACAGTGTAATTCATAAGAATCGAATAATTATACATCCGTACGTAATTTTTTAACTTATTTATGAATATTATTACTTTTCTAGTTGCGAAATATAGACATTTATATACATTCCACTAATATTATAAATGTGAAAGTTTGGATGGATGGATGTTTGTTACTCAATCACACCAGAACGGCTGAACGGATCTGGATGAAATTTGGCACAGAGATAGTTTATAGTCTGGAATAGCACATACTTCTTATCGCGGAATTCCCACGGGAACTACACGGGTGAAACCGCGAGGCGCTGCTAGTACAGTAGTATATTATAAACTATCTGGCTCGTCATACTTCGTTCCGCCTTAGAATCAGAGATGGCGTTACATACGAAAAATGTATGAGAAAACGATTTTCTTCATATTTTTCACATCCCATCAAATTTTTAATTAGTTCATCTGCTATTCCGGACGGAGACAAATCCAACAATTCAAAGATCATTAAAATCGGTCCAGCCGTTCTTGTTAGAAATGATGTAACTAACACGACTTTTTTTTAATATACAGGGTTATTGGTAAATTAGTAACACTTTTTTTTTTAAGATTTAGACCTGGCGTCTTCACGACCGTGTTTGTGTCGATGGGCAGAACCGACAGTTTACGTAGTGTTACTAATTTACCAATAATCCTGTATATACAGATTAATTTACGACGTAAAATTAAATCTATAAAAAGAGCGCATTACTGTTTATTGGATAACATTATGCAAAATAATTGTAAAAGTACTAATAGGTAGAACAATGACAGAAAAACAGGATATTACTCATTGCAGCATTTGTTATCTTCTATTTTAGCAGCTGTCAACGGCTTTGCACGAGTTTTTCCGGGAGAAACATTTTCTAACACGACATCTATGCAAAGTTTCAGCCGACCCGTTCAGTAATTTTTGTGTGAGGTAATAAACATCCAAACACCCATCCGAACTTTCGCATTTATCGAACAGAGTGGGCGAAACGAACTTAGTTCTCAGTGGCAGCTTGGGTGATTTGGCAGGTACCTGGTGAAATAGTCACTTCGAGCAAAACTGTCCAACCGTTGTTGATCCGTTTTGACATGAGACATGCTGGTAGCTTAGTGAGGCCAAATCGAGGGGATTCTGAGACAGGTGGCTCCAAAGGGGGTAAATTCAATCAATGAAATCAAGTTTGGTCTCATCAGAAAGGTATACTTGAGTTATCCATATAATATATATCCATATAATCCTTATATCCATATAATCCTATAAGGATTAAAAATAGTTTTTTTTCTAGCGTGTATAGTTTTTCATTTAATCCGAGTTGTGTTATGTACCGAAGTCTGATATTTAATGCATACTCGTTGCATTCATTTTAGAAGACCTACGAAGTCATAATATCCTACCTACGCATCTCTACCAAATGGGAGCTCTTGTAAGCTGGCTAAATGAAACACTGTTTTGTTTTGTTACTTCTGAACTACAAATTCGTACACCGTGTTCTACAACAAACTTAGCTAACCTCTTTAACCGGTCCTGATTCAGGAGAAAGCTAAAACCATATTTTTTAAAAAAAATTTATTTATATATTTTCCTTTTATGTTTCGGCTCCTTTACGACTTCTTAAATTCTCTTCGGTTTCCGCAGAACCAAAAAAATTTTTACTCCAGCCAAGTTTTGTGATAGTTTTCTGATGTTTTTATAGTATACATCGTATTAGTATAAAGTAAGTCATTGATTTTCTTATGGCTCTTTCACAATCAAGGATCGGGAATGCATTGTTTTTTTTATGATTTTTATGTATTTTATATATATATACATACACAAACATTGTTTAGTTGGTTTACAAAACTCAAATGTCGACGTCGTTGTTGGCACACGCGACGTTGTTTTATAGTCCCACCCCACACTAACCACTAACAAAAACCCCTTATCTCCGTATCCAGGGTAACAGACCCATCATGCGGGGTATCTAAGTGGTCAGCAAGAAGAGCTCTACAACTTGGCTTCATGGGAATTCCGTTATAATACCGGAACCACTCGAGACAAACCTTCGTTGTTGGGGTCTCTAAGAAATCAGAATATTGAAACTAAACGCGTCTTGAGGACGCGCGAGACTGGTATTGATATGAATCGGTTGAGCTATCTATAGATTGTTTGCAACAGTCTGCAGTCAGCTCAATTGTTTCAATTGCAAATCCTAGTTTTAATTTAATTACTTGTTGAATTCAATACAAGTAACGTGATTCTTCCGACGTGTTTTAGTACGGAACCGTTACTTTCGTGTAAGACTCTCAAATGTCAGTTTTTCTCTATACATACGTAGTATTTTTCCAATACAATCAAAAACGGCATCTATTACCTATCACCTCACAATCGAAACTGCCTACACACGTAAACAAGATGTTATCATGAGCTGAGGTCGGCTGCAGATCGCCGAGTTCGTCGCTCCACCAAGGTTGTCTGTCGGAAGCTGGCGTTTGATACCTATCTACGTGCCTACTAGGAATAAACGAAACAAAAACCTTTGATATGATGACTAAATCCCCTTTTTCCCTTGACAACCCCCTTGAATAATAAAAAAAAAATGCTGGACAATTCACACAGCATCACCGATGTAGCCCGAAGCTAAGCAGAGCTTGTGTTAGAGGTACAAGATAATTAAACAGATAGATATTTTTAAATTCACATAGAAAATACCCAGAACACCCTGAACCAATATTTGTAGAAACAACATTTGCCCGAAGGCGCGAATCGAATCCGCAACCTCCTGCGTCGCAGAAAAAACCACCGTGCCATATCGGGGCCATAAATTATTATACATTATTATCACTTTGATAAACTTGGAGTTGTTGTTAAACTACATTATTTTTATGACAATATTTTACACTTCAGTTTTATGTCTTTTAAATTAAGAAGCTAATCTTATTGGTAAGCCTCTTCAAAATAGAAATTTCAATTTTTTTATGACCAGGGAAAAGCTCTCCTAACAATAAATCAACTGAAACACCATATCGTTCTCAAACCAATGAAGTGATTACCTTCTTACGAAAGTAACATTTATAATAAATGGATTTTCATTTTCCAGTTTTGAACGAGAGCCGCATGACGATATAATCGGAAACCGTCCAACATTCCACTAGGCCAAGCAAACCAAACACTCGCCACTTTACAATAAGTCTGCTTCCCCGTAGTGAGATGATCTATAGATCGCAAAGGTCAGATACCTTAGTACGGGCTGTGTATAGTTAACGAAAACTATGGAAGTTTACGTTGTATTCTATAAATTTGGCGCCCCTACCGGATACTGAGTGGTACCTTTTTTCATAGTTCCTCTCAGTAATACGAGATGTTTTCCAAAAAGAAATACCCCTCAGAAGTCATAGCAAGATGTCGTGGATTTTTAAAAGAGAGGAGCTAGGATGTCTATGGGATGTCATGTCCAAGTGAGCACACTCTACGCCACATTTATTTGGCCCCACGTAAAAAAGTGCCCACTTTTTTGTTAGTTCGGAAAAAAAATTACATTTATATAACGCCTCATTTCATATGAACTTTTAGATAAGTAAGCGATATTAAACTCTGCTCCGTAAAACTTTTTTGTTTTGTTATTTAGTAAACTCATACTAGAGTGTCAGGAGTGCAGCTAACGCTCAAGGCAACGGTTCGTCGCTCTGCGTCCAAGGCTACGGAGCTACCTACTGGCAAACAACATCGGCTCAGATTAATTTCATTACATTCCGTGTTATTGAAGTGTGTTTTCTAATGAATTTACTGTTTAAAAGCAGATTTTTCTTACATAACTCTCAACTTTTAGTCTTTGGGTGGTATTTATTGCGTTTCCATTGATTTTCCAGTTGTTTCAGCCGATCACCCCGCCCAGTGTGACTCTTGCGCACGTCGGAAAAATCAAAGGACTCAACATTGCGATGCGATGAACAGGCATTTGTTTAAGTTACTGTGTGAATTGTTCGTAATAATACACGGAATAGTTAAATCGCAGGATTAAATACATACAGTGGCGTGTAAAATTAATTTTAATACAAGATTTTTAGAACTTGAATACAAAAATAGAGTCTAAAAAAAGACACTAGTTCGGTATTTTTACAATTCAAATAGTTGAGCTAACTCCAGACCGTTGCAAATAATCTTAATTTAGCTCAACTGTTATTGGATATTCTTGAAAATCATGATCACTAGATGTTGTAGGTTATATGAAGAAGCTCTCTGACTTTTCGTGAGACGCTGAGAATAAGCAACGTCTCACGTGAGATGTTGGGAAGTCTTTTCGTGAGGCGTTGGGAATAGGAACATCTCACGTGAGACGTAGGGAATAACCCAGTGATAATCGTTTGCTCCATTTTTCTTTCAAATAATGAAAAGGTGGTTTCTGAGTTACGATTTTAAAATTGTCCATTACTCCTGTCTAGGTAAAATAATCCAGATTGTGAATAATTATTCGTGTCCTATATGTAGTGTCAAGTAAAATACAACGACAACAGTCTGCAGTTTGCTCAATTGTTTCAAATGTAAACAATATTTTTAATTTCATTCTATGATTTGATTGTAATTTCCTTAGTTTTTTTTAAATATTACGTCGCAAATAAACTAGTCGCCAACAATATCGCTATTCTTAATAGTCCGTAGTGAGTCACTTAGTCTAGACCTGCCTCAACTATGGTCCACATCCGGCTCCGAACCCGCGACCTCCATCGGCCGTTGACCCCGGTAAACAATGATAACTATGTAGTACCACTGCTCTGCCATCTTCCTTGTCCAAATAAACCTTAGGACAGGATAACTAATAAAACAAACCTATCTTAGGATTTAAGATGCTATAAACCAAAAATATGTTATCTTTCTGTCAACAAATAATATCTATCTATCTAACTATATCGTGCTTAAACTCTAGGTAGTAACGGCGGTGTGTGACGTTGTAGCAAATTACAAAATATCTGTGATATTAAAGTATTAACAAAGAAAATTACAATCAAATAATAGAAACAAAATAGAACTAGTATTAACAATTGAAACAAATTGAGCTACCTGTAGATTGTTTGCAACAGTACAACTGATCAATATCAATACCAGTCGGAAGCGTGCCCAAGACACTGGCTGCATTGCGATGCTGATGCGCTGCGCCAGATACAGGTAGAATAGGTACATTAGATACATAATATATAGTTGAAGTCAGGAACTTTATTAAAGTACCAAAATGCAGAATGCAGATTTATACAAATCGAACAACTGAAAAAAGGGAAAATAATTAGCGGATAGACGTGTAAAATATATACTTCAATATAGACTACAGTTTATCGAAGATCTTGCATGTAGAAGTGAAAAGAGTAGACAAAAAGTTTATCCCACCATTCACCCGCCATAAGAGCTAAGAAAAAAGAGAGGAAGACCCAGTATTTCATAGGTCTGGAAATCCTCTGTAGTAGTACCTTAATATATTTGACGAAACTAAAACGTTTTGCTCAATTTATTTAACTACGTCACGAAGCTATTTTACGTTCATCCACATGACAACCACTGCTGGAATCTTTGTTCTTTTAAGCTTTATCAGATTTTTATTTTATTATTCACCTTTTTTCATGTGTGCTTAACTAGGTAACTATTAATTTTAGTTTATTCAAATTCTTTGTAAACAATAACCTTATTAATTCAATTTATTGCGTCTCAAAATCTAAGGAAACAGACAAAGCTAGGTTCAACTGCCTAGCGCCTCCCCGACGGGCCTCATGATGACTAATTGTTTATCAATTTGCGTAGAGCCGGCCGACGACGCCCGCGCCGCTAGCTGAAGGTTAGACGGTCATGGCTTGTGATAGGTTAGGGTTACATACCTATTGGTGCCGCTAAAATTATACTACTTTAGGAATGGAATCCTCGGTTGGTTGGGAGAAATCGCTTGCAGCGATCGGGGCGCCTATATCAAGCCATCCTTCCTTATTTAAAGCGCAATTTGTCAAAAAAAAATAGCGGGATTGGGAGTAGGTGTGGCAGTCACAGAGTAGACCCCTTTCAACTAAGCCCGCAGATGTCGTATCAGGCGTAGAACATAACTGACAAAACCCTGTTTGCTCAAGATGTTAAGACCTGACTAAGTTCTGCGATATGTAACGGTACCTACTGCATACAGAGTGAGCCAACAATGATCAAAAAGTTATCTAGGAAAGATAAAAAGTACCAAGATCATTTGGAAGCTCGCGGCATACGCTAGCAGGCGATAAAATTCGCACTCGTTGCATTTTTTATAAATATTATTGGACGTAGAGCAGTCCAGAATTTCATAGAACCAATTGAGTCGTCGAAAACAAAACAGAGCCGAAAATACGCAGCATTCAAATTCAAAATGGCTGCAGTGAATAACCTGACTCAAGGCTATTTCTACCTAATTGTGTGTGCATAGGTAATTTTGTACCTTTTCGAATTTATTACTGCGATTAACTGAGTGTAGGTGTTTTCGAAATGTTTTATGAGGGATATAATTTATGTTTTCCTTGATAGTCATCAGCATCACAGTAGGAAATAAACCTGTAATAGAACCAGAAAAAGAATAATATTTGTTTACATGTGACACAGAACTGGCATTTTTGAAATTAAAAAGTCAAAAGCAACAATATCTATAAGAAATAAAACTACGGAGTAGTATTTTCAATTTTGTGAAAAATATTTAAGAATCAACATGACGTACGACCCATCTGACCCACCAATGGCCATGTTACCGCCGAATTGGTGTTCCCTATAGAGGTGATAACATATAATAAAGAGTATACAGAACAAAAGAAGTTATCCTTTTCTAAATATAGGTACTGAAATGAGAAGGACAACGACTTTAATTATAATAGATATTGCAGCTTAACATCGAGTGAGATTCATCAAACAAAGTGTAGTATGATTGTTGTCGAACCTCCAATTTGGCCGGCCGAATTTGTCCAATTACAAGTCTATTGCACTCTATGACGTCACATAGACCGTCGCAGATGTAATGATAGTTTCTATAGTGAGTCAGTGTTCTAACTGACCTTCCCGACGGACCTTGGTTGAGTGCGTTTACATCTAACGCTACAGAGCTAGCTGTTTGTTTGTTGAATTGCAGATCTGACGACAAAAAATGCGTCTTTATCTCTAAAATTACTATGTGTTGCTTGTGCTAATACGTAGAGTATCTTATAAACATAGAAAGGTATCATATTATACAGGAGGATTTTTTAAGACGGGGTAGTAAGGGGACCTACCCCGTCTAAAAAACACCTCAACCGGTGTAGCTACCGGAAAATGGTCAAAGGAGACTATTGATACCTATTGTTTAGAGTGATTTTCGTCCCCTTGCTGCCCCTTCCAAAAAATCCCGATTGACTATTCAAATATCAAATATCAGCGCTGTATTTCCTTTATTATACCTTACAGGACTGTTGGCCACTTCATATGATACTAAATTTATAAAAATAACGTTAGATACTTATAATTTAAGTAGTGGAATTTTAAAAAGCATCATATAGATACAAAATATGCAAAGATTTCTGTATTAGTCGATGACATACATACATAGAGACATCCAGACCCATATCAAAATTGTGTTATCGATACAAAGATTTTATCCAGCGGAGGCAATCGAGCATCATACGACGCGACGTCTCAGTTGGGCTTTCTCCTACTGGCCTACGATGCCGTCAAACTATTTATCGTCAACTATTGACCTCGAACACAACAGTTGACCTTGACCTTGCAGCTGCCCTCGCGCGGTCGTCGCACTACGCCTACTTTCCGGTCATCTATTGTTTAGATAAACGCATGCGACGCACGCTAGTATTGACAGAATGCGATCAGATTACAGACATTATCTTAGTGAAATTAATTTAGAAATTATGTTCTGTTCTGGAATTTGACATTATTTTTGTAACTTATTATCGAATTTGAATTTTTGTGGTTGCTGGTTATTTGAAATCCAAAGTTTTGATTGTATTATTTTACACTGAATGTTTATGTTGATTTTTATATCTTATATTAATTGATTTACTAGATTTTTTTATCGTTAATCCAGCTCTTTTTATGTCAAATTTGTATTTCTATTGTGTGACTTAGTTTAAATTACTTAATTAGTGTAATTGGATAACATTTGTATGACCTTTCCAATTGAATAAATAGATTGAATTTGAATTAAGGGCCATTGAAAATAAACTTGCTGAATGCATTTTCACCCAAGGACTAGGAATAGTTTTAGCATTTGATATGACTTCTACCGGAAAACAAACGTTTTCCGGTATGGAACGCTGTCCAAATGCACTTCTGCTTGTACTTGGAGCGTCTAATGAAAGGCCGGTTAGAACACAGACTGGTTTATTCAATATTTGCGCCTACCTTCATTTATCAGTAGGCGTCAACCCTCCATCTTTCCCTTCTTAATCTAAGCTTAGGTATCTAAAGAACCAACACCCTTACAATTCTAAATCTAACCTAGCACATTGAAAGAATAGGTACCTAATAATAATAACAAATTAAATGTCTTTCAACATAAGGTACCTACCTTAAATAAATAGTATCTACTTAATCTATGGTTTGGCTCGTTTCATAGCTTGCAGAGCTCGAGCCGAAACACCCAGCAAAGGAGGGGTCGCAGACCTCTCGTCCGCGGTCTGAGGGACCTGTGCTGGCGATGATGAGGCAGCTGAAGGCTGTCCTCCAAGGCTCTCGTCTTCCACACCCTCCTCCGCTGCATCTTCGAACCTGTCATCGTCGACATCGTTGGCCGCCGGCCTCAACGATGAATCGCTTGACCCATTGGAATTAGGCCGAGACAAAGAATACCGGGTATTACGAGTTGGTTTGACTGAAATGACTTGGTCTTGGTGCCTACGCCATTGAGTACCATCTCGCAATTGAACTTTATACGATAAAGGACCCGTTTTCTTTGTAACATTCCCCTCGGCCCACTTCTGCCCCTTGCTAGAATAATCTCGCACGAGCACCGGCTCTCCTAGCGCAATGTCGTCGCGCTCGCGCCCGCCTTTGTGCGCGACCTGCCGCGCCTGCGCGTCGCGCACCACGGCCGCCACGTCCGGCCGCAGCGCATCCAGGCGTCCGCGCAGGCGGTGGCCTAGGAGCGCCACGGCCGGCGAGACGTTTGTAGTCGCGTGTTCGACATTCCTATACTGAAATAAGAATTTACACAATGCTTTGTGAACATTTTCCCCTTCCTGAATGGCCCGTTTAATTACCTTCTATTAACAATCAGAAGATTGATTATTTAAAAAAAACACAATTTTCATAACCTCATAGGATTTTACTCAAACAATGGAAAATGAATTACTCAACACAATGAGAATTTCTATTATTCAACTACACTTAGGCACTTATTGCAACGATACAACATTACACAAGAGAGTGAACGTCCGTTCAGCACGACGACTTGCAGCGGAATAAGCGTCGGTCCCTCGTTCCATCGGCTTTTATAGCAAAAAGCTATTTCTACCCTCGAGTCACTTCCATCACGGCCTCTCCTACAGCTTCTGGCGCCTCGACAGATCCAGGGTATTCATGGTTGGTGCTCAGACTTAATCAAGCGTAGGCAGATCCAAGTCTCGTGAAGATGCTGGTTCCTGGTGGTCTCTCACAATGGAAGGCCCTGTTTCTCGATCGTGTGGTGAGAAACGATCAGGTTGGTCAACTGCGACACGTTCGGTCAGTTCCTGTTATGGGTCAACATCATCATCACTCGTTGCTGTGAACAATGACAACAAGTTAACAAAAAGGCATTTTGGACACATTAATGCCATAGTAGTTGTTAGTCTGTTAAGGTTTTAGTGTACTACGCCAACTAGTACACACACAGCTGAATATTGAAGTACTTTCAAAGCAAAAATTCATCATTCTGTCTGTGAGGCAGGACCTCCACGCGCCGAGGACACGTCTGTGAGGCAGGACCTCCACGCCAGGCGCCCAAGCAGGCCGCGCTGACTTCATCAGGCCGCAACAGACATGAAAATTAAAATCAACGGTTAAGGAGATATTCTAGTGCGCGCAGATCGCGCCAAACAACGCACAGACCACGCCACAAAGCGTGTAGATCGCGCCATGCCGTCGCAGCAGACAGCACGCGGATCGCACCACGCAGCACGCAGGTCGCACCAGACAAGCGCGCGGGTCACGCCAGACAGCGTGCAGATCGCGCCACAATGTGTGCAGATCGCGCCGTACAGCCGTAGCAGACAGCACGTGGATCGCACCATACGCCGCGCAGATCGCACCTGACAGCGCGCAGGCTGCGCTAGATAGAGCGCAGACCACGCAGGAACGCGCAAGTCATACTGGACAGCGAGCACACCTCGCTGAAGTTCGCAGGCCGCGCTAGACAGAGCGTAGGCCACGCAGGAGCGCGCAAGCCGCGCTGGACAGCGAGCACACCTCGCTGGAGTGCGCTGGCCACGCTAGACAGAGCGTAGGCCACGCAGGAGCGCGCAAGCCGCGCTGGACAGCGAGCACACCTCGCTGGAGTGCGCTGGCCGCGCTAGAGAGAGCGTAGGCCACGCAGGAGCGCGCAAGCCGCGCTGGACAACGAGCACACCTCGCTGGAGTGCGCTGGCCGCGCTAGACAGAGCGTAGGCCACACAGGAGCACGCAAGCCGCGCTGGACAGCGAGCACACCTCGCTGGTGCGCGCAGACCACACATGAGCGCGCAAGCCGTGCCGACACGCGAAGGCCATCTTGCCGACTGTCGCAAGCCGCACAGGCCGTGCCGACACAGGAAGGCTGCGCCGAACAGCACGCAAGTCGCGCAGGCCACGCCCGAGGCGTATGCCGTAGTTGCAGACATGAAAAAATAAAAAAACGACATATTTGGAACATAAATCAACAACCGGGCTCGGCCCCACCTGACTATGTTCAATCACCAGTCCCAAATAACCACATCTGCCCAAAGTCAAAGCTACCAGGGTCGAAGATGTAAACTCGAACTTGTTTGATACAACCATACTGTATCGAAGCCATTCTGAATGGTGTTAACAACTCGCAACACAAAATCATCATCTTTTGCATTGTACCCAGGAATAAACTCAAATCGATACTACATATCGCTTTGTCAAAAAATTATAACAAAATGATTATTAGGCTAAACACGCATCCGATCATACTTAGAGCTGGCGTCCGTGTGCAGCTCTGTAAACAGCTTAGGTCGCTAGACCAGTCAAAGATCGCGAGCACTGGCTCACTCGTGAAACACTTGATGAGGGTGGTCCGTACACACACTCTCGTGCGAGTGGCGCCATTGGAACTCCACATTGCTGCTCGTTAGCCTGCCTATAAGTGCAGTCCTTAACTCGTAATCAGGCGTGTAATGTACCTACGAAAATATCCAGCAAAACATAACAATAGGCAGACCTGTTTGTCATTCGTGGGCACAGCAGAGTTATCACAAAACTTATTTCACTCCCTCGGTCTGACCTGACCTTACGACAAAGTGTGACCCCATTGAGACCTTCGATCGTTACTTTACTTCTGTGGCCACGAAGGTGCCATTCTTCAGGTTTATCAAAACTCGACTCGCAGACCTTTGCCTGACACTGTTATACAATTTTCAAGTACAACAAAACAAAACGACTTATATGGATCATTACGGACGTAAGCGGGTCAACTATGAACCTTGTGTGTTGGAAGAACTCCGAACTCCAACGTGTCATCCCTTATAGTAAACCTTGATGTAAATATTGATCTTTTTCGGTTTGGAAAAACACATTCTAAGTTTTACCGACAATGCTATAATGCCAAAAACTTGATTTCAGCTTGTACTTGTCCTTCAGAACAAGTAGCACATCCTTCTGCACTGCGATTGAGAACATCTCTTTGTACACCGTGCAAACTGAGCGAAACTTGAGTCTAGTGCAACAACGTTACACATAACACTAGCTTACGTACTCAATGGTATAAAACCATTCTAACACACACGAATGTTTAAAATATTTGTTACGCGAACAGTCACTCGTCAACAATAAGGATAACGATTTCTTTTCTCTCGTTATAATCACCAACAACTGGGGGTTGGTAACGCTTACAAACATTTTATCCTGAGTTCGGCTGGAGTACAGGTACAAGATTTCGAGTAAAAAGAAATCTTCATTATGAAGGTAGGTACGACTTCTACACTAACAAGAAAGAACTCACTATCGTTTAACCATCGTTGGTCCTTCGTTCGTGTCATGACCTTCGCTTGTTGATCGCGATAAATCATAATGCAGCTGTTTCCAAACTGTTTAAAATGTTATAGGAACTACCTCCCGCGACACGTAAGAACTGTCGCACATACATTAGACGACGCACATTACTTTACTACCCTTGCTTGAGCTATGGGATTGATCATAATCTCGACAGCGGTGACTGCGTTACGACTGTGATTACTGCACAGACGGGGTGGTTCTAAATAGGCATAGGCAAATAGCTGCCGCTATAATGTTTGGCACGATGACGACGTCAATCGTAACTGCGAATACCTACGAGTTTGTTCTCGCCTATTCACAGTCGCGCACACAAGCCATCTTGTTTACCAAAAATACAAGTAGTAGGTAGGGAACTTATGTAGGTACGGTTTGTACCGGCATAGGAAATAACCCAAATCACAATTCTATGAGCGTTTCCTACCGTGGAAAAATAGCAACAACAAAACACGTGGCATCGAACCACTGCAATGCACTGTCATCACCAAAAACACTGAATCTTCACATTAACCTAGATAGCACGTACTACCTACCTCTTTAGGAAGGTACATAAGACAGAACTCTTAAGTTATTGGCGGGTGGATCAGAACTACGCACGTACCTAATAGGTAACCTTTCGGTTTCGCCCTCTCTAAGGCAAAAAGTGAAATACTTCGTCATCGCCTTGAGATGTTTCGACACAAACATAGGGTAACGGTGTTTTCGGGATAGAGGATGGTAACAACAATAAATCATTTTAACAACAACGAGATTACTCTGTCTGTCCGCTAGTAATACCACCCTTGATATGAATCAAGCATCTTATCGCGCCACTATGGAACCTAACACTTCCTTGACGGAACCTTCGCGAGGGCGAGTCCCTGGTTCGTGTCTAAGACGACGGGACCGCGAGCGACGTGTAGGTGTAATGGGATCGGTTCCATTTGCGTCGACTACGAGATTGCCTAGCCTTTCAGGGCGTTGCGTCTCTTTTCAAACAACCTCCTAATTATTCGAGAAAGACATTCGCGATCGTCCCGTTTGCTAGCTAACTTTGCCCTGTTAGCCACGTTGGTATATACATGAGGAATACGAGTTATTACTGATTAGTCCCACTGGCTTCGGCGCAAACTAGTCAGAATCGGGAAATTCTAATTCAATACAAGTAGCTTTCATTCCGGATTAGTCTCATTTTAAGATTGATTCGACACGAGGTTCAATACTTCCGACACGGTGGTGGCACCGGCGGCGGCGCAAAAGAGTGAGAGCACCTTGCGACTACTAGTTACAACCCCTCCTCGAAAACTAAGTTTGTACATACCTCATCGCAGCTATGACTGCAAAAACCTTTGCGACGACGGTGACGAGCACCTGTACCTGTCGTGACGACTACGGGAATGTAGGGATGACCGGTCACGATGCGGTCATCATGCAAGCAGCGTTGCCGTGGCGGTCTACGTGACCGCTGACTGATGCGGCGAGCGATCTGCGACCAGCTACGCAGATAGCTATGCGATCGCCGACCACGAAGACCTCGATGTGGAGATCGGTCACGCGTGTGACTGCGGGATCGCCAGAGACTTCCTATCTCGCGAACATTCGCTCCACAACCCAGACGGCGTCTTCTATGACGAGACCGAGAAAGGCTCGTCCTCATGTCCTTGTTTTACTGCAAAAACACAATAAAGGTGCCGCAACGCACCAAAATTAAATAACTTCGTCAAACACAAAGCGTGGAATTAAACAAACTACCCGCACAACTTTAAACAAGAAAGTTACTTTTAAACTGTGGGCAATGAGGTTTATATCCCCAGTTCTGATATTAACAATCAGAAGATTGATTATTTAAAAAAAACACAATTTTCATAACCTCATAGGATTTTACTCAAACAATGGAAAATGAATTACTCAACACAATGAGAATTTCTATTATTCAACTACACTTAGGCACTTATTGCAACGATACAACATTACACAAGAGAGTGAACGTCCGTTCAGCACGACGACTTGCAGCGGAATAAGCGTCGGTCCCTCGTTCCATCGGCTTTTATAGCAAAAAGCTATTTCTACCCTCGAGTCACTTCCATCACTTCTTTATAGTTTTGACTGCATTCTCTGCAGCTCCATTTCCTTGAGGCCGGTACGGTGCCGACGTGACATGTTTAATACAGTTCTTGCTACAATATTCCTTAAAATCGAATGACAGAAATGGTGGGCCATTATCTGTGACCAGTTGTGACGGTAAGCCAAACCTAGAAAATATAGATCGGAACACAGAAATCGTGGACTCAGCGTCCGTTTTACTCATACAAATCACTTCAATCCATTTCGAAAACGCATCTATTACAATGATGTATTTCTTACCCGCGCACTCAGCGAAATCCGCGTGGATTCGCTGCCAGGGCTTCAGTGGAAATTCCCACGGGTGCAAGGTCGCGTGCGGTGGGGCATCGCGCACTGCACGGCACGCTTCACAGGTACGACATACCTTTTCAATATCGGGGTCCAGGCTAGGCCAGTACACATAACTTCGTGATAAATTTTTCATTTTATTAATTCCTAAGTGCCCTTCGTGAATTTCCGCTAAAACCCTAGCTTGCAATGATGGGGGTATAACTATTCTATATTTATATATCAAGCAGCCTAAATCAAGCACAATCTCGTCCTTGCGAGCGAAATAAGGTTTCTCCTCATCACAACTGGGCGCAGCCGGCCACCCAAACTGAACGTAGCCTTTAATTTTAGTTAAAATCTTATCGTGGGTAGTTTCCGCCCCGATCTCCTTAAAACTTACCGGCATCGTATCGCGCACCAAGTCTACGTAGCGGACCGGCTCGACGACCGGCCGCTCGCTCGGCAGCGGCAGGCGAGACAATGCGTCAGCTGGTCCGTTATCAATAGATCTAACAAATTTTGTCGTAAAATTATATGCAGCTAAACGAGCTGCCCACCTTTGCAAACGACTAGCTGCCGTCTGCGGAATGCCTCCCTTTTCACCAAAAATATAACTCAGCGGCTGATGGTCGGTGCGTAAAATAAAGTGCCGGCCATACAAGTATTGGTGATGTTTTGTGATACCAAAGAAGATAGCGAGTGCTTCTTTGTCAAGCTGGCTATAGTTTTTTTCAGCCGAATTGAGTGTTCTCGATACACACGAGAGCGGGCGCTCGCTGCCGTCGGAGTACTGGTGCGCCAGCACGGCGCCCAGCCCGTACGCGCTGCTGTCCACGGCCAGCACCAGCGGCCGCCCCTCCTCGTAGTGCGCCAGCACGCGCTTGCTGCACAATGCACGTTTTGCACTCGCAAATGAGTCCTCACATTTATTGTTCCATTCCCAGTCGACGCCTTTCTTTAGCAATGCATGTAATGGATGTAATATCATACTAAGGTTAGGTATAAACTTACCATAGTAGTTAAGCATACCTAAAAAGCTTTTCAATTGGGAGACATTCGTAGGTTGGGGAGCCTCATAAATAGCCTCAAGTTTTTGTGGATCGGGGCGAAGACCTGTTTTATCTATAATAAAACCTATGTACTTTACACTTGCTTGTAGAAAACTACATTTTCCCCGTTTAACGGTAAAACCCATCTGACTCAGCCTGCTTAAAACGGCCCGCAAATTACTCAAGTGTTCTCGCCTAGTAGGACCTGTCACACAAATATCATCTAAAAATACCACAGTATTCGGTATACCCCGCAAGGTTTCCTCCATAATCTTTTGAAACTTTTCCGGAATACAGGATAAGCCAAAAGGGACCCGTCGATAGATGAATGTCCCCACGTGGGTCGTTATGGCTGTGTATGGCTGAGAATCCTCAGTAAGCATTATTTGTTGGTAGCTGTGTTTTAAATCAATTTTTGAAAATTCCTCCCCCCCGCTAAGAGTCGCAAACAATTCTTCTATCCGGGGAAGAGGGTAGGGATCGCGTTTGAGTTTCGGGTTGATAGTTATCTTGTAATCCCCGCAGATTCGTATATCACCGCCCTCCTTTATGACAGGAACAATGGGCGTGCCATAGTCAGATGTCTCGACGCGGTAAATGGTGCCCTCACGCTCTAAGCGTTCAAGCTCGCGCTCCACGCGTGGGCGCAGCGCCAGGGGCACCACTCGCGCCCGTACATACACTGGTTTATTATCGGTGACATGTAATTGGATCGTCTTCTTACAAAGTCCTAACTTATCTGTAAACACTTCTGGAAATTCAGCTGTGAGGCGGTTCACAAATGGATCGCTTACTTGGTCATTAATCTCATGCAACGCAATGGTTATCTTATTTACTTGAAGGGCGCGCATCCACTCTCTCCCCATTAAAGGGCGCCCTCCATTACGAATTACATGAAGCTGGCAATCGGGCGCCGCCACATTATCGAGGCATAAATCCACCGAAATGAACCCGAGCGATTCCATTTTTGAACCGACGTAGCTTCTTAAATTTAAATTGTCCGCCCTCAAAACCTTATTCGAAAAGTTACGGCGATAGAAGTCCTCACTTATCGTCGAAATCCGGCTACCCGTATCTACTTCAAAGTCAAGAGACCGTCGGTCTACGAACACCGAAATAACATAAGGGCGATCACCTCTTCCATCTACCTGGATATTGAAGAAGTCCTCGTCCTCGTCATCACTTACGTAGTTCTGTCGGGATCCCGCACGTACCTTCTTACACATCACTTTAAGATGCCCCCGAGCACCACACTCATCACAATTATATTGAGCGAACCGACACTTGTCCGCCCGATGCGGCTTACCGCACCGCCAGCAATGTACGCCCGCCTCAGCGCCAGCGCCCCGGGGGCTCGCGGCCGCAGCACCGCCTCCTGGCCCCGAGCGCGCGGCCGCCGCGCGCCCCCCGGCGCCGGCGCCGCCACGTCCCATCCTCGTCGCCAATGGAGCGTCTAATGAAAGGCCGGTTAGAACACAGACTGGTTTATTCAATATTTGCGCCTACCTTCATTTATCAGTAGGCGTCAACCCTCCAGTACTCTTAGTAGGCGGTGGTTGCAACATGCTAAATAACACTATTGCCTTATTAATAACAGCTGCCTGCGGTTTCGCACGCGACTTTCCAGGATAAAAGCTTCATCGAGTAAAATTTCAGTCTGATATGCTCAGTAATTTTAGTGTTGTCTTGTAAGTTGTAACAAACACACATAATAAGATTACACAAAGTTTCTTAACGCATTAACTGCCCAGCCTCGCAGGGGCGGCGGCGGCGGCGCGCCCCTGCGAGTCGACCCGCGCCGCCCCACGCTGGTCCCGAGGGACATGTGCATCATATGCCATGAAAGTGTTAGTTTAACATTATCTATTCTAATATTATAAAGAAGTAAAGTTTGTGAATCGTTTGTGACGTTGTAGGGGGTAATATCTAGATTTACTTGACCGATTTCAAAAATTCTTTCACCATTAGATAGTTTACATTTCAAGGAGTGACATAGGCTATGTTTTGTCCCGGAATTTCCACGGGAACGGAAACTACGCGGTTGGAACCGCGAGGTGCTCTGCTAGTAACATATAAATGGTAGGAATACTAGTCAATTAATGTAGAAAACCAATTTATGCACATAGAACTACGAATCTACAAGTGGGCGTTCACGTCATCGCGGCCTGACCAGGAACTGCTAGTTATCTGTGGGAGTCATTGCCCGAGCAAGGTTAGACTAGACTCATAGAGCAAGGTTGGCGTAGGTCAGTTCTAACTATTCTTAATGCATTATACATTGAGTCTTTTTGTTATGGTTTAGATTTTTAGAAACGTTTGTGGAAATTTACAGTTGAATTTGAAATTATGCGCATTTATTTTGCCAATGTTTTGGACATTACAATGTTGGTGTTCTGTGGTCTAAGCCACCCTGGTCATGCTTAGGATCATCATCAGCTTAGGGACTCCCGTGCCGTGTATCCTCAGAGAACATTTTCAAATGTTTAACTCTATGAAGGTTGACACGATCAAATTTTCAATTGATGCTTCGCTTATGTAGGTGTTCCTTTCTTCGTCAGCAAACATGTCCACCGCTGGACATGTCTCCTCCAAACGAGGGGGTCTTATTACTATCACCCGCTTGACAGGCGGATGGGGATGGGTTATCGCAGTGAAGATGTTAAATAAGCTAAGGGAGGAATCTCTTGCTCTTCATCTGGAAGACTCCATTTTTGTAGGCTCTAATGACATCCATGGTCTGAGTGGGAGGGGTCAATTCTAACGTCCGCAATCACAGTAGCTCATGCAGGTATGTGGTCCCTTGATTCTTGCCATAAAATATACTAGAGGTGGGTACAGAAAGAAGTCTGAAAAAACGTACCCTTGGCCATTTATGTCTAATTTTTTTGTGTCACCACCTACATTCAGACGATTCAGCGTTGCATAGGTACGTAGCTAGTAAAGATATGTACATGACATCAATAAACAAAACATAATGATGTAATCACTTTATGCAAAGTCGGTTATCTTGTCCTATTGTCCGGCTAACCTTTTTGACTTTGGTCTATGAGGAATGGTAGAAGTGACTTTAGGCATTAGAACATCCTCGACAACAATCTAGACAAAATCAAAGAAGTAGGTAGCACGTCTCGTTTTTATTGTATCAACCGAATTCGACAAACTGTTATCAATTCTAAGCTCGATTAACAGCCTCAATGTGCTCAAGCTCTATCATAGCATGAACTGACAGATGACAAATTGTTTCAGAACTTTGAATTTTTGTTGAATTCGGGCCCAAGATGTCGTTATTCGGTTTCATTTTTTTTTATATCACGTAAATTTCAACAGTTTTTGTGTTAAAACTACTTACATTTTTTTTGACCTTTTTAAGTATTTTCGGTTTAAAGATCTTTATTTTTCATACTCAAAAAGAACAGACAAGTCCACTTAGAACAGACAAGTCCACTTGACACATTTTTATACATTTATGCCAAAATATAACAAATTAAATATGAACGCAATCTCAAACTTAGGCGCTTACAAATTACATATACTAAAAGTTTTTTTAAAGATTACAATTACAATTATTTTAGGTATACAACAAGTATGAAGACAGTGTTGTCCCCGTTCGTATGCACGGGTCACCGAACCCTTCTATCAGCTCCTAGTCGTTACACGTATAAAACATATTTTTTACGAGTGGCCAGAAACAAAGGAGTACCAACGCCCGAAACTGGCTCGCTTGAGTAGCCACTGCACATCTATAAACTGAGATACTAGGGCACAGTGTACAGGGCAAACAGTATGCCCAGTACCCACCTCACCCCAGCAGCTTCTATTGGCCCACTGCTGGACGAAGGCCACCCTATAAGCGCCTTATTGGCTTGGTTCATGATCGCAGTTCGGTGGTAGAGTATTGTTCTGCAGGTTGCGCTGTTGCCCGCCCCCGGTGGATATCCCTTAGTTGCCTCTCACGACACCCATGGGAAGAGTTGGCGTGGTGTAAATTCTAAGCCGACACCATACGGCCAGTACCCACAGTCCAATGTATTCTTAGGACTCTACAGGCTACACACCGCCGACACAGGAGGGGTGGATGTCCATTGATGAAGAAACCTGCCCAAAAGGAACAGGGTTTTGCCCTAATTACTATGCTTGGCGGATTGGTGATCGCGGAATTTGAAAATAATAAAAATTAAATCAGTTTATTCCAGAAACAAAAACACAAAAATAGGAGCGTCTCAATCGATTCCAGAAGGCATCTTATAGCAAAGAAGTTATGATGAGTTTTAAAGCTGACTTACTGTATAGGCACTCTGCAGCGAGGGTGCTTCACCCGCCATCCATTTGGGAAGTGATTGAACTTGGCTCACTCATACAAACATACAAACAAAACATACATAAATGCGAGCGTGTTAATGTTTAGATTTGTGGTCGGTGTTATGTTCAGGGGTTTAAGTTGAATTTTTCCGAGGTTTTTGACTTGAGCTTACGTACGATAATCGCTGTTAAATTGTTAGGATTGATTTTTATAGATATTATCTCAAATGCTCATCACCCATCCATCATAAAATCGTCAACTTTGCGTCAAATGGCTTGAGGGCTGGCATGCGAGTTCATGTCCCGACGAAAACAAAAATACTTCTTGAATATTTTCAAGACAAACTTATTATCTGGTATTTTATATACCTAATCTAGCTTGTTGATACGATATGTCCAACCATTACGGAAACCTTCTCCATCTTGGCATATTAAGCCGTATTAAAAATAATCATTGCGTCTCGTCTTTCTCGCGTGAAATACTGAAATTTTGAACCAACGTGTAGGTATAGTTTTGTCAGTACTCCTTAAAAGTACTTAACTAAACTAACACTTACATTGCCCATGACGCACATGTGGTTCTAGTACTGCTTGTAACCGCAGCGCACCCCTGCGTTGCAGCGCCGAAGCTGGGAAGTGAAATCGTTAACAAAAACACCACATCGGTTAGGTAGGTACCCTAATCTCAAGATTTATAAGTGAAGATAAAACCCGCTCAGGAAATAATCAGCTAAATACCCGAGAACAAACATTTGTATTTAAAAACCTTATTCCTATAGTATTGGAGCAAAAACTTAATTCTTTATCCGGTCCCGAACTATAGGTAAAACCTACAAAGGCATGCTTGCGTATGGATAGACTCAGGCGCATTATGTACATGTGTGTGTGCGGCAATTTAATGCACTGTAGGTGCAGAAGCGACACTCCGTGTAATTATACCTACGCTTTGTATGTTGCTTTTGTAGAGCTTTATGTTATTTGTTTTTTTTTGTTGAAAACCAAAAAGGTTAAAATCGAGGAAGGCCTTCAGCTGACGGATTCAAATTCAAAATTCAATAACTTTATTTCTTTAGGCTTACAAAATAAGCACTTAGACAAGTCAAATGTATTGAGTGAATTATTAAAACGATTTGCGCAGCTCATTGGCTGCTCGGGGATAACGAATTAGAAACAAAATTAGATGAAACAACAAGCCGCGAAAATTGTATGCGAGATGCATTCACGACTAGGTTCACCTGAATGGAACTGCAAAATGTAGTAGTTCTACTTAATAGAGCTTTTATGTCTTACTACGTATCTATATCTATACCAGCAATGTTGTTTTCAGATGAAAATAATGGTTTACATCTATATCTATACCAGCAATGTTGTTTTCAGATGAAAATAATGGTTTACAATAAGAATAAAACCAAAAAATGGGCAAAACGATTTTTTGATGAACGTGCCGATTTTTTATCCCGAGCAAGCGAAGCAGTCTAGAGTAGAGTCACGAGCGTAGCGAGTGGCTCTAAAGTAGACTGCTGAGCTAGCGGGGTCATTTAATTAAGGAAAAGGCACGAAACAAAAAACATTTGCTCTCGAGTTAAACATACAACTTTGACCTCAACTAGCGAGAAATTATTTTGTTTTTGTAAAAGAGGTCGAATGTTAGAAACTCATTTTGGTCAACAACCATGGAGGGTTAGAATGCTATAAACCTCTTTCAAACCACTAACGAACGAAATTATTTTATTCTATGAAGGTTCAATGCGGTGTAACCTCACTCCCTTCGAAAGGTGCAATGCAACTCTCATACAAAGTCCATGTACCTGTTGTTTGGGAGATTATTTCAAGATGGTGCTGTCCGCCTAGAAGAATGATTTTCACAAGCCAAGTGGTCGGGTACACAAAAATGGCGCTGCCTTCCGTGATTGATATTTAGTGCAACATGCTGAATTCAAATTACTTGTTTTAACTAAACTCGATGATGCTCACTATTTGAGCAACAAAGTCACCGTTTTCGAGCGGGAGTGGTGAAAATGAAATTGTACTGAAAAACAACATAATACAAATTATCAGGTAATGAATGGCAAAAGTTACGTGTCCCAATCTGACGGACACATTGTGAACATTGTTGCTGTAGGGAATTTTTCCCCGTCGTCCTTGAAAACCTTAAGTACCATCTGCTACGTACTCTATGTTCGAATATTCGTTAGGCGATTTGTCCTTTGTCTAACAAGGGCGCAGGGGCGACAACCTGCGGCTAATGTACTGATACCAAGTTAATGGATAACCGCCGCTGAAGTATTGAAAATAAAGTTTTAAATTAATTAGCAGATAAATTGTGCTATTTCTGGATGATTTTGATAGAGTTGACTGAAGGAATGAAACTTTCATTCCATTTCAAAGTGAAATACACTCGTATCCTGTACTTTTATGCTTGCCTGGTAGTTTTTTATTTGGACGACTTTACGTGACGCAGCAGGCGAAGATACTGAGCTGATTGCGCGTTCGAATCTGTTTTAGTTTTTGTCTAGATCTGTAGACTTGTAGAAGTCTCTACACCTACCTTCTATGATATTATTATTTGAAATTATTTCCATATTTGAGTAATTTGTTACAAGACCAATACAAAACCCACAAAATTTCAAATTTTATAAAAATCATCACGACCGAAATCAGAACTAACCAAATCCAGATAAAAATAAACGCGCCAAAATACATTAGGGTTCAATTCCCCGTGGCCAAACTCAGTTAACCGCTCCACATATTAACATTTTAGTTGTGTCGACCTTATAAAGTGACCCTTGTGGTTATATTTAGTTCTATCGAAGCCAATGAATAGTTTCAAAAAGGGTTTTTTACTATTTTGAGGCACCTGCTACCCTTTGAATGCTCGGATGGGCTTTGGGCTTTTTATAGAGGTTTTCAAGGATATTTGGGATAAAGCGGCTCTATCCTGACTTTGTGAAATTGAATTTCTATCTTTGCCTTAGTTTTGTAAATTCTAGTGTTTGTTTATTTGCCACTTGAAAGTACCCGCAACTTCGCTCAAATCTTTGGAATAAAAAGTAGATTCTATGTTATTCCAGGTCTAGATCTTCATGTGTTCAAAATTTCATCGCAATCCATTCAGTAGTTTTGGCGTTGTCCTCAACCAAACATATTCAGAACGGCACCAACTTTCGCCTTTATACTATCAGTAGGATACAGCGGGGCAATGCAGCCAGCATCTTGGGGCTGCTTCCTTCTGATTGCTACTTTTGATCTTGTTAGCAATATTTCGTAGTTAACTGTTTCTCAATGGAAAATTAACAAGTAATAGTACTCATTTGTTTCTATTTTTTAAATGTAATTTTATATGATAATAAAAAAAAATTACCAAGTAGTGTGTGTTTACAACGTGCAGAAACTTCGAAACAGACGAGCTATTAGTGCATGGACCCTTGCTACTTCTCCCTTCTCATTTCAACATAGCTTATAAAATTGTTGTCCAGCAGATGGTAATCCCTGGCCGATATGACGAGTGTTGGGCTGACTCTGCGCCAGACTGATGCATCTTTTGTAGATGCAAATAAATAGGCTAATGATGGTATTAATTTATTAAATAAAATAAGGTGTTACGTTATTTTAAGGTTGAATAGAGAATACCGACTAGATTGCAAAGATAACTAAACGGGGAGTCGCTCTAATACAGCTAGTTGTTTTTTCGCCGGTAAAAAAAGGAGTCAACTGAGGTAAGGGGAAATGTAGTTGCATGTTAGGGTAAGGTGGGGTAACAGTTGCGTTGTAGAAAGCTCCCTACTTTGTGGAAAGCTAGAAAGTTTTATAAAAAGTCAAATATGCGTCTGTCGCAACGGCATCACGGCCGCTAGTGCGTTTCAGGCTGTAGGCTGCAAGAGTAGATAAACTTCCGGTGGCCATTTTTTTTTCAGGAACTACGCTTTATGTTGTTTATCTATCGACAGTATGTTGAATACCAAGATTAATAAATCATTAATAGCATTTAGAATCGAAACCAAAAATTCAAGTAAGTATTTAATAGCCTCGGATGAATGTGTACGGACGATAGTTCTATCAATATAAATCATTTTGGAATTCCAATGAGCAGCTATGTGTTTGTATTCCTAGAAGCGATGCATCTAGGTTTTTTATTAGATTCAACTCATGTGACTTTCAGTTGACCGGTTCAACAGACTCTACGATAGATTTGCAACTCAATGACCACTGGACACGGTCTGAATTATTGTGCGATTGATTCGATGGTCTGTAAGACTTATTTGGGTGTAGGATGGGTCGCCTTGTTCTAACGACTTATTGTCACAATTTTTTATTTTTCAAAATAGTCATTTACATTAGACATTTATTTTTAACTCTTCTAAAATTGAGCGCGAACTTACTAGAATCTCATTAGATTGATGCTTGGTTTTGTTTCGAACAAGATTCCGATCAGAATGAACAATTTGAAAGAGGAATAGTAAAATGGCGTACCAAATGCGTTCGCGCCGAAAGTATCGTTCGAATTTTAAGTTCGCTCTACCGACGCGCTGCCTCATGGATCCTTTTAGCCAAATTAGTCAGTGTTCCCGAAAAACGCGGCCAACGACCCCTTTGGCTAAAACCTAAGTATTTTAGTCACAAAAAAATCTACTGTTTACATAACACTTGGAAGTTTTTAAAATATACCTACTCCCTGTGGAAGGGCTCAGCCGAACGCGCACAGACAAAAATTTCGCCTGTTGCGTCTGTGTGAGTGATGCACACATGCAGACGACATAAAAATGCCCAATCGGTACATGTCGCACCACTACAATGAAGGGACGACGTAAGCCGCATACAAGTGCATAATTCGGCCGAGATGCAAAAAAAAATATTTGGCAATGCGGCCCCTACACGCCCGCCAGTCGCCCGCACGCCTGGCTTAGGTTAGGTTAGATTTTTTGGCTCAAAACGCTCGTTGGCGATTTTTGAAAATATTTTTCTATCTTGAGGTTCCCTGCAGCTTAGCGGGACGTCAGTGCGCCGCGATTTTTTGAATAAAGGACTCGGAGCGCGCGCTTTTAATCTAGTTGGATTCTATTGATCCGACTATTAGTCTAGTTTCCTGACGAACGTTTTGAGCGAAAATTTCGGGCATGCGCGGACGCAGTTCTTATTTCCCAAATTTATTTTACAGACGTCAACAAATGATGCCTTTATTTACAAAATAAAACCGAGATTTTTCATTTTTACAATTTAATAAAAGACTCTTGTGCGGTGTGTGCTGTGACATTTTATTATTTATTTTCGAAATTTTATGGACTTTTGTGTTTTTTCTTTTCTTTCGGTAAGTGAATTTTATTTTTACTTCATAATTTATTTTTTATTTTGTTTGTATTATGACTTGTTTTCAGTTCCAAATTTATGTTAGACCCAGAAAAACTAAATAAAATCAATTATTAATAATATTATGTTCATTTTTAAATTATATAGGTACTTACCTAAGTACTTATTTTATTTATAAAAAAGCAAACGAGATTTTAGCACCCAACAAACAAAGAACTTTTCCACGCTAAAAGCTCGATAAAACACGTTTAATTTTATAATGTTTTAAATTTTTAAATACACAAACAACCAGGATAATCCCCTAGACATGCTACAAGGACACATCGTCCAGTGACGTCACGCTAGGCAGTGAGAAAGTCAGCCATCTTGATCGTGTGTTCTTTTTTTGAAGCCTACAAAGTGCGCTGGCACAACCCGCCATTTTGCTGCACATTTTAATTTAGAATTATACAGGAAATTCGCTGGAATATTGCACTTCCGGTGTCCAATGTTTTATTTTCAGGATTTTTTATTTAGGTACCTACCTAAATATCTCATATTATTATTATTTTATAAACATATTAGGTAGCGCCTATAAAAGTTTGCGGACGTCGAATTGATCCTCTTCTTTCGGAATATCTTTATAATGTTACTGTATCCACCTATGAGTTCCATCATATTGCCTATTTGTATTAACCTATGGCTAGTTAATTCAACGTAGACAGAGACGAGCTGTACAAAGTAGGTAAGCACCTTTGTAATTGAAGCATTAATTCAAACAAAGCAAAAAATAATATAATGTACCTACCTACTAGACACCATGACATTGTGGTAGTCATTACAGTCTGTGGTCATTTAACTTTTGATTTTCAAATGACATCGATTTGTTTTGCACTCGAAATATCATCACAACACAAAAAACTATTCAGTTTGCTTTAATACTATATCCAAATACAATTTATATGAATACATTTTAACTCTTTATGATCATATTTTTATATACCATTGACCATACTCAATGGGAAAAAAGAAGTCTATAAAAACTGTAATACAAATTGGACTTATGCCAATTTTTCTTCCAATTGGATTAATTTAAGACTTTTCGACGCTTTGAATACAGAAAAGAGATAGGTACCTAGTAATTTGCACACACTTGATTAAAAAAGATCCAAACTAAATGTGTGACTGGATAAACAAGAATCTCTAGAACTATTCCGTCAACAAACCAATTCTAAAAGTTATTCTGAACATGCCCTTGAATTGTCACAAACAAACATGTAGGTATCTATATTTGCAAGTCTGTAAAAGAACCAAGACATCAGGAAACAAAAGCGGCCTCATAAGCTATCCCTTTAGGAACCTCTTAAGGTTGTAAAGAGGTTTCAACTCTATTTTAACACGTACAAGGTTCATAACAGTTCGATGCCAAATGGTTTGAATTGCAAATTTCTCTTTGCTTATCGTTAAAAAACTTGGTGAAGGTTTTGCAGGGAGTTCTTTGATGCAAGATGACATGTTTAAGCTGCAGATGTAAGTTTGTCGTACATATTCATTTTCGAATAAATGTCGCTATGGATTAACAAATGTTTTTGAAGAGATTGCACTGGTTTTTCTGTATGGAAATGTACTATGCTCGTAGTTTGGACAGTACTAATTTTTACGATGTATTTAATATATTTATGAATCTACAAAAAAATACAGGTTTGTTTTCCACATCAATCAACATTGTATCGATAGGAATCGTTTTTACAATCATTCGATTGCTTTAAAATTGACGGATAAACTAGATAAAAGTATACTATACATACATAGAAATGAAATAAGTTCCCAAAAATTTTCGATTTCGGCGGGACTCGAACCTGCGCTCCACCCTAAGCACGGGTGTGCTCTACCAACTAAGCCACGAAACCTTAGTCGGTTCAACCGAAAATCTTTGGGACCTCTTACGGACTATAGCGTCGGTGGCTCCACCTACAGGGGTAACATTACAGTTTAACTAAACCTGTTCAAAGACTAAAGTTACATTTAATTCGTTTGACGAGAGGTGTTGCCTTTGATCGATTCCCTATACTACACATAACTACAACAATATACAGCCGAACATAGAACTTCCTCCTTTTTCGAATTCGTTTAGAAACGCATCTATGCCGTAAAATATTTCAGATGTTACCACGCCATCTAGTTTCTCTAGTAGAAGATAGATATATAGAAAACACTTTATTGTACCACACAAACTCAGGAAATAGTACAGAAATAAATGCTACGAGAAGAAGTACAAAGGCGGCCTTATCACTATGAGCGATTTCTTCCAGGCAACCTAGGGATGGACTGGACATGTAAGAACAACAAAGACGGTGGCACTTGAAAAAAATTTAAAATAAAAAAATTATACTTTACTCTACTAAATACCTCATACAAAATTATAATAAACTTACATGAACATAAAGATAAATTGTCTAAAATAGTTCAAATTTAGCCATCCTGTCTGCCAATTATCAAACAATAGTGCTGTCATTATAATTTATTCTATTTTCTATTGTAGTTGGTAGTACGTTCCTTTGAATCTTTGAATACATAAATTAAGCGTTATTATTTCGCCGCGCCATCTAGTTCACCTATTAACTACATAACATGCTCTGATTACAATTTAGTATATTGTTTTTGGGTGATCATGATTTTGATTTTCTTTTTGATCATAAAATATTATGTTTCCATGTAAACTGAGTTCTGTTTCACTACAGATGTCTCGCTGATTTCCTCACCGCCTGGTCACCTTTCCAAGAAAGTGGTGGCACAATGATTGATCTGCAATCAACTTGCAATCATAACACGCTGGACATAAGGTCGACCTCATCGTTAACGTGCTTGTATTGTCCTCGATGAAAGAATATTGTTGACGGTTTTATTTCGCAAGATACATTACGGGAGGATTCTCGTAAGAAATGTTAAATTAGTCATTTTGAAGGTGATATTTACAAAGTTACGGCGAACACTGTTTGAAAAACAACTGAATAGTAAAGCTCCCATCTCCTAACAAAATGCAGACTTAGAAACTAACGGTAGAAACCTAGACAAATGTTTTAACGCAATCAAAGCACCTAAACTTAGACAAAGGAAACCTGCACAGCACACGTCTGAACGTGCCTCTCCCAGGGCCCCATCTCATTAGGACTACATGGTGGCGCCACCGATCGCGCCACCGTGGTGTCCAAGCGAGAAACACCAAAACGAACACCGCCACCGCCGTGTAGAGTGAGACACCAAATAGCTCACACATTTAAACATATAAATTAGACAAGAGTGGGTTTCATTATGAATGTAAGCGGGTTAACTTCGAACTTAGTTTATGTTGGAAGAACACCGACGCGCGACGCTCTAACCCGCAGTGTGTGCAGAGACGCGGCACGCGCGCTACTCGAACCTCACCCTGATGAAGGTGGTGTTCTTCTAACATAAACTTAGTTCACCCGAATAAGTTCATAATGAGTTCGTCAAAATACGAAAGTTTTTAGTTTATAGTAGTAAAAAACCCACCCTGGTTTGGCCATAATCGCCATGCTTGGGAAGCGGATTGGTATCGCAGTGAAGGTTTTAAATAATACACAGTAGAAAGTAGCTTCACTTCCTCTTGTAGTTTATCTACGGTGGCTGTTGGCTTGCGCGGTAGCCTATAGACGCAAATTATCACATAGACAACTCTTAGAGACCTACGTTATGCCTAATGAGCATGCATGGAAACGTTTTAGGGTTATTTATATTCAGTAGAAAATGAGTCATAGGAAAGAGGTAATGATGAAGCCGTGTGATGCTAAACATTTGCACTACCCCAACTCTTCCCGTGGGTGTCGTTAGGGGTTACTAAGGAATATCCACCAGGGGACGGGCAGCAGCACCTACTGTAGAACAATTAAACCAGCGAACTGCGATCCCCAACCAGCATACACAGAGTGGAGATTATGGGCATTACACATGGAGATAAAAGCCAATGAGGCGCTTTTCAGGGGGAGACCTGCGTGGACCAATATAGGCTGTTGAGGATGCGGTTGATGAGGAGGTAAGACGTTAACCCTGGTCTAGAAATACACAAATGAAAAGTTTGAGAACGATCTGTATCGAAGTATCCATAGTTTTGGCGTGAAGGGTTAACAAACATCTCAACACCCATGCAACTAAACTTACTATCTGCATTCATAATATGAGTGTGATGTGATTTGAAATAAGCCTACAAAATATAAAGCAAAGCAGTTGTAGGTAGCTAACAAATATAAACCTGCAGAAAAATCAAGAACATTACCTATAATGAGCAAGCATAGCAGGTTCTACAGAATACGCCCTACGATCTATGCGTCTGCTTCCGTAACCAAACGGCGCGCGCGCAAGGCCGCCCGCTTGCATGCTGCATCTCGTTCTAGTAGGTAACTAGCTTCAAACAGCTTTTTGTTCGAGCACGTGGTCCAAACGTGCTGTCACACATACCCATGTAGAAGGGATTTCAAAACGGAGGTTCTATGTGGTTCTAGTATCTAGCTTTTTTGTCGAGCTTTTTGTTCGACCACGTGGCTCTATATAATATTGTGAATTCAAAAAGGAGGTTCATTGAAGTACCTACTCTCTTCATTTTCACTGATTAATCTCGCTGTTCACCCCCGAGATATTCCCCCACAGTGGAACTACGGAAAAAGTATCCCTTAATAGTTTTATCTATGTGTGATTTAAATCTTCAAAAACAATAAATTTTAAAAGACCTCGGTATTTGTATAAGTCGCTTTAGTTATTGTAAATAATAACATTGAATTGAGGAAGATCTCTATAGAACTATTTGGAAAAGGTCCAAATGAGACACAGCAGAAAGTTCGATTCCCGATGCAGGGCAAATGATACAATGATCTACAAATTGTTTTGCTACCCAAAAACTAGGCTTTGGGCTATTTTTGCGTGAATATGTCCACTTAGTTATAAACTACTCGTAAAGTATTTGGTTAATCATACCTACAACGCCATCTATGATAGAGGAAGGAAAGCTATTTTTTTTAGATACGTTTGTTTTAACAAGGAAAATAACAATCAAATTATAAAAGAAAATTACCTAGTATTAACAATGGAAACCATTGAGCTAACTGCAGGCTCTTGCAACAATCTACAGGTCGCTAAACTGATTCAAAGAAAAGCTTAAATAAAAATAATTTAGCAGAAGCGCCATCTCTTGAGATCTACTAATAACTATCTATCGACTTACCGGTCTGGAATTTGTTTCTACAACTAGGTACAATGTTCGATACAAATTATCTCAACTTTAGTGGATGAATGTAAACGTAAGCTGTGTGTGATCGTGCCTATTTAAAAAACTACGAGCTTAGCTTAGACGGACAACGCTTCCCATTGGTATTGATTTGGATCTATTGAGCTACCTCTAGATCTTTTCCACAGTCTGCAGTTAGCTTGACTGATTCTGTTGTCTATACTATACTAATATTATACTGAGGAAAGATTTGTTTGAATTGAATAGGCTCCGAAACTACTGAACCGATTTGAAAAATTCTTTCACCATTAGAATCCTACATTATCCCTGATGAACATAGGCGGTAGAATCTACCCGTACGAAGCCGGGGCGGACCACTAGTAAATAATGTTTATACAGTTGTTATTTATTCTTGTTATTGACGTAAAAACAATAAAACTACCAGCGTTGTGTTTATGTCAACGCCTTTTGTTTGGGGGAGGTCCAACTATGGACGTGTGCTTAAGAAGAATACAACAGAAACAGAAACAACAGGGTAGAAAAACAAAAATGGTTTAATAAATCAATATCAAAATTTATTTGTTTAGTAAAGACTAAAAACCGACTTCAATTTCCTTAGTGTTTACACTGTTTTTTTATTTTTCCCGTACAAATACGAATTCCTCTGGAATAATTATATACATATAATAAAAAATTTAATTTGAAGTGCTAACTACCTCGGGATCAGTCTAAATACAATCGCGAAATCATAGACATACATACAGCCTAACATAGCACCTCTTTTGTTTTTCGTCAGTTAAAAACTACATGACTAATATCTATTAAACTACATACTAAAATTTTTACATTTTAAGTTGTTACGTATTGTAAAAGAAACTTTACGTACGCTCATACACGATGTGCGAAGATCAGAAAAACAATAGTAACGCGGCCGGTGACAAGATGCAGGCCCCTGCAGGTCTCAGACAACCTTGGGCTGCGTCTGCGCACAGTAATCTCTACTTTTTGTAGGGACAGCTGTGTGTGTGAGCATAGAAAGTACCTTACCTACTGAATGTCCATTGAGTTGTGGTGCGTTTTTGTGGTAACTTCCGATTACTCTACTAACTTGTGACGACTGCTTCATTTGTTAGTGCTAACCTCGCCTTTGTTATACCTTTTCTACAAGTAGCTCAACTTTGCAAGAGTCTGCAGTTAGCTCAATTGTAAATATTACATCAAATTTGTTACTATTATTTGATTTATAATAAATGTATATGACCTTTTCTAGATTTAATGTCTATTCCCAGTTTTTATATATTTTTTTAGGGTTACAATAATTTGCTGGCGAAGAAAGTTATGGGTTCGATTACCGCACCGATAAATGCATGAAAAGTTGAAAAAAAACTTACAGACAGTGTAAAAGTGGTGAATTATTTTGTTTGCATAACTTTTAATTTATATTATCCCTGCCGATTTAAGAATGTGCAGATAACACAAAATCACTAAGGTGTTTTCGTAATGTTTAATTTAATGACAAAACTAAATAAAAAAGCTTAGTGCTCTATCAAAATCACTACGTAACTACAAGGTTTTCTCTATTTGAGATCGCTATAACATAGAGCAATCTCGGAATAAACCACGTGACTCACGATACACAACAAGGACATGCCCCTTGCAAAACTTTTCTCTACTTACTATCAAGTGTTAACATTCCAGTGAACAATAAGTCCTGTCTCCCTAAGTACCTACTTAATCAGCTTCTACTTTTGAAAGTCCGTGTCCTTGGTCACATCCTAAGCTATGCGGTGGGTACTATTAGTTCTCTGCGCAAGCGCATGACCTTCCGCCATCACTAAAAGGACCAACACGACCACGATGTGTTTATACTACAGACTATAAATAAAGCACAAGTTGCAAGGATATAGGTAGGGATGGGTGTGGAGAGTCAATATGTCGATGAATATTATGTCGAGTCGACTCTTGATTCACCGAAATTATTACATCAAGAAAGGAAATAGTTATCGCAATAAAGACGTCAAATTAAAGAGAAAAAAGTTGGACTTGATTAAGTTCTTAAATTTTTACGACCATAAAATAAGTTGGGAATTCAACGGTAACTAAACAGCATAAATACACTTGAAGTGAGTGCCTACTTTTAGTTATACAATCTAAATATAATACGTATAATAAGATAAAAGTAAACTTTATTTTTGAATTGAATGCCACTCCGCACAACGTAATAAAATTACTTGAGAAAGTTTTGATAGGGATAAAATGCACCGTTGTAGCTATTTATTTCTGTGTATTAGAAAGTCAACCCAAATAAAACAAGTCTTACTGTGCCAAGCTATTAAATTTAGCTGGTAATTTAAGCACTAAATCTGGCTATAAGATGTTAGTGTAGGTACTTAGCTAAGTCTACCTCCGAGCATGAATAGAAAACTCGCTCGTTTTCTAGGAAAAATAAAGAAAATATCCATAAAATTCGTAACAGCAGTTTAATAAAAAATCCAATACTTTTAGCCCTTTTTGATATTTTCTATTTCCATTCGCATTACAGTCCTGGTAATTTGCGTTTCTGGTACTATGCGTCTGAACGACATGACAAACTGTCGTGTACAGTGCATGACACATCGTGGTGTATCATCATCGACCCATTATCTTTCCAAGAGATTTATCGACGCCAGCCCATCCCTAGTGCGTCTGAGGGGGGATGTTTCGAAAGTGGTACAAACCTTGACCCGAATGCACCACACGCACTATTATTACCGTACTCTTCTTTTTGCCGACAATCTATCGATGGCCATAGGCCGTGATAAAGAGGTTTTACGGGTTAAATATGTACTTGAGGAAAATTATTTAAAACCTGTGTATATATTTAACGACCAATATGGCGCGGCGGAAAAAGGTCCGACTGTGACGAAGGAGGTTGCGGGTTTGACTCCCATTTGGTGACAAATGTTTGTACGATCTGCAAATATTAGTTCCGGGTGTTCTGGGTAATTTCTATGTATAGTAAAAAAATATCTATTTAAGTTATAATAATGTATTATGTATGACAGTCATCTAGTACCCAGAACACAAGCTCTGCTTAGTTTGGGGCTAGATGATGCTGTGTGTCCAGCATTATTTGGGCTTATTTATTTATTCATATAATGGTATTGGGAATGACGTCATCGCTCATGCTGTCCTGCTTAGTTCGAATCCGTCTCAATTACATTATTTAAGTGCGCAAGTTATTTATAACCTATTGAATGGAGGGATCACTTGTGGTGCGTGGATTGGGTTGTGTAACATAGCAACTTATGTTGTAGGTGGAAAGTTTTAGGTTTTTTATACTCGTAAATTATTGTAAAATAAAACAATAAACAGTGTAAGTAACGCCTGTCCCACATTACCACGCGGAATCGAATTTGCGGAGCCGCAACTCGAGGCCGCAACGCGTCCGCGGCAGTTTCGCATCTGTTCCATCTCGTATAACTTCATTGCGAAACTCTTGTGGCACCGCACCTACGGTACCGCGCGGTAGTATGAGACCGCTCTAAGGCATCGTCGTGTTAAGACCACAGCGCAGCGCCGCGCGCAGCTAGTACAATGTCTGTGGTTAGGCCGAAAAAATGACAGCGCGACGACTCCATTGAGTTCGTTGTGGGTTACGCTCAACAATCTGACGTCACAGGCTAATCCATACTATCCATACTAATACTAATATTATAAACTCGAAACTAACTCTGTCTGTCTTTCTCTCTGTCTGTCAGTCTGTTACCTTTTCACGCCTAAACAGCTGATTGGACGTCAATGAAATTTGGAAAGGTGGTAAATGATATCCCGCTGATGGACATATGCTACTTGAAAAGCGCGTGCAAAGCCGCAGGCAGGAGCTAGTTGTAAAATAAAACAATAAAGGTGCCATAACGAGACATCATATGGCATCTTTACGAAAACGTTCGTAAAGATGCCATAACTATTTTCATTTTTGTGAATTCTGCTAAAAAATAAAAAATTACGTTTGTCCGTAACCCAATGAATTTCGAAAGATTGATCACACTCACTTTTAATTCAGGGCAGAGCCATTTTGAAGTTCTGTTTAAAACAAAGCCTCTCTACTCGTAAATTACGGTTATTGAATGGAGGGGGGACCTACTATCAATACCAAATTTAAGAATGAAGACCTGGCGTCTTCACAATATTGTTGGTGAGCTAGAGCCTGCAGTTCATGCAGTGTCAGTAAATTACTAGTAGCCCTGTATAATCTTATAAAACCACATACTACGCTAGTCTACGCTGAGTCGACGAAACGTCAGAATGTATACATGTTTACTATCTGCTCCCTCGGCACGATCGGCTTTGATAGAATTTCGTCTAGAAATTCGTCTCCAAATAAACGACACATAATCACGTGTACTTGTAGAATGGTATTGTTTATCTTGCTCAGTTCGAATACGATTTGAGCGGGCCAGCATGAGAGATGACGTCACTGGCAAACCCATCCATTAAAGTAAGGAGGTTATACCCAAATGTTGTAAGGATTAATAAAATATTATCAAAACGAGCTTTTTACGCCTCAACAAATTAGCAATCTAATCAAAAATGGACAAGCATTTCCAACGACATTAAACCACATCGTCCACTTAAAACTATTAGCCCGTACATGCGTTATTATGACATAAAAACGTAATGTGGGTAATTTTAATGTAACCCAACCCTTATTTATCCTGTCGAGGGGAAAACTATGGAAGTGGGAAATTAGAGGGTGCGTTGTGTCAAAGGGGAACGTAGGCGGAAAAAGTGGAAGCTTGGTCTGGAATCGGAAATTCGTTTTAAGTTTTGATAACTGTCTTGCCAGTTTTTGATTCTAAAGAAACCTCTTTATGGTTTTTTAATACTAGGGATTAATTACTTTTTGAGAGATGTTCTAAGAAATGTGAAGATATTAATTTGTTGGTTAACGATGACCTGCGACTTTATTAACTACAATTATGTTCGTCAAATAACAAAACATTCTCCAAAACACTCAAGTCGATCTTCAGTCAAGTTATTTGCCCGTGATGTTAGTATGTTATAGAAGCGAGTCCACACGACCGACAGTATTCCGGATCCAGTAAACCATTGTTGCCAGTAACGAAGGAGTATAAAACGGTCATGGCGAACGGATCCGTGAACGCGCCCTTAGTTTTCAAAAATTCTTACAGAATTATTGTGCACCTGAACATGTGGACCTTATTTAATCTATATTTCAACATAATTGCATGCTCATACCATGTTAATACTCATGTTTTATGCAAATAAATGATTCTTATTCTTATTCTTGGATCGTGTCATACTAAGAAAAGTAGTTCCTGCCAGTTTTCGGTAGGGGCGCTGCCAGGCGCTGAATGTATGGAAACGAAACGTAAACTTTTTATAGTTTTCGTAACATGTGCAACTCAAACTAATCTCATACAAAGGCTAAATTATGGTTACTTCAAAAACCAATATTTTTCCATAGCGTAACAGTTCTAAATAAAAACTATACCTACGTAAGTTTCAGCTCAGTATATCACGTGCCATCACACGTGTTTGGAAAAATTAGATGTTTTGTAAGTATCTAAGTCGATGTGACGGTGATGACGTCATTGTGCACGCTACACATAGAATATGGAATAGTATGCATCTACGAGTGTGTACAGGAAAGACTACAGTGAGTGAGAAGCTGAGACAATAAGTATGGAGCATACAAATAAACGAAATTTGCTTCGACTTTTCCTGAATTTTAGTGTTTATTTTTCATGGCTCACGATTGGTGTATGTTTTTACAGTAATCAATGAAAATATGCTTAAAATTGTCACTGGAGACTTTTTCTGGAGACTATCAAGTATTCGTGGATCAAACACACAAGTTAACATGTGCAACAATAGATCAAAATACCAGCTATCGCCGTGGATAGCTCACACACTGAAGAGAACGTAACCCAACAGTATTCAGAAATAATTTAATACGTTTATTCTGTAGATAGACAAACAAGTCATAGACAAACCTTAATTTTTTATATTTTTACAAGCATAGAAAGAATTTATGCTACGACTCGTAGACGTTAGATTCGACTATAGAAAACTTCGTAGACGTAAGATTCGTCTAGGTGCTACGGCTCGTAGCACCTAGACTCGTCTATGCTACGAGCCGTAGAAGGTCTACAGTTTTCGTAGCGCTCACGTTCATTCATGCCCACGCTTCGCTCCTATTTTTATTTTCAAATCCTACGTATTTGTGAAATAAAATTTCATTGTTAAAGTAAATACGTCAATTACTTAGTTATTTTTGAAATGGATGGCTGGAAATGAACGTAGGCGATAAAAAATCTGGTATAACTTAGCTTTAAATGTAGGAGGTAAAATTTGTGTGACAGGTGAAGGGTGATATAGATTTATACAGACAAGAATAGAAACAAATTTGAACCAGTATTTTAAGTTGAAACAGTTGAGCTAAATGCAGCCTGTCAAACATAATTATACTCGTAACTTCAGTATTTTCACGCATACGCGTGCACGAATACGAATAAAAAAAACGAGACTAATTGATCGCTTTTTTTTGGCTACACTTCTTCTGTGTCTACTACCATTCTAAGCCTTTTTGTGTAACACTTCAATGGAACTCGATTGCTTTTATCGAATGTTTTTGTATTTTCTAGGACTAAGAGTAGGCATAATATACTTCAAAATTTATCACATTTAAATAGTCCCAAATATTAATATAGACTAATTATAGTTAATACCCTCATAGGGCGAGGTAAAATTATCTAACATAAATAATACAAAAAGGAGTTTGTTGTTGTTGTTTTCCCAAAATGTTTTCCGTCTGACGTCACACTTCTATAATTAACTTTCTTGTACGTAGTTTATTACAAAACATTTAATTTATTTAGCGGGCATCGTTATTTCGTTGCTCGTTACCTAACTAAACTGCGTGGAGGCATATTAATACGTTGCCTAATGCATTGCACAAGGTTATTTCGAAAGCACACGTTCTTAGAAGTAGATTGAACAACGTTTTTCGAGAACATTCGTTTGAGGCCGTTTGAAACTTTATAATATTTGGAGCCTATACAGTAACATTACTTAATTATCCGTTTTTTGCAGTAAAAAGTAGTTTATATGTTATTTCAGGTCTAGAGATCAAGAGATGAAAAATTTTGGCTGAATCCATTTAGTATTTTTGGCGTTAACGTCAAATTTCTTCACAACGGCACAATCTTTCGCCGTTATAATATTTGTAAGATTAGGACATTCGTTTCGAAATCTTGCAGGCCGAAGTTATATACTAACCCGTTCTAAGCCTTGAAAGAAATACTGGCACACACGTATAGAAATACGAGATAGTCATATGTTAGGCGAAATCAAAATATAATTCACACCGAAATATCTTTATACAGAAAATTATCATCAAATAATAGAAACAAATTAGTATTTACTATTGAAACAATAGAGCTAACGGACTGTGCAAACAATCTACAGGTATTTCACTTGATCCTTAACAATACCAGTCGGAAGCGTCCCCAAGACGCAGACTGCATTGCCCCGCATATCTTGTTACTTTGGAACTGGACATGATGCAGTACGAATGGTCCAGCATTATTTATTTAATCTAACCAGCCGCTTAATGAAATCGACCACATTTCTAAGCAATATTGACAGGCAGTCACGGTTTACAGTCGCCTTTGGGATTAGCATCACAATACCATTGATGGCCATAACAAGGGATATAACCATTATGCATAAGTTTACTGAGAATCAGGTTACTGAGTGTATATTCAAAACTATTAATATTGACTTTGGTTGAACATTTTTGAAACTGGCTTTGGAACAACACCATGGACGTCTTTTCTAGCTGTACCTGAGACGCGCCACTTCAGGTCGCACATCAACACAGGTTGGGCAGTGTATGCGTTAAGGTGGCTAAATATTTTTTGGTATACCTTATCAACCCGTTTGATAAAGCCAAAGTAGGATTATCTGATACGGGCTTACACATAGGCACATCTATGAAAAAAAAAATTCGTTCACTTTTGTATCTAGCCATAGAAACTCAGATTCTCGGGATTTAATGGTCTATCATGTGTTGTTGTTGTTTAAAAAGTTTATTTTTAAGTGCTGTGTGTTGTAAATACTGACTCACGGTTATTTTAAAACATGTCTATGAAAAGGCTACCTATGTATTTTTCATCGCTCAAGCAACTGGTGGTCAACGCCACCAATGGATATTCTACTGAATATCTGCTCTAACACAGGTTACCAAAGAACACTTTTATCTTTACAGACCCTCATAAATCTTCCATTATCAGTTTAAAATTTATTTTGATGATAACAAAAAACACCAATTATTTTTGTAAACATAATCCTCGGCAGGCACGCCTGTCGAAACAAAACATTTTAATTGAACAAGACTCAAACTAACGAACTGAGTCGTTACCGTTCCCTAATTACCGCCCAAATAATGCGTGAAGCCTCCATTGTTTGCCAAAAACCTCAAACAAAACTCAAAAATTCAAATGTGCATTTATACAAAAACTTGCCTCGCAAAATGACGCCAAGATGGCGGCCCTATTTAGATCCTGCCTTCTATTGGCGCGCTAGCTTTAAATTTAAAATGGAATGCACTGTCCTTGGCTGGCGGAGTTCGTTGACCTTCCGATGCATTTTGGCGGTTTCCCACCGGTATCTAAATGCATTAACGACGAGCATCCTACCGCACAAAAGTAAACCCAACACTATTGATTCAAAGTCGACTTTGGCTTATGACGGCATAGAGCAAGTTTGAGACCGGTTGTTTTAGTTTATTTAAATGATTTTCGGCTCTCATCGGTCGGGTTAAGACGGCAATTGTATTGCAGTTTTAATTTGTATCTGTTGTCGTAAAATGAGCTAATTTATAGCTTGTCATGAGGGCCGCAAGGTTGGAAGTGGCTCGTCGCCGAGCGAAGGATAGAGTCGTAGTTAAAAGTGATGCTAGCCGACGACGGTTGGGTTCGAATTTTGGATAACATCTGCCCAATTTAGAGAGTTGCATACTACGAAGTCGCAGAAATGGTCTGTGCGCTCAATCGGAAAGGTATAAACGTTCCAAGAAATAACGTGCACTCATTGTAAACTTCAAAACGGTTGAAAGTTGAAGTCGTTTTTCATTATAGTTTTATATTAAACAAAATTTGCAAAAAAATACAAATCAATCAACAATCTTCAGATGTAATTTTAAAAATTCATTTAAATACGCACTTCGAAAACTAAGAAATTACAAAAATATCGTAGACCTATTTCGTAGCATCTCGTAGCCGTGTCTAGTCTACGCGCGTAGCTATCTCGTAGCACCTCTACGAAAACTCTTCTGTGCCATCTTTTTTCTTTACTTATTGAAAGGAAATGCGTGGAAGATTTTTATTGCTTGCGACTTACTTGCAAGTGACTTCAGTTATTTTGTATTTACATCATGGTACATAATCCTTATTTAGTTTTACATTATAACAAATTTGCTTGTGTTTTTACGATTTACTCAAACGCCTGAAGGTAAATTAAGTTTACCTATAGATTATGTTAGGAATGCAAAGTCTTTGACCTAATGACGGCATCCGCGCGGCTTTTGCTCCGATTTTGTGAATTCATAAGATGATTGTACACTAAAGATTCCTTGGTTTTACAACAGAAGCTTTCTAGAACTTCCTCTCTTTAAATTTTATTTTACTTTTATTAGGAAAAGAGTCAATTGAAAAAATGTTAGTACTGGGTCAATCTCCCAAAATTCGTATAATGTACAAGAGACAATTTTTTTTCTCCAATTTTACAATGTTCCGCAATTATCGTCTGTGACTGGGTAAGTACCTACCTACACAAAGATTTTGTTAATTATGAACATAGCTATCAATAGATTATTGAATTTGCAGACCAATACAAACAAACAAAAGGGATGTTTGTTTTTCAATAATACCAAAATCACCTTAGAACCACCATAAATGAACTATTCACATACATAATTTATATAAGTCAGACAGAACTCACAAAACACACTAATATGTTTATGTAAATTGCGCAGGAACCCTAACCGACTGAGTTGAAGCAAACACTAGTGAAATCGAAATTAGTCATTGCCTACTACGGTGCAACGACTCTAGTGATGTGCTAGTATCGATAGACGTGTATCGATAGTTATGATAGCCGACAAAATTATCGTACTTCACGATTAACGTTGCTTAAATTTCATTCTATATGTAAGATTTATATAATTTTTTTATTGCTTATGGGGAAAATCATTTAATTGATTGAGATAGTAAAGGCGTACTTGTTGTTAGTAGTAGTTATTGGGCTTGATAACTAGCTTACAAATCAAGTCTCTTAGGAATCTGTTATTGTAACCATATAAATAATTTAACGGCACATGTTACAAACCTAGCACACATTGTCAAAATAATCAATGCAAAATCAGACATTTTGTGAAGTGGTGTAATTTACACCGTACAAAGAATCCATCAAGAGGCAATTCATATTCAAAACACACTTTACGTAAACGTGCAGGGAATCATCATAAAAGGCTTATCATGTGGCGATCAGTAAGCCTATAGTGCTATTATCATGTGCAACATAGTGAGGCGTCAGGAAACAAACGCTTTTTTGACTTGGGAGCTTTAGAACTGACGACACGATTTTTAAAATAAAACTTCAATACAGGAGAGCTTTCTAGAATATTTCTTTAACTTTAAGTTAAGCTTTTATATAATAGTAGCTATATTTTTTTGTAAATGTCGATCCTATGTCTAGCGTGGGGATTTCGTCATTATCCCTTATTAAGAGCCAATGGAGTCTGTGCAAAAAGAGAATCTTCGGGGCGTTACGGTGAACTAACATTAAGATTTATTTATTTAATATACCTACCTGTATAGGTACATACATTTAGAAAACAGTTGGTGTCTACTAAGTATCAAACACTTTTAGTCGTACTGGCAATCAGAAAGCAGTGTTGTCAACGCAAAAAAGTAGTAAATTGGCACACGCGCGACCTCAATTCCTAAGACGCTTCTCTTTTTGTACAGACTCTATTGGCTGGTGTTTTTGGTGTTGTTTCGTAGCTCAGTTTATAATAATTTTAACGGGTTTTCCTTATAGTATAATAATTCAAATAATATCTAACGATCATCTATCGATTTGTAACGCACAGGTACAATGCAAATCGATACAGAATACATTACCATCGCATTAGAAAATAAATCGTGTAGTTTAAAATAGTCAATCGTTGTAAATTCCTACAACGGAATGCATCAAAATTCAGTCTTCGTTGACCACTAATTCTGTGGCTGAATTTGACCAAAGTTTTCAATAGTAGGTACAAAATATTCAAAGTAACGTACGTAAAAACGTATTTACATAAACTTGTATATTTTACTGTACATTCAACTGTCAAAATCTTTTATTCAAAACCATTTCAATTGATAATTTTTAGTTAAGTCTTTAACCTGTTAATTAGCGATTGGGTATTGTTATAAAGTTCATTATTACAGTTTATTTATTTTCCTGCATATTAATTTATTGTTCGAAAACATTTGCATAAAAATTATAATTGAATGTAAAGTGACTTTACAATGCTAATTTACATATAATTTTTACCAATATTCGAAAAAAAATGGATTTCTACACTGCAACTCTTTTCTGTAAACTCCACCGATTTTTTTTGTTTCATCGATACCGTCCAGCTGCGTCTAAGCCCAACACTAGTATTTCTAATTTCACGGCATGTGTGCTTGTGTGGGTGACCTTGTTGCTTGCAGCGTTTCGGCGGTCATTGACCCCATGCATTTCTGTATGCTCTACACCTATTTGTAGCCTTGGCTTCTGTTTTCTATGGCTTCGATACGTTTGTACTTTCAACCATGAATTTTAATAATGCTGGATGTATTTGCTGCACAGCATCACCTGGCCTTTAAATAAACAAGGCTTGTGGTATGAGAACCATAGTGACTAATTGATTAGGTACCTCAAAGAAGGTTATAATTTGGTAGGTTGTTATTTTATTTTAAGCTCACAGTGTCCCACGCTTGGGCAAAGGTATATCGTGTTTTTTTAAACGCATAGAAAATAAACATTTAACCGTAATATTTAAAGATTGCAATGGTGTTATGGCGAGAATCGAACTTGATGCGTCTCAAGGTCACGTCTCTCTGCGACGCAGTAGCGCGGGCTCGCTTAGCTACTGCGTCGCAGACCGTTTGCCTTTAATAACTATCTCAATTATTGCTTACTAACAGCGCCTCGCGGTTTCACCCGCGTAGTTCCCGTTCCCGTGGGAATTTTGGGATAAAAAATAGCCTTTGTGCTATTCCAGACTATTCATTTCATTTCATTTCAAGCCTTTATTCAGAAAAATTTACAATTTGTTTTTTAAATACTATTACTTATACTATTGTTACGACATCGATAATTCATCTGTTTCCAGACTATAATCTCTACCAAATTCATTAAGATCCGTTCAGCCGTTCCGGCGTGATTGAGTAGCAACTAATATTATAAATGCGAAAGTGTTTGTTTGTTTATTTGTTTGTTTGTTTGTATTTCCTTCACACCCTAACTAAGCAACAAATCGGCTTGATTTTTGGCATGGAGTTAGTTGAAAGGATGGAGAGTAACATATGCTTTTACTGTTTATCCCAAAAATCAGTTCCCATAGGATAGAAATAACCATAAACAACGCGTGCGAAGCCGCGAGCAGCAGCTAGTTTATAATATAAGTGGGATTCTTTAGTTAAAGCTCACTTAAATGTGGCCTATCCGACCGGCCTGTGCTGCAGTGGACATTTCACACATCATGATGTAACAAAAAAATTATTACAACTATACTTACAACGCCTAAATTAGAGAACTCAAGAAAAATAACTTACAATTCTGTATTAATTCAACAGGCAATTCCAAATCCCTTAGTTAATAAACCAAACCGATTAATTACAAGCTTACAAGTCTCCCAACATCAACCTCAATTAACCCATAGACAAACTTCACAACCACAAACCATAGACAAGTAAAACTAATCCCAACAATACCGCTGAATTCGAATTTAGAATCCGCTGTCTACAACTCGTCTAGTCGGCGCACATATCCAGCAAACGAAGACCTCTGCTGCTCTATACAGTTGCAGTAACTTCGAATGGAGTTTGTATGGATTCGCGGGGGATGGAAGTTCTTGGTGTAGTGGGCGTCCCGTGTAGTGTGTAGTGGTCCTGACCTAGAGGCCGCGACTATCGTCTCTAGGTCAAGGAAGGATACACTCACACAGACGCACGTGTGGATAGTGTGCGTGTGTGAATAGTTACATGTGTGCGGCTTAGAGGAATTTGATCGGGTATTCGGTGAAGTTTGGAATAGAGTTTCGCTATTGTTTTGTGAGGCAGGTTTAAGATCGGGTTGGGATCCGTGGCTTTATCGAAGCTGCATTGCTGTTTAGGTAAGGTAGGTTAGAGTAACCAGTATATAGGTAAATGCTTGGATAGAAAAAACTTTCACTGCCAGATTTTAATAGTATTTTTGTAGTTTCATGTGAACCAGCTCAACCCTACCTCTTCAGCTCTACCTTTGAAGAGCAAGCGATTACCTAGAATACCCAGATAATCAAGGATAACTGTAAAAGTAGACCGACCTATCTTATTAATAATGATACTTACCTATGCTACTCAGTCAATGCTAAGAGTTACAAAATTTGGAGTTTCTCCAAGGCTAGAGAATTTCAGCATAATTTTTTCCCTTAGTCACGGGAAATGGTTAAGTATTAATTTTAACGTACTACGGACGCTTGGAAGGGATCAAGAACTTTGCGGATATTGTGAAACATTCAATATAGAGGCTTCTTAAAAACGAACAAATGGAAAATTTTCCACTTGAATAGGCTCCCTACTATTTCACAAAAGAAATGAACGAGCCCAAAATCTCAAGTCTCTATGGCAACGAAACCCACCATAGACACGAAATTCCACCACAATCCAGTTCTTCGACCCTCTGCCCTTCAACCTAGCTCAACAAGTCCTTAAGGGCCCTTGGACTTTTTATAAAACTACCGTCCAGTGTACCTTGAGCCCATACATCTAAACAATTCATGAAATTCCTTCGCAAAAACTTAGCGACAGCGGGAGGAGGGCGGTCAGGTTATGCTGGTTGTCAGGTAAGAGTCTTGGCAGATTTGCCCTTTGCCGAACTTGGATACTCTGTAGTTCTTATTATGCCTATTTTTATGGTTTTTTCTTGAGAGGTTTGTTTGATGCTAAGACAAAGAGAAAAGGCAATACCAGCTATTTTGTTGTATCTTCCCAATTTCACAATAGCTTCTGTAGGATAACGGCTTTGAATCAAAACAATAATGATTACCCAGCAGCCGAAATCAAGCAGAACAATAATAAAAACATAATTATAATGCACGAATAACAGTAGGCGCAATGATTACAACAAAGAACCGCCATTATTGGCAGAACGAAAACCGATGCCCAAATTGCATTAAAAAAACTCATTCCAAATTGAAAAAACCCAATCAGACGAAATAAAACTTCATTTCAAATATCGAATTCTGTTTAAAAACATTCACTAATTATTGAGCGGGCCGGCTATTTACTACATAAAGTAGGTACATGATAATGTGCGTGTGTGTGCGTGGTACCTATATGGTTGTATGAAAAAAGGGTGTTTTTGTCTATGTGCCAAATAAAAATGAGGGCGTAATGTCCGGCAGTGGCCGTTTATCGTTCGACGGCCCACGGAATAGAGTGATAAGTGCACTTTCTGTTGTTCTCTGCATTTTTTCATATTATTTTAATAGGCTAAGTAAGTAATAACTAAGTACACTAAGTTAAGTACCAGTCCGTTCCACTGCCAGGGCAAAGGACTTCCTCATTACCCTTCTTTCCATTAGGAACCTTTAAGCCAAAGTGATTTAAAGTACTTTTTATTCAATATCGAAAACAACTGTGGGCAATTTTTTTATTATATAAGACACGATTTACAAAATAATATTATTTTATTATTTATGTTATATCTCCACTATTTTTAGAAAGTAGATAAGAAGAGTCAGTAAAATAAACAGTAAATGCGAAGTTTGGCAAGCTAAAACCTCGTAAAGTTGTCTGAAAAAGTGCAACGAATAAAACTTTCCCAAAATAGTCTGCAATTAAAAAACATAGTGCATGTGTGCAACAAACTTGAAAGCCGAATATTTAACGAAACCGGGCTTTTTCGCTCCGATGACGAGATAGGAATCTTAATTATCTGTGATTCTCTCAACGAACTTTGTAATTTTATTCAAGAAAAAGCTTTGGAAAATGTGAATTTCAAGAAATCTCTTGCCGATAAACCAAAAAATAAATACTCCTTATAAAATAGAATGTAAAATCTCTGAAGTTTTTTTATATTCGCAGACGATGACTTTAGTTTTATGTGTGTGAATAAAAACGATATAATTCTCATTTTAACTGCAGGTGAAGCAGTCTTAAAAACAGCCTACAGAAACATAATCAAGAAATAAAACGCATTAAGTGCCTAGCAAATAAAAACACTACAATGTCTTTATTAATTATTTACAACGCAAAAAAATCTTATACGTACTTCCGCGTTGAATTTTATATTTTAAATAGGAATTTGAGCGTTTGGCTTGCGCTTTTTCAATGCAAACGAGTGTGTCATACATACATGTATATAATAATAGGTATTATTATAGGTAAGGTGCATTCAAGGAGGTATTTATTATATGCATGTAGTTATTTCTTGACGTATTCGCTTGCAAGGCCAACCGCTCCAATGCAGGTGTCTAGTGATGACTAACTATGTATTTTAAGTTCGATTATGTATGAAAATGATTCGTTTTATAAGGGGGGATTTTAAATACCTAATTATTTATAGTGTTAAAAAATATTTTTTTTTAAATAGAGTAATAAATAAAATTAGATGTAAGTAGGAGCAGCAACTTTAGAAAAGTAACTTTAGTAAAGTACTTTTGGGAACTATTTGCTTACACGAGGAAAAGTTTCATATTACAAATTAAAAGGTTTCTGTTAATCCAAAAAAAAATTTAGGACATTCATTATTAATCATTATTAGTATGTGCGTTATTTTATTAGCAATGGGAAGTAAACAGACTTAGTGACTATAAATAAAACTTTCCAAATAATGACTGAAAATTTGCCAATAGGCAACTTACAGCACCTTGCATTCGAACGCGTGATATTCGAAATTTAAATGAAGCAGCTATCGCAATTAGTGCGCACAAACGAACCACACTCACACATACGAACAACTAAACTCACACTATCGTAAAAAATGCAAATAAAAATGTTGTGATCAAAAATGTGTGGAAGAAACGCACACATGCACGCACCACCACAATTCAATATCGCTTGTCATTGGCGTAGCGTTCGCAGGCACATAATCATTTCCTTGTTTTATGCACTTATAATTAGGTTATTAAATCTTAATGCCTATGCATATGATTAAACAAGTTGTTTACAAGGATCAGTCTAAACGATTATAAACTCTAAAACCTACAAATTAGTTGTGGGTAAGTAGGTATTTCAGTGATATGAGAATAACAAATCAGATTTTTAGAATGTTAAACTTACATGTAAAAAACTCGAATTTTAAGTACTTACCTTTCAATTTTTAAAATAAGATTTCTTACGCTCTAAGAAGAAAAGAGAAAGCGCTATGAAAGGAACAAATGATGACGAAAATAAGCGTCAATAAATCTATTGTGTACAGCAAATATGCCAAACCTTTGCTTCAGTAAGTACCATTAACCTTAATTCCGATAAATTAATCTGCAAGGCATCCGCGCCCTATTTGCCAACGCTACAAAAAAACCTGTACAACACACGATTATATCGTGTGCGTACACACACACATGTAAACGAAGTACATCAATCGTAAGACGCAGTGAATTTAGGTCAATCGCTGAAATAAACGCATCGCCCGTTCGCTTTTTAAACTTAGCGAGAGAGAGCTTACTCTTTTTCTTTTTTTAATTTACTTAGGCGGAGGCGCCGGTCGGCGCATACTGCCAGAATGACATTTGTTTTTTTAGTCTGTAATTTGTAGTTGTTTTTAGTATGTCGAGTCGACGCATGTTTCGTAAATAACTGTGTAACTGATCTGCTAATTTCAATATTTCAAGTGCGTTTTCTTACCTTGGACGTAGTTAAAATTGTATAAACATCTTTAGCAAAATTTCGATTGCAGCCTTCTGCTGTAGAGCTTAAAGCTCAAATTTCACATTAAGATTCGGTAGAAGCAATGAATCATTACATTTTAAAACTGTCATCAAAATTTCGTGAGAAGAAACCGATAATGTCAAGGATCAAGGAAATTATAGTCATTTTAATGACACCGGTAATTTTAGCCTTTCGAACATGTACCCTAAAGTGATGTAACCAAGAAAAGTGTTTTATATCAATCAATTTCATATAAATATGTCACACCAAGGTTTTTGAAAATAAGTATAGATACCTACTATGTTGGATAATGCACTTTAGAAGTTTCTAACTAACTATAGGTTCGGTCTAAATATCGTAGGCAATAGAGTATAGAGACAGACAACCGAAAGGGTAAAAGAAAATCCAAAGAGAAATATTGTTTGTTATACAAGAGTGCAAAGTTGCTTTTTAACCGCGTGCTCAATTTCGATGACCGAACAAGCAAAGGATTCTAAAATTGCACTTACAAAAATTTGTATCCTGAGCGTTAGCGAGGGATTCTAATTTAGAAGGTAAATCTTTGCACTCGAGTGCAACACGTAACTTTTCATCCCACCACAGCGAGGAAAGAGTATTTTTGCTCTTTGATATCTGAGTACCAAGTGAAAACCGCTTTGATGAAAAAGATATTTATTTAAATATGGAGTGATGACGACTTGTGAAAGACTGCTGGCAGATGCTGGATGCGGCTAGCTGAGGACAGGGCGCTGCTGTGGCACTCTTTAGGGGAGACCTATGTCCAGTCGTGGACTATTATAAGCTGATGATGATGTAATGTAGGTACTTAAAGAGCGATGGACTGTTCAAAGAGTCAATAAAAAGTCAGCAAGCCATATTTCTTAACCCGACATTCAAGCAAAGTCCTTGGTAGTACAAGCCGTTTGGACAATTCAATAATTAGCAACAACGACGAATATGGACATGAATACAACCACAGGGAGATCAGAACGTAACACGTGCGTTACGAAATAACAATGAAATTTGAAGTGGCATTGCGTCAGAAAGAGTTTCTATCGAATTGTGTAAAAGGTCACAAAACCAGATTTTAATAAGGCTTTTCGAAAGTAATAAACAAGCGTATAAATTTTGTATTTGTTTAATTATTTTATAGTAACTTCCCTTTTACGGTAGGTATTTTTATTGTTTTAATACTAACAAGTTTTATTGGCGGTCATTCCGTACTTGTAAAAACATTTTTCCACGCCTTTGCGTCATGTTTCTCGCATAAAAACACGATAGGTACTTACACAAATTACCAAAAGATTCAGTTTCAATCTTACACCAACTTAACTTCCTTGTAAACTTTTAGGGTTCCGTACGTCAGGACGACAAAAAGAAACTCAAAATCACTCGTACCATCGTGTCTGTTACAGCCAATTTTCTTTTCATCGGTTTTTTTTATAAAATATTTAGAGGGTCTATCAATAATTCACATTTACAATAAATAACATATAATTAATTCTTGTGTGTTCTTGAGTGGAGACCGCGACTCGGCAAACGTAGGGACGCCCTCCGACCAGGTGGGATGACGATTTGCGAAAGACTACTAGCAGATGCTTGATACGGCAAGCTGAGGACAGGGCACTTGCGCTCAGTAAGGGAGGCCTATGTCCATCAGTGGACTAATATAGGCTGATGATGAAATAATTAATGCTGTATAATATACACAGCATCATTAAGCCACAATTTAAGCAGAGATTGTTTAATATCATTAAATCGACATACGCCTCCTAAGCGCCTTACTGGTATTTTATCACATGGAGGTAATGCCCATTATCCCCACGCTGGGCATCCGGGTTGGGATCACAGTTCAGTGGTGGGTCTGCTCTGATGGGAGCGCTGCTGCCCGCCCCCCGGTGTATGTCCCTTAGTCGCCTCTCACGACACCCACGGGAAGATTTGAGGTGGTGTAAATTCTTAATCGACATCAAATCGGCCATCAAACCCGCCACACGACTACAAAATAAAATTATTGAATTTCGAAATTCAAATATCTATCATTAATCGAGTGCCACCGTCTTTGTTGTCTTTGTTCTTACATGTCTAGTCCGCCCTTGTACTTTGTCTAGTCGTAGCATTTATTTTTGTACTGTTTTCTGTTGTTGTGGGGTACAACAAAGTATTATCTATCTATTATAATTTTGATTATTTTAATAGGTAATCATTGTTTTAAAATATTAAAGTGTTTTAACACATTTTTTGGTTTAAGGTCTATCCTTACCCTTTTGAACCACTCTGTATAAAGTATGTACTCAATCGTCGTAAGCACAACCTTTATTAACATCTTGTTTCATATAATTTCATCGGAAATCCGGTTTTTCCTTGACTTTTGCCATCTTACAACGAAATGGCCGGCCATCTATTCACTTATTGCGTATATGTCATCGCTGTTTTGACACGAACATTTATGTTAAGTAGCTTAATGATAGGGATATCGGATATTCTCTTAACATTTTCATGGCCCAAGACGCAGAACTCGTCTCCGTGTAGCAGTAGGAGGCAGTGGATGCGTTAAAGACCAAAACAACGGTTCCCTTGTAAGACAAACCGTACCTTGTATGAAACGTGTATGTGTATGAAAAACTACTTATATGATTAGGTTTTTGATTGCACCTGGGGCAATTTTCTACGAAATTTTAATAATTTCCCAAAAATTTCGGCAGGATTCGAAACTGCGCCTCACCCTCAATACGGGTGCGCTCCAACCAACTAAGCAACGAGATCGAACACGTGCTTTGTCGATAATCTCTGGAACTCGATAATCTCTGGAACTCTTACGAATCAAGCGTCGTTACTTACGTGATATTTTTTCAATCAAACAGTAATGTCTTAATGCTTGACAAATACTATTTTTATGACAATTGATTTTGTTTATGAAGATATTGTAATTTGCTATTGTCGCTTTATATTTTGTTATATATTACAGACTTCAGGCGTCTTAACGACTTTAGTTTTGGAATCGTAGGTGTCCATAGGCTGCGGACCGCTTTCCATTAGGTGGGCCGCACGCCTGTTTGCTACCGTGGTGGAGAAGAAACAGAATATTCCATAGAATAAAATAGTATTTATTTTGTTACCACTTGCTTCCGCCCGCGGCATTACACGCGTTTTCCCGATAATAAGTAAGACAGATTGAGTTACTGTGGTAAACTATAATTTTTATACTATTTACAATACTTTTTCATGAAAAAATCATTTAGTAACCTTCGTTGCATACTATGTCGGCTCGATAAACATTGAAATTCTTGTAAGTCGCCATATTTTTCGAGTCGATCGATTCGTATATCGATCGTTCATAAGTAACTGTGTCTATGAAATACTACATCCTGTCATTCAGTCTTCATTCTCTAACCATCATCATCAGTCAATAGTAGTCCACCGCTGGACATAGGCCTCCTTTAATGAGCGCCATAGCGTCCTGTCTTCAGCTTGCCGCATCCAGCATCTGCCAGCAGTCTTTCGCAAATCGTCATCCCACCTGGTCGGAGGGCGTCCTACACTACGTTTGCCGAGACGCGGTCTCCACTCAAGAATACGTTTACCTTTTTTATTCTCTCACCGGTCAACAATTAGGGAACTTCATAATCGTGTATACCTACCAAATAATAAATCAATCCGTGGATGGGGTGTATAACAGTGTTTTATCTCACTCTGACGTACTTCTGTATAGTTATTCTATACTCTGACGTCTGACTTATTGTCAACAGAAAAAAACAAACGATTTTTTGCGTAAAGATACGTAAGGTTTTTGAATAAAAGTGTTGTACCTTAGTATTTTACACTAGGTAGCTTAAAATGTTAAATTAAAAAGACGAGAAGAAATGTGACGTTGTTATATTAACCTTTGCTTAGTTTCAAAATAAAGTAAGGCTTTGTAGTGACGTCAATACACGAACACGTGTTTAGGCGTGTGAAGGCAGATTCTATATAACATGGAAAACTTAGTTGAGCGGTATCCATATAAACTGGGTTGATTTTTGTGATGGGATTGGATTGCCAAATCCAGAACTATAAGGGTTAGAGAAAAATTATGAAAGGAGTCATGAACTCGATTTATCGTAAACAAAAACTACATATTTAAAAATATAACTCTATATCTCTTTCGGTTTCTGATTTGGTTATCCACTCTCATCTCAAGAGTACCTAAAGCGAGGCTCATTTTGTGTCATCTATGTAAAGACTGCGTTGTATCCAGTTATCAATAAAGAAAGCGAAACCAGCGCGGGCAATAGAAGAAGCTTGTAAATATTTGAAATCCCTAACACCGTTATGCCATTGAAGTTGTACAAAACAATGACATCACACTTGCTCCAGCCCTCGACTCCGTTCATCTTGTTTATACAACGCACGCGTTGTTTCCTCGTGCCACTTTACAGATGCAGTCAAAATTTAGGTCAAAGACTTTTAACTGTTTGACGGTAGGTATAGGTACAGGCGGGGTAAATATACTTTAAGAGAAATAAACGAAAGGATCTCTGTGGCGACATACTAAAGACTGAAACGAACTAACTTTGTCCCTAGAGCGGTTGAATATCACACATTTTAAAATAAAATTATTATCTAAACATAATGAAAAACCAAAATCGCAGAAAATAACACGGGAGTTTGTTTCTTTCAATATGGGTCGTAACTCCGACTGCCCCACTTCTTGAGGATCAATCTTTATTATCGTAATACCCACTATCTATGATATTATATCGTAATAACACAGACATACCTACATGGTACGCATCAAAACGCTACTGTTATTAATGGCTGGGTATGTTTTGTCATTTTCGATGGTTTCATAATTAAGATTGTTATTGATAAAATTCAAGAAAGCTTTCACGTTTTATTTTATTGAACAAAATCCAAAGCTTTTAAAAAAACTTATGCTAACATTACCGATAGCCATTCGACTCTACTAATATAAGGGTACTAATATATTCGACTCTACTAATATAAAGGTAATTTTTTTTTATACCAATGGATCGTCCAGCACAATTAACTTTATTTTACCAGTGATCACCCCGACAGTACCCGTGCGGTAAATCGGCGCGGGCACAGATCGCGAAAGCTGTCAATTCACAAGTAGGATTCATTTGGGTCACGCTTCTGTTGTTTGCTTTTGGAAATAAGCACATGTTTCTAAATTTAACGGATAAGGTAGTTAAAAAATACAATACCGTTAGTGTTGCGGTAACAATAACTTGCAATGACACTAAATCTTACGAATCTGACATTAAATCTATATTACAATGGCTTGATAATAATAATTTAAAATTGATTTGAATAAGACTACGATTATGCATTTTGACCCAAGATCTAAAACTCCATCTGACGTAAATATAACATTTAAGAACAATTTAATAAATTTAATAAGTTGATGCCACTCGATTTTTTAGGACTTAGCTAGAATAGATAAAAAACTAAACTGGAAACCACATATAGATGGACTGAGTAAGTGTGTAAGTAGCCTAGCATAACATGCTCTTCTTAGACTGTCGTTGACAGTCAATACAAATGCTCTATTGACAGCGTATCACGGTATGGTAGAGTCGGTACTGAGATGGGTAATCTTTTGGGGTAACTCTACCAATAAAATGATTATCTTCAAGCTACAAAAACTAGTGAGAGCCATATTTAATATAAAAATTACCAATAGCTGTAAACCACTATCTTAAAGCACAATATTCTGACACTTCCGTCCCTCTTCTCTTCGACTTATTAGAAGACGCTCTTTTTGTGAAAAATGATCCCCATCTGTTTCCACGGCTATCTGACGCTGTAAGTCGAAACAGACGGGATAATACTAGGTTACAATCACATCATGTTAAAACAACACTAATGCAGAAAAGTGTTGTTAGTATCGCTTCTAAAATCTATAACTAATTACCGAAACTGTATAGGAACCTGAATTATCAAAACTTGATGTTTGTTTGATGTTTGATGAGTCTAGACGAGTTTCTTAATGATAAATTGTAATTAGTTTTTATGTTGCATGCCATCTCTCTACTTATTTCGCATACCGTACCCGGCCAAGCATGTTGTTTCTCATAATATATTTGTTACCTTTCATACACATGTTTTTTGGCAAATAAATATCTGTAACTTTATGTATTCAAAAAAAGATATATAGTTAATATCTGTATTTTTGTATTGATCAGAGATTTTTTATCGAGACGTGAGCGTGATATCATATTTATCCATATATTTTGGTACAGCGCCTCTACCGCGCGGACAGGGAACTACGCCAATCTCATACAGATACGAAACGTCACGATCACGTCTCGAAGCTATTGTTAAACGGACAAGGGGCTCTGATCTACTAATATTTGTAGGTAGTCTTTGAGTTTTTCAAGAAGCCGCTCTAATAAAGAAAGCCTTGTTATGATAATTAAGAAGCCTTACGCAGTTTTCCGCCATTAAAAGCTTACGGAAAACTTTGTCTAATGCTATTATTCTAAGCCGATTTTAATTGCTCACTGAAGTACTTTAGCTTTTGAGTCTATAAATAATTTTTAGGTAGAAAAAAGTCTGATTCTAATAATATCATGAAAAATAACAGGGGATGTTATAATAACGTGGAAGCAGTGCCGCCGGTCGCGACGAAAGATCGACCCCTGTGTCTCGGCCTATGAAATGGATGTCGTAAGAGTAGACTAAGATAAGTTAGCCTCTCAAACGTAGACGCCTCCAAATCAGCGAATCAGAAAAGCGCAGGATTGTTCCGCGCCACAAAAGTGGCGTTGAAAATGTTGAGTGCAACATGGCTACAATAGGTTCCTCCAAGCCAGTCGTTGGCTTATGTGTTATGTCATTGTCATAGTTGACATGCTGTTGAATAGTTACGCATACTTTGCGAAAAGATGGAGCTGATAGGATTTGTTTAGAAATAAATTATTATTTAGCGTAAAATGCACAGGAAGGGCGGCAGGTTACTTCTGTGTTTTTATAACAGCCCCACTGCGCTAACCAATCCGCCGGCCCATTGTTTGCGGAAGGCATGATCAGCAGTGGACTTAGGTAATTATGTGTGTTGGTGCAAGTGGCGCTGATGTTATGTTATGATAGATAGACACCATGATCATAATAAAATGTTACAGTTTGTTCATAAATTCAGAAAAAAATGCAAGAGAACCATAGAGTTGCCCACTTTTATTTGACCACAAAGTTAGACATGTTCCGCGAAGTTTTTTATTGCCACATAAAAAAACAACTAAAGACAACAAAGACGCCGCGCTCCTACACTTTCACGTTCATACTAATAAAACACACTTTAGGTAGGAGGTAGGTAGGAGGTAGGATAAAATGCAACTTTCCAAATTGACAGCGGTCTGGCATTTTTTTGTTGCATCACACAGCCCCTGTGTATGCACTGACCTCGATGTACACACATGCATAATCACACGCACACACGCATACATTGCTCTGTGTGCGTCACCCACACAAAGACAGCCAGAGCTACAGCGTGTCCGAAATTTAACATAAACTTTATCGATTGTTTTATTTTTATGGATGTATTAAATAATGATTAAGTTGCACGTGCTTACTTACATCCGCTGTTTGATTGTTTGTTGAGGATTATTTTCACGTTTTTTATTTAAGATTTAAAGAATTAGTTTTGAATCAATTTAATTTGTTTTTATTTGGTGAAAATAGTACTTGTAGTAGTTTACTTTTAGTAGTACTTTTCACCCAAGGTTCAATAGAGGTTCATTATTTTGGAAAGGTACGTACATATAAAGACTCTTTTCACATTAAAACTTACAAGTTGACTTGTAAAGTTTCATGAACTGGTTCCTGGACAAAATATAACTTAATGACACTCAATGATAATGTCACTGTCTATCAACTAATAATTTTTTAAATTCGTTCAAAATTCAAAAAAATTCAAAATTCAATAACTTTATTTCTTTAGGCTTACAAAATAAGCACTTGGACAAGTCAAATTTTATAGATAAACAGCTTAATAATAGTAATTATTATCAAATAAGAAACAAAATGTTATTGATTTTGTTCGTTTCAATTTTTTGTCCACTAGTGGACAAAAAATTGAAGCGAAGTGGAAGAAGCGAAAAGTTCAGGTTTCCCTTACATAAAATATATTTATAAAATATATATTTTTACCTCGTTATAAAATAAGTATAGATAGAGTTTATTTATATAATTAAAATTATGAATAAATAACTACTAGGTATTCCAATATTCTGCGTCAATTCATTTAAATCACACACACATATTGACTACTATTGGAAAATCTAACATTATACAATCACTAGCTATTCCCCGCGGTTTAAACCGCGTTAAATTCAAATTTCACAGTTCTAAGGGTATAAAAGGTCTTTTTATGAATATTCTCGTGAATCTATTGGAATTTGATGTTTATTTGGACAAAAAGTCTATCTTACTCTCCATCCTTTCAACTAGCTCTATGCGAAAAATCAAGTCAATTGGTAGCTTAATTAGGGCGCGAAGGAAGGACAAACAAACAAACGCATTTTCGCATTAGAATACCTATTAGTTAGGATTTAAGTAATATTTAAACAACAAAATAACAGCGCGATCTCCGTCGCACAATAAACACCCTGTACATCGTAGCGACCAACACAAACACGAAATTTCCTGATCGGCTCATAATAAAACGCGGCTTTTTTATCACTATTTACTTTTTTCTATGTACCCAATAATATGCATGTACCATTGTACATAGGTACATAGCAGTCTCATTTGCATGCGATCAGGCTGTCTGGCTGTTTGTTTAATTTAACTGATTGGGCTATCTGTCATCCACAAAAAGGGAACTTTTTGTGGAAAAGTTCGGGTATACCTTACTATAGGATACGCTTGTACCTACGCACTAGCCGTTTAACACTAAATTAGAATTATCTTTTATAAATTTTATTGTAACATAATCCGAATTACCTATATTTCCAAATGTACCTACGTCCTTTTGGTATAAAAGGTATGATTTTGCCCGCTTACGCTTGTCAATTCAGATAGTCGTGAGGGTGTCACTCATACTATTTTAGCCGCTTATTAGCTGCAATTGGGAGCCTACTTTATTATAAAGGCGAAAGTTAAAAGTAAGTAGTTTAGTTAAGTTTAAGTGTTTGTCTTACAAAACTCCTAATAGAGGCATTCTGGGCACTCTGTCTTCTGATGACGTCTCAGATTTTTTGGAAATAAATATAATTGTAAATTTCTTAATAAATATGAAGAAAACGAAAGTTTAGTCATAGAAATCAAATAAAATCAGCTTATTCCAGTTTTCCCCTTAACAAATCCCCCTTGAGGGGGGAAACTAGAATTTCATTTTTTAAAAGTCCAGAAATCCCCCTCACCGTTTTATCTTATTCCAGTTTTCCCCCTTTAGAATATTGGTTCAAGGAGGAAAACTCGACCAATAAGCGACATCTAAAATGACTAAAGGTGTCTCGTAGCACGCTGTCAAACCCCATACAAATGTAGAAGGTCTCGATGACGTCTCAATATTATCAAGTACCCGATCTCATGGCTCAGCCAGAAGGACATTTTACTGCTAAGGACCACTTGATTGAAACAGCCAGTTGCTTTAGATCCACTAGTGCGTCTAAGCTCCGTGTTGGGGAGCTTAGACAGCCACCTCTGCATTTTTTTGACACTGGCCACCTTAGGCAGCTGTATCCTAAAAAAATATTGTTTCAAATTTAACCCAAACTTGTAATTAGTATTTTCCCGCCAAGCCCAGTCGCACGCGGCCACTAGTGGTCTCACTGAAATGTTTTTTGCTCGACAATTTTAACTAGATGCAGTCATTCGTTATATATTTATATTCGTTTTTGCGGTCGCAATTTGTTTCAGACCTACAGACATACAAACATAGCATAATTATAATTGTATTTCGATTATTTATGACTGTAATTGAATGTTGTATTTTTTTTTTGTTTGGTGGCATAATGTGTGTAGTTTTATTTTAATAAATATAAATAACGCTGGCGCGGAACCGTGTGGAGTGGCACAAGAGTTTGGAGGCCTATACCTAGCAGCGGGTGAAGTCGGCTTCTGGATGATGATGATGATGAATGCTGAACAATTCACACAGCATTATCTAGCCCCAAGGTAAGCAGAGCTTATGTTATGGGTACTAGATGACTGATATACATAATATAACATATTAATTCATATATTTAATATTATAACACATAGACAATACCCAGAACACTCGCAACAAATATTTGCAGATCGTACAAATAGTTGTCCCAAGGTGGGCATCGAACCGCGCAAATTGGGGTGAAAACTAGATTGGTATTCTATCTAAGATCTGAACGTATATCTTGTAGGTAGATTAAGTAACAACAGGCAAGAGATAACAAATCAAAATAGCGTGCCAGCTAATACACCCACATTTTCCAGAATAGGTAGTAAATGTAGAGTGAAAACTATATACCAGTCTTGTTATAACGGAAGATATTAAATGGAAGAAACAATTGTCAAAAGCTAAAAGAAAATCAATAAATTCCCCACATGAACCTACAATTTGTATCAAACGCTAAAAGTTTAAAGTACTATTGACCGATAAAAATCACTTCACCAAAAAAATTCACGCCTCGCTTTGAGCACGTGAAAAATCCTTAAAAAAAAATAAAAAGGTGCCGCTCGACCAATCCCAAAATAGGACTCTCGCTCTCAACCGGCGTTCTTTTTTTTTCGTTTTTCGCGCGCCCGATAGAAATAGTGACGTATTTTTTCTTTTTTTAACTTTCACTTTCAGTAGTTGCTCGTAAAAAGCAAATAAAGATCGGTAAAAACTCGTTTGGCATTTTTGCGGGCGCTTTTCATGGTTATTCAAACTTTTTTTCATTTTTCCATGCGGTCTATTTCAATTTAGGTGACCGCTTGTTCGCCGATGATTGACAGAATGCGTTTTCATGGTTTTTTTCGTTGAAACTTTCGCTTTTATGTTTGTTTTTTTTCTATATAACATTTCGAATTTGTGCTTCTATTTGTTCAAATTTCTATTTATTTGCAGGATGGAATGCCAAAACTACCATAATATATCAATCTAAATCCTTCATTATGAAGTGGCAATGGAACCATTATGAACATATTATTATATATCCTCTACTACCTACCAAGATCTTAAAAACATTTACCCAAAATCTCGTCTAATAATAAACCGTTAAAATATTCCAGAGATATGGATTTAAGAAATCTGAGCATACATTTCGAAGCTTTCACTTACATTACAATTTCAGAAACCACTTCCGAGTTACAAATTCCAAGAAAGCTCGTTCCTCAATTTCCGCGAATCCCGAGCCTAGACGTAACCGTAAAAAATCTATTCCCTATCTTTATACAACTCATCAAAATTTACGGTGAACTACAAACTCGAGCCGTCAAAGCCAACACTTAAATAAGCCTCTAAATTTTAACTACCGACCCTAACTCACCTCTATAAAATACGAGAAAAAACATAGAAGGAAGCATCTGCATAGACGCTAAGCACCGCTTCCCCTCCGCGCACACAGACCAGCGCACTAACACAAATACGTAATAAAGTACAGCAGTAATATAAAACTAAGAAACATCAACATCTTGCCCCCTCGCCTGCCTCCCTGGGGTAATTCCCCCCGAACTTACTAAAATACTAAAAACGGAGATACAGGGGGAGGCGCCCTCGCTTTCTTATGCAAGATCCTTATATTTTAACCTAAATGTTGGAGCGGATTCCGCGCCTCGAATTACAACAATTTTTTTCGCTTAGTTTTCGCGGAAGCTTACCGATGCCGGAATTTTGCGAATATCTCTATCGTAAGTTTTATAATATTAGCTTATGAAAGCTAGTTTATTTTGACGAAGATATTTTATAGCTTTAGTTATGTAATTAGGGAGAGAAATATTCGGGTCATCTGATCTGTGGAACATTTACGAGAATAATTGTTAAAAGAGAATAATACGACCTTTTTCATTATGATTCGCTTATTTTAGTAAAGAAACAAGATTTTTCAATGGAAACAAATAATAGGCTTTTGATTTCCTCCTTGGGATTTCGCAAATAGCTATTTCAGTAACATAAAATAGAATTTGAAATATTCTTTTGACACAAATCATGGGTATGGTATTTGTCCAGTTATCTGATTAGGTTAATATTAGTAAGTACACTTACTATTCTAAAAAAGTACCTTTTATATCAGTAGGGATTTAACTATAAGTACAATTAATACTTATTATTATACAAGTATTTCTTGACGACCTCTGTGGCGCGGTGGGCGTAGGTCCGCCTGCGACGCGGGAGGTTGAGGGTTCCATTCCCGCCTTGGGACAAATATTTGTACGATCTGCAGGTGTTTGTCCCGGGTGTTCTGGTCATTTTTTATGAATTATAAAAAAATATTTATCTATGTATAATATTCTATTATGTATATCAGTTATCATTATCAAGTACCCATAACACAAGCTCTGCTTAGCTTGGGGCTAGATAATGCTGTGTGAATTGTCCATGTTTTTTTTTTAATTTTTCGATACAAGAAGAAAGGACACAATTTTAGTTACAAAACAAAGCAACAAACGAACAAATCAGCAAAAATCTGACCTACAATCTCGTTCCTTCCGTTCTCTGGACGTATTGTTATATTAAACGATTGATATTGAACTCTGTTTCTTTCGCAATTAGGTTTCTATTCAATATTAATTTATTCAAGTTGTAATCGATTGCAAAATTAAGCTCCCATTTTTATCGAAACCTTATAAAATAAGGTCTATCAACTTTGAATTTACGTTTTGTTGGATATTGTGCGTTTATATCGATGAAAACGGGTACCTATGTACACCTACCCACGTAAGTAGGTAGCTACCCCCATGCGTAGCTCCTACCCGGCCTCCAGTTATCAAATCCTCGAGCCCGCACGCAATAACACTCGCGCAAGTCAAACTGCGCAAAACATAACCATTTTACAACTGAACATAAAACATCACGTACACGTAGATACGTAGAAACATCAAAAACTCTAATCAAAACATTACGACCCACCCCACATTAAGCTGGAAAACTTTCAAGAGCCCCCACCCCATCAATATTCTTAGTAGAATATAATCAATTCTTAGCGAAAGAAACAGTCTCTGTATTGATAAATGAGGTCCCTTCATATTTCCGCGTCCCCCGGGGAGGCACCCCCCGGGATCTTAGGAACGTGCAGATAGTGGCAGGGTTGCCAGGGCTAATGAACTTTAAGTTTTTAGGGTGTTTTAAGGGTGTTTTAGGGAGTTTTCTTGAGGGTTGACTTAGTATGTAAGATTCCTTTGTTTGTCGACGCAGCGAGGCGGGGAAGAGATTGCGAGATGTAAGAGGCTTACCCTTCAAACAGATTAAAGCATGCGAATAAATTAAACCGCAGAAACTACGAGACGAAACTAAAATATTGTAAAGGAGTTTTTTACTCTTACATTGGACTTGATTTTCAAAGACGTTTTCACGGAGAAAACTGCTTACACGAACTAAATAACTATGCAATCTTATGAATTGAATTTTAAAGCATTCATTTAAAGTATTTTTGAATAAAAATAAAGCGTTAATTAACCCGTCACAAAAACTAAATATTATTTTATATCGCCAAGAAATATTTATTCAAAAACTTATCGCGAAGTTATTGAAGTCTTTGAATAAAACTAAGAGCACGTAATGAAGTGCCGTAGCAGCCCTAGGCCTGCGGAGCACGAGGCTGGTAGGCGCTAGTGCCCCCCTATACAACTTTTTAGTAAGAACCGCGCGAAATGAGTGGATAAAACATAGATAGCTTCACTTCGCATTCTTAACACTTCGATTACTTAATTTACATAACGTACATAAAATCATATCAATAAACCTCTGTGCCAGGACCTGGTGAACAACACAAAAAGTTCTTAATATTGTAAGTTTTTTTTATTAGGTTGGTATAAGTGCTTGCTTATGAAATTGCTTTTGAAAGGGGTTTATAAATAGTGATTTTTTTATTAACTGTACATCATATAAATACAAGTAAAGACAACAAAAATAGTGGCCGGTTCACAAAAAACAAAAATTAATAAATTTAAAAAAAAATCTAAAAGGTATAGGAAAATTCGAGTTTTCCAGCCTGAAAATTTTGTTTCATTATTAGATTGTAGAATATATTAAAAATTATTTTATTTATTCTACATTATTCTACAACTCTCCTAAGCTAGGCACTCTTAAGACCAGCCAATTATACAACTTCAAAATGATCCCAGAATCGAACCCCACTCCCAACGCCTCGCCCCGCTACGCCGCGAAGGCGCCTCGCTCTTATTTTAAACAACTACCCGCCTTTATAATACATCCAGTTTCGCGACTAAATATCAGCGAATGTAGCGGTGTACTGTGACTGACGCTTCTTGATACTTCTGAGAAAATATTATTCAGTTTTCTGAAAGAAAATTTGATTGCAAAAAACATGAATGTAAAGCTTAAGTTAGGGCGAACGTGTTACTGTAGGAATTATAATTATTGTATTTTGAATGTTTCATTTGGTTTGTTTTTAGTACTAAGCTTTGCAAAAATGCATCGGAAATAGAGGTTGTGAAAAAGCATGCGAATGGTGAAGAAAAGTGAAACGTTCCTTAAGATAAGGGTTGCAGATGAATGAAGAACAGAAATGAGATATTGTAGAGAAGAGATAGAACATGACTATTACGGCGAAGCCGTATAGGTAACCATTTGAGCTTCCTGCGAAATTCAGAGACATGATCATATTTGCGCGATCATCATACATGATCATATTTAAGCCAAATATAAACTTTATCCCGACATTCTGCAGGCGCTCAAGTTTGTCAAGTGGTTCTGCACTAATATCAAGAAAAGAAGAATCAGCGTAATCAAGAACTAGAAAGAGAAGAGATTGTGCAGGAGAAATTTTATTGGCAATGGGAGAAAGTTCTGTATTCTTCGAAGGGAACCAGCTGAAGCAAACATCCAACGGCTGTTTTAAGAGATCTGAGGTCCCCACGACAGATTCCTGTCAATGAGGACACCTTAATTTTTCACCGTTTGACTCTGCTCCACGGGGGTCCCGGCAAGACAACGGTTGGAAGACTACCCATATAACCTGTAATCACTAAAGTTTATAAACTAGTCTGCGTAATTTATTCTAAGCAGAGTATCTTTCTAAGATATCAAATTAAGATAATTACCCACACAGAAACAACAATATTAAAATTTTTATAGTGTACAAGTGTCCTACACAACCTTAAAATAATGATCTTGAACCACCCGAGTCTCAACGCTTTCATAGAGCTAAATCTTTTCGGGTTCAAGTGCTCGATCGGCACCCTCGCAAGTATCAAGGCGCCTCCGCCGCCGTACTTCCGCGTGCCGTATTTACAAGTATTGTAAGTATAGAATTATATATTTTATAACGCCTACCCACCCCCACCCCGCGAACTAAGTCTTTGCGCATCTTTCTATCCCCACCTTTTTGCCTGCTTCTTTTAAACCACCCGTATGAACCCCTTTTCTCCCTATTCGACTAATTTCGGGGTACAACTGAAGAATTATTCCTTGCCAACGAGCCTGCAAACGAATTTATACCATAAACGTTCGGGACAAAGCAGGAAGTTAGTTTATCAACGCACACAGTCTTGGGACTGTATCTCTTCACTTCGAAAACTAATTCCGAATTAGAAAATGGAAGCAAGTGCTCGGTGCAGAGGCGGGAAACTCAGGCTTGTGGGGGGGCTGTAGAGTCGAGATTTGAACGGATACGGGGAGAAAATTAGAACCGTTTCGTCAAAAATATGAAATTAAAATCTTCATACTAGCGAAAGAAGTTTTAGCATCTTTGTTTTAGAGTGAGACGGGGGATGGTGCATTAGTCTCTCTCGCACAGGGGGTGAGGGGGTTAGAGATGGGTAGTTTGAAGTAAAAAGCTGGTTTCTTGATCAATGCGGGGCGCATTCGGAATTAATCATAACCGAGTATTTTCGTCTATTCGGGAGTGGAGGGGGCGAGAGAAATCGTATTCTAAATGAAAATACATTTCTTCCTGTTTACATTTTGCAATAAATTGTTTTAGCGATGTTTGTGAGCGCTGCGTTATTTAACAAGTTTTTGATGGCGCCTCTGGGGCTCATATTACGTAGGTACTGCAAACATCTGTATTTAAAAAGAAAATGTAAAAGAAACAGGTAGTACCTACATATGTTTGAGTTTAACGTCACCTTATGAAACTGTAGGCTTTTTTATACACAGAAGGCCTTGGTCGCTGAGAGACCACATCGGCCCATATTTTTTTTTTACAAACAAACTTATTTTAATAAAAACTATCAATAACTAAACTATACACGCAATCTACTACGAAAAGTAATGTCATGAAAAAACTAAACGAAAAATTAATCGCTAGCATAGCAAACATGATGCATATTATAATGTAGGTAAGGTTTGCAAAGACTTTCAAAACCTGAAAATAATCTAATCTTATATCAAAAATCTTATCCTCCGAATATTATAATAATCAGGTTCTATAAGACCTGAGAATGTAATAATATAATTATAGAATCATTAAACTAAGACTGAATCAAATATTGTGTACCCTATCACAGACTTAAAACTTTTTCTTCTCATCATTACAAAAACCCAAACACAACTCAAGGTTAAAAGTAATATCCCCGGTGCAACATTCTAAAACTACGTTAATCCTAATTAAAACAAACTAAAAACAACCAAACTATAAATTCAAAAATATGAATTGCTTCCTCTCCTCGCAGTAGCGCCGAGCCCCTTGCAATTATATCAGTACAAGTTGCAACGCGTTGCTATCGCATTTCACTAAGGAGTTGCTGTGGCGCTTTAGTCAGGCGCTTTGAATTGCTTGAAGCGCTTTGGGTTCTTTTATTATGTTTTAGTGATCGTTCAATGCTCTTGCGATCTCATAAAATTGCGGAACAATTAAATACCTACGGTTTTTATTTTTTACACTATGTAGCAAGCGGTATCTGTATCAACCTACACGCCTATCATCATCATCAACTGCTACTAGCACAGTATAAATATGCATATAGGTAGGCTGTGCTACTAGTATGTGCTAGCATGACAAATGTACAAAACGATGAAATTTTGTAAACAATAAGTAAACGCTAGAATTTTTCTTACATAAACTTAATTAGACAATCCGACTATTGCTTTACCCGATTGGTCCTGACCTTTATATGACCGTGTTCCCTAATTCATAAAACTACGCTCATTGCTGTGTTATAAAAAATAAGTAATAGGTGAGTAGGTCCTTTTCTTGACCTTTACAAAAAAATACAAATAAAGAGCCATTCCAGAAACTATGTAAATATACATTGCTATTTTGTCAACATTTCTCTGAAACCTCAAAGCCTTTCAAGCAAGCCTGTCACAGGTGTCTCCGGCAGTAAAAATAGGGTTCCGCAACCGAACTTGTTGCTTCCGCGTCACTAACAAGAACTGTCATATCATAGTGTTCCGTCAAACCCCTTGTTACATTTACCTACAATAAAAATATCATACAACCCAACTTTCAACCTTAGTTACGCATCTTTAGGGTCGGCTTTAGGTGTGAAGGGAGAGGAAGGAAAAGGTTTGGAACTAGTTATGTTTATTCGCTATTTGCAAACTCATAGCGGTAATAATATGAGGGTTCCGTATGCTAGTTCCACGTGCATTATAGATGAGATCCGACTGTAAAGATTTTGTGAAGGGTTAAGGTTGTAAAAATTCGCGGGTTCGATGACCTGAATTGGATAAGTACCTACGTTGTAATTTGACTTTGGGCAGGATAACTGTAAATACGGTAAATGGACACTCACATGATTAGATTTCATTTTGAATTTCATCTAGCGCGTAACATCGTTGTAGTACACTAGAAATAAAAACGATTAATCAATGAATAATCAATCTTATACGACATTTTACTCAGCACTAACTATTTTTGAAGTAAGCTGACCTTGTGTGCTTTGCTATTAGATGACTTTATCGTAAAAATAATAGATACATGATTGAAAACAATTAACAAGAATTTTATACTAACGTACACAAGTACCTATAAAGAAAACAACCCGAAACAAATAGTAGCACTTATTAACATAAATTAAAAATGCGAAGGTTTGGATGGATGGATATTTGTTACTTCTTCACGCCTAAGCTTCTGAATAGATCGTGCTGAAATTTTGCATAGATATAGGTCTAGAACTGAAACAATAATACTACTTTTTACCTCATAAATCAGTTTCATAGAAAGAACGCGTGCGGAACGGCCAGTAACTAGTTATAAAATAATAATCATTCGTTGGCTTCGGTAGTTGAACGCACAAACCTTCTTTGTCTTAGATAGAGTCACGGAGGGTGTCGTATCAGAATTAGAGCATGTCTGCTCTAATGCTCGAACACAGCTTAAATTATATGAAGGTGTCTTCGAAACCTTCGAGAATGTCATGATACATCGTCGGCCACATCGGCACTTAGTCTTACCATCAGGTGCGATTGTGGTCCATCGAAGGTCCATCAGGATAACTGGATTTTTCTCTTCTCTTGCTCAAAAAGTGCGTCAATATAGCGTAAGCGGACGTAAAATTCGTTTTTCTTTTAAATTTTTGTTTGCAATCATCAAACAGTACAAGACATTCGTCCTCTCGCATAAAAACTCAACTTTTTGATGTTCCATCTACAAAGAACATACATTTCATTTGAATTTATTTTTGAAAATGGAACGGAATGCGCCTGTTTTGTCATTGCTGGATGCTTTGTATGGTTATTCTTCCTCCATGGTAGAATGCGTAGGTAGGTAGTGACGAAACGAAGACACAAAAAAGTTGGTATCAATCAGCGCGAAATCTCTGCAACGTTTGTTCAGGTACTACAAATTTGAACTTGGCTTATTTAATTGAAAATGATCATCAAGCGAAAATTATTTTAATAATATGCAAATGGGAAAGAAAAAGCAATAAATTAAAGCCGAGACAAACCGACAATAACGTCTTTATTAGTTACTAGCTTCTTCCCGCAGCTTGACATAAATTTTTCCGGGACGAAGAGAGCTACATCTATGCAAAATGTCAGCCTGTGAAGTGTTAACAAACACTCAACATCTAAACATTCAAACTTTCACATTTCTAAAATTAGCAGTGATGCGGATATTTTATTAAATAAAACTAAAACACCTGCAAACTTACACTTTCCCTCCAAAAATGCTTGAGGCTAAGCACAGAGCCCTGATAAAAGAATTAAACGCTCCGTACGAATCATCGAAATAAAATGTCAAAATGTAAAGCTTTTCATATTTTATGACAACGGTGTCTTGTTTTTATTATCGTTTGGACTTCGGGACGAAACAGACGTAATTTGTGACTAAACTACTGTAGATAGATAGTTTTTTGGTCCACCTTTCATCAAATCAATGTATGTATGCTATAGGTTTATAGAACTATTACGGTTTTGGAAAACAAAGCTATATTAATTGAGTTTAATGTAGAGTTCAAATTTATAGAGCGAGCTCTTCATAGATATAAATTTATAAATTTATATCTCACACCGAAAATTAATTTACCTACATTGCCTATTTTCTAGCAGAAGTTTAAATAAATGCCTTCTCTTAGTTATGTTTCATGATGTCAGCCCTAGAGGACGTATAAGCAGAGGTACGTTTTAAATCGTGTTACGTGTCCCCGGCAGCTCAGCATCCGCGGCACGCCTAAAACGAACTAAACAGAGCAAACACACCCCGCATGTGGAGAATAATTTAAAAATACGCAAAATACGGCCACTTCACTTCTAACCAGGGGGGGCAGGGGTGCCTGCCCCCCTCGTTTTGCGTATTTTTCGGTATGCGTGGCAGGTGGCGCTCCACCCAAAAAGGGGGTTCGTTAAAAAGCGCCAGAGTACGTAGTATTATAAAAGTTGCGCCTACCGCGTGTAAGTAGTGCTGGTGTGAGAGGGGGGGAACCCCCCTCGGGGGGCCACCTAGTTAGACAGTTAAAAGTATGCGGTATTAACAGAACGGAAATGAATATACGAGTAGGAGTACCTAGCTATGTTTTTTGGGAAGCTGCGTCATTCGGGTTAGGATAATGAAAATACTTGGGCTTGTTTTTTATTTCGTTTTTTAGAAGGGGCGAGGGTAGTGTTTAGACAGCTCTGGCTGTGTGGGGTGCTTAGCTATGTGCTATTGATCGGGGGTGCTCAGGGGGTTTTAATCAATTCTGGTTTTAGAAAAAGGCCTTTCCATTAGTCGTTTGAAAGTACTTGCCAGTAGATGAATAGCGGATCTATACGTCGTTTTTATCTCGTTTTAATTTATGTCAAATGAATGCTTAGTATGGTTGGTGCAGAGGTTTTAAAGATAGCTTTTGTACTTTTAATCTTGCCTGAAATAGCGAGCAAAGTCTAGGGAATGAAGATAAAACCAAGATTGACCTATAAAAGAAAGCTAAATTATGTTCAACTAATAACGGCCTGATTTTTCAATCGCCGGTATTGTGATTTGCTTGTTTTTGTATGGCAACTACATTAATCTTCAGATATGTTTTTGGGGATCATAAAACTAACCTTAAAATAAATTATTTTTCTGATTTGCAATTACACTACCTGTGCATATAGTTATGACTGTAGATTTACTTTGAATACATCAGATGAAAAATACATACTATTACTTATGAAATACATATATAAAATTAGTTTTGGACACTTCCTGAGTGACTGAGTGGCACATTACACCCTACCGACATCGCGTTAAAATACTTTTTTTTTATTTTAACACGTGACTTCACTTCATTTATGTCATCAATCATGTATATATCTCCGATTTTTGAAAGCATTTTTGGATTTAAGTGATGCATCATTTAGGTAGGTACCGAAAAAAATGTTTATTTAGAGTTTCTAACAAACATTTTTATATAGAAATGTTATACTGTTATGCAATACGATAATTTAACTATAAGTGTGGTTTAAGCACGAAATATATATAGAGAAGACCCAAAAGTGGTAGAAACAGTGTGAAATTGTGATGACGAAAGAAATAATTATTAGTTAACTAGTTTCTGCCCGCGGCTTGGCACGCTTTGTTTCTATCGAAACGTTTAAAGGTTATTTCTATTCTGTGGGAACTGATTTATGGAATAAAAAGAAGCCTGTTTGATTCCAGGTTTAGGGCTATACCTATGCAAAATTTAAATTTACTTCAATCCTTTCAGTAGTTTCAGCATGAAGAAGTATCAATCATCCATCTGTCCATCCATTCAAACATTCGCATTTTGTGATATCAGTGTGACAGGATTAATAAGCGTCGGATTTAAAATTAATAAAACATTTTAATTTAATTAATTTTACTTACCATTTAGTAAATAGTCACATTTCATCAAGAAATTACTCGTAGTACTTATAAGAACCTGATTCATAATTTGAGAGCATAATTTTCGCAATTCGTGTAAAAGCACATTAAATGTTAGAAGGGGCTGCCGAACTAATAAAGCGCCGGCAACGTATCAGCAATTTGTTAGTTTAATCGACTAGGTACTTCTAACGAAGGCGTCGTTAGACCTATGGCTAAAACGAGGGGATTTTTTTGTAAAAAACTGGTAGAGAGATGTGGTTGTTAGCAACACTGTTTTGAAATTTTTTGCGGCACAAATCGTATTTTTCAATGTGAAATATTAGGATGTTCGTATAATTGTTTTGAGACTTATAATAAATGTACATGTTTGGTAGTTTAATCATTATTTTTTTTATTTGGCACTTTTAGTCTACGAGAAAAAACATTTAAAAAAATAACATAACATAAATTTAAAATCCAAAATAATCTACTTGCACACGTTTAAAATAAGCAACTAAAATAAAAAAGTCATAGAAATCAAATTATACCTACTCAACCTAAGACCTTCTAATAAATAAAAAAAAGCCTAATAAATTTCATAGAGCTTCACCTACTTGTGATCTCACTGACCCCAAATAATTATAATTTGTATCGCAAATAAAATAATTAGATATCAGTGAAATTTACGTGACAACCATTTAAAAATAGACAACGGTGTTGCATGGTGTATGTTTCATGAAAGAATTGGCCATATTTCTTTTAAAAGCTATTGTTATACCAGAATAATTGACTACGGTTAATAGATAACGTTTTTGCGTGAAGTAATAATTGCCAATCGCTAGGGCAATCGGGTGACTGTAGACGACGAGAAAATAATTTAGGATGTGACGTGGAGCGTTGTAATTCCGACAAAAAACAAAAGTTTTAATAATATTGTAAAGAAGAACGATTGGTTTTGTTTGTTATAATTACGTAAGGAATTACCGATTAGTCCAATAAAAAAAAACACACAATAAGTACTTAGCGCTACATTTTCCTATTTCGTATTCAGGTAACTACCAACGTGAATATAGAGCTGAAAAAAGCTAGTAAACAGAAAATCCTGTCTTCTAGATTAATTATAATCGTTTTTCCTAACTAAACTTTGATCGTAGAACCCTTTCTAAGTATGGTCAAAATGGGAAAACTCATAGCTTGCCAGGTCCAAAGGTTTTAAAATAACGAAGGGAATTCGCATCCGCTCCCCCATTAGTATGTTCGCCACAGTGAAAACTGAGCCAAATTAAAATCAAACTATGATTTCGTGCCAAAACGTCGAGTACAAAACTTAGTAGCAAAGCACCTATGTAAAGTTAGAGTGCCGCACAAATACAGCGATGAAAAACTAGTGGTTTCATCTGAATTGGTTTGCTTTTGGCCCAAGGAATAGGTACTTACGAGAACATGGGATAGTCATCTCTTCGTGGAGAGCGTAAACTGTATGTGAGTAGCGAAGACTTACAATAACGAGTATGTTCGTAAATGGAGCCTTCACACCAAAGCCGTCAACGTCACCGGCACAGACCGGCGCGGGCTGACGTCGGCAACATTATGTTATAGAATCATGACGGCAACTGTGCCAGCCGACTTCTTGGGACAAGTCCGCGATATATGTCAGCGGTACGTTTGCAACAATGAGAATCAGAAAAGTTCTAGCAAATTCAACAAAACTAGTATCCACGATATTCTTTATGACATAACAATGATATATATTTTTAAATTATCCAAATCGGACCATTACCAATATAATAAACATTAGGCCGTTCCTGGCCGGTAAAATCAATATAATTTGAAATTCGAAAAACATCGATCGCATAAAAAAATGAGCAAGGTACACATGTAGAGAATCGAAAATGATGAAAGTCAATCCATATGATTTTTTTCCAAAATTGAATAATGACCAAGTTATTAACGAAAAACGTTTACTCCCCTATAGCTGCCTAGGGCTAACTGGCGGCGTCCTGGTTCTGTGACGTCACACGCTCTCGCGGCGGCTACTCAGTATACTTCGCTAGTAATTTCGTCATAACTTCGTAAATTTTTGTCGTAGAACCAAATTTTTTTTGCTCTGTTAGTTAGGGATTTCTTAGCTCTATAAATCATTCTCAACTAAAAACGCTACGGATCCTCATTCTCAGCGTCATGACTGCGACACTCCGATGTCCAAAGTTGCTTCGTGCTGCCAAACCCGGTGAAGGAGTTGACTCCTAGATTTGGGGCCGCCAACATGTTGCCGACCGCCAACATTCAACCCGTCGTCGTGTCGGTGGCGCTGGTGACTTTGATGTGTCCATTAGATTCAACTTTTGTAACTTCCACGTTCTTTTTCACATTCCCGTTGCTGCTCGCATGCCGCAGAAACTGTGATTAGCTTTCAACAAGACAATTCTTTTCTTCTCTTTTCTTGTCTTTAACCTCAAATCAAAGAGCTATTCACAACAAGACAAAGAGCTTATGAAACTCTCCGGTGTAAAAATTTCAATTAAGTTTCAAGTGAATTTTAAAAGAATGAATAAAAACACTAAATTTACAGGAAGCTAGTTATCCCAATTAAGCTAATACTATATAGTTATAGTATTAGCTTAATTAGGAAAGATGGGTAAGATTGTCGATAAAAAACAACCGAAAAATTCACAGGACCAAATAAGAAATACTGTATTTTTTCATAAGTCAGTTTCCTCTAACGCCACTAAACATGGTTCTTATTACAAAAACCTTCGATCCTCCTAAATCCTAAGCCACCAACAGGAAGTACCCACGTAGCTACATCACGTAGAGATAGCTCCATAAAACCGCTATCTAAAACTTTCCAACATTACACGCGCCTGATGACGATTTTTCTCTAAAAATTCTAATTCCCGCACCCTCACACCTCCCCCGCCTCCCTATGGGGACTCACACACACTCACATAAGTAAGGTAGGTAGCAGCTATACGCAATTTTTGATCAATACTTAAAAATTAACCCAGCCTCCGGTAGTTTTTAAATATTTGTGCGCATGTCATGATTTTTAATCAGCCCCTTTGTGACGCCTACAGGCCGCGTGTGTGCGTGACGTGAGCCTGAATACGATTACAGATGTGTATGTGTGGGTTTGATTGGGTTTTTTTGGTAACTACGTACTTATAAGTAGATGTGTAAGTAGGTAGATGTGCGTAGTTATAAGTACGGGTACGTAGATCTGTCAGTAGGTAGGTGTATAGTTATAAGTACGGGTATGCCGGGAGCTTATCAGGATACGCGGAGATTAGCGAGGAATTACGCAATTTTATGTATTTCAGAAGACTTAGTTCATATTTGCGTAGGGTTTTGAAAGCGCGTGTTTTCTTTCGAAAGCTTAGATTACCTACTCTTTTTTTGTGGGTATCATCAGTATTACCTTTTTGCTCCCATTTATTTCAATTCGATAGCCTCAAATAACAGTATTAAACCACATTAGAGTTACATTATTATTGCATACCTATCATAATCTTAATCTCTTGGAATTCATTCCTGCAAATACAACTATAAAAAATAAATGTTTATTTACTAGACACGATTGGTTTAATTTTTGTTTATAAGTATTTTTTAAATATTTTTTTTAATACATAATTATAATATTTTTTTATAAAACATTGGTCAAAATGAGAACCTACTTCCTCCGGATTAAACCCCTGTAGATCACCACAAAGCTACAAAAGACACAATGCGTACAGTTTCCTTGACCGAGATATTTGACCTAATTTCTCAGATTCAAGTTTTATTTCCTTATTTTAATAATAGAAAGGACTGTTAAAATTTCACAACTTATTAATAATTTATGAAATCCTTTACTTAAACAATATTTTTGAAACGGGAAAATATACAGACTGGTTTTAATCCAAATAAGATTAACAATCCACAAATAGAAGAAGTACTACTTCACCGGGCTCTCGTCTACAAAGTTAACAAATATTTTGCAAAAAAACACCTTAATCCTACGAATTTAATTGAATATTACATTTATTTTCTCTTGCAAACGATATTTCTTTAAAAATTTTGCTTAAGCCTTATTCTTTTATAGATTAGGTGTTTTATTTTGCAAGAAACTGATGCCATTGACAGGTCTAGGAAACCTGTAGTAGGTTCAGGTTTTATAAACCTCTCCTCCAGGACCACGCAGAACATACTCGTATCCATCCGTACTAATATTACAAATTCGAAAGTAACTCTGTCGGGCTGTCTGTCTGTCTGTTATCTGTTACCTTTTCTTGTCTAAACGCATAGAGGTAGAAGGTGTCCCAGGGACGGACTTTTATCACGGTAAAGCGCGAGCGAAGCAACGGGCAGAAGCTAGTAGTATAAAGTAGTATATTAATCAGTAAAAACTACAACAAATAACAGTAAAATAGAACTAAATAAATGAATAAAAAAATCTCATTATAAGTTTGACATTAATAAAAAAAACAAAAAAGTTTGAAGTCGAAAATTTATGACATAAAATACTTTTTTGTTAATTATTAGAAAATTTTAATCATAGAATTAAATTAAAACTAGTATTTACAATTAAAATCATTGAGCTAACTGCAGACTGTTGCAAACAATTTACAGGTAGCTCAACTGATCCATATCAATACCAGTCGCCGCGTTCCCAAGACGCGTGCCCCGCGCTGTATGACAATGCGGATGCGCCACGCCAGATACGCGACAGACACTCTTGGGTCACGTGTCACTTGGACCAGACTCAGATATTTTGAAAAAAACCTGTAGAGCCTCGGTAACCCACGGACCTCTCGACTCCAAGGGGAGCTAATGCCCTACGCATTAGCTCCCCTATCGAGACCTGTATATTTAGGCCTCTTGAGATCTAGGAATAAATACTTAAAAACAATTTGTGATACACACTTTTAAATGATATGTGCACCACTTTTTACAAAAAAAACAAACACAGGTATTATACAATGTAATACTAATAACGACTACGTAGAAAAGGATACAACCTGAACAAAAGCACAGATTTTTTCTCCTGTTCGTAAATTATAACATTTCGCAAAATACACAAAATTTCCAACATTAAATAAGTAGGCAGAGGCTTTGACCTCGTCGATGTTCAAGCCATTCAATCTTCAAGCTCTAATCTTATAAAACAGACGGTTTGTCGGTCAGACTGTTTATTTTCTAGGACGGTTTACAAAAATTGAGGCTTACTTTGAAATTACAAAATAATAAAAAACATTTTCTGTATATATCCTTAAAACACACATTTGGAAAAGTCATGACAAGGTCTTCGCATACGTACGTAACTTGACTAAGCCTGATTGTTCACTTAAAAAAAAACACCATAAAGAAAAAGAAAGATACCAAAAAATCAATAGTGTCAATTAGCTAAAATTAATTGTGAAACTGGACTGATTCGAAGTCGGTAGTAACTGTTTTTTTTTTCGTTTTCCGTTTTGGTACGAGTACCTGCTATGCATTTGGTACTAGCTACTCGATGACTTATATTCTAAGTACATCATTTTATTTAATACATTCGATGGTCAATTTCATGATAAACATACCTATTCGAACAGCAGCGCGGCGTTAAAATAACCGAAGACCTTTTACTTTACATAACAGACTTACTTTTAAATATTTCTCAAGGAAAGTTTTCTTCTGTTAACAGTGTTTTTCGCTTTACAACAAAAAGAGAACAAGAGATTAATTAAATACTTTATAAAAAATCTGGTATAGTCCTCGCTTTTTGCCCGCTGCAGGCCTATAAAATGTATCTCATTTATCAGAATTCATTTAGCAATTTTGATACTTCGAGAAATTAAAGAGTGACCGCCAAGAAACACTCGGAAAATTTAACCTCGCGGGTAAATAACATTCGAAAAATCCGTTTCGATGCCGCGGCATCGTTTTAAAGCATGGCAATTTATGTCGTATTTCTATATTATATTACGTTTGAATGTCCACTGGTAAAAATTTTAATCCCTTGCAATCCCGTCCCGGTCTGTTTTGGCCCATAGTTAACAGATTTTTATAGGTAAAGCCCAGATTCTACCACGAGCGGAGCGAGCCCTTTTCAGGGCTCCGTTTAACTTGCAAGAGTAAACTGCATACTTGTATTTCCACCAACAAATAGTCGAGCAGAAAGGACTGAGCGAGCTGAAAGCTTTGAAATGAACTCCGCTCACTCTAACAATAACAAAAGCAAGTCAAGTCGCATGGCCTTCCTAGTGAAATGTCAGAAAAATATTGTTCTTGCGTAGGCTGCTACGGCGTAGTACTACGGCGTAGCCTCGTAGCACCACTGACTCGGATCTACGTGGATCGATTCAGGCTGATTTACGTTTTTGTTTTACTTTATAATTGTAAGGAATTCGTACTTAGATTGTTAGATATATTTTCATTATGAATATGAGCAGTTTAGCTACAAACTAATTGCAGTAGAAAGAGCACCATCATCGTTTGATCCCTTTACATAGGACATGTTCATGGTGTGTGGAGTTCTAATCACGCGCGTTACTTCTTCGCGCGATTTTGACAAACTGCGATAGTTTTTTTAACAAAAGAGAAATTTTACGAGCCGAATTTTGTCCACGGGTCCAGTTTCTCTCTCTTTTCTCTCATAATCCGACGGGATTGATTTCGTTCCTGTCTTTTATTCAATACAGAAAACGTTACACAATTCGGTTAGTTGTGCCTTCAAACAGGTTAGGTTTATCAAAGCACAAGGTCCTCAACCTGTTCTATTTTAAAGTATTTTCCATGCAGTAAGCTAATAACTAACTTATTATTTTGGTAGGCAATACAACCGTAAAATGACTTCAATAAAGTTTCGTAAATTACGTTTATGAACATTGTAAAGTTCTTATGGCATTTTTTGTCCAGCAGTGGGAAAGAACAGGATCAAAAAATCATATATTTTTTTACCAAAACGCGGAGATAGAGAAAAGAATGTGTTAATAAAACAAAAGTAACCCGAGTGCACGACGTGATGGCCACAGTTTTGCATACATCTTTTTGCATACAACTTCGGCGCGATGCGTTAAAATACGATTTTTTGAGGCATGAATTTTAAAACAGCTTGATTTCTTTGAGTATAAGGATACCTTTCTTTTAAGTTTTTAAAAAGTTGCTTAGCGTCACGGATTTTGACTTTAATTTTAGGTACCGCTCGGCCAGGTTGACTCGTAAATTGTATACAGTAAATAATTAAATTGTTTTAAAAAATCTAAAATCTCCTTCGATTGCCTTAATTTTTCACTGATTTTATTTAGTTTTGCAGACAGATACTAATTCTTCGGAAAATATACTACTGTATTTATATGGAACCATCTCGGATTCGTTCTCTATAATAATAGCGAAATAATTTTCAAAATCTATCCCTAATTGACGAAGAAGTAGACGAATATAAAAAATATACACACAGCCGAACATAGAACTTCCTCCATTTCCGAAGTCGGTCATAAACGTGCCCGCGCGTGCGGTACGCGAACAACGTGTTAGGTGGGTACAGACCAAGCGAACAAGAGCGAGCGAAGGCTAACGAATGGGATTCCACGATCGATGACGAACGTTCACTCGCTTTCGCTGTTGTATCCACACCAAACGAACACCATGTGAAACATACGACCGAAGGCGAACGAAGGCCCTCGTTTGGGCTCGCTTGCTTACGCCATGACGTCCACACTGGTTTGATCGCGTTCGGTGGTTAGCCTTCGCTCGCTATCGCTCCCTTGGTCTGAACCCGCGGCATAAGGCGTCCTTCCTCTCAAAGCTAAAGATAAATAAATATTTGTACTACCGTAGTTGTTCTAAATGTTTATAAAACCGAAAGTTTAGAATAAAGTCGTGTCGTTGACCTCGCGCTCGAGGGTGCGTGACGCCCCTCTCACTATTCATCTAAACAAATGCAGTGTCTGGCCTCTGATACGGCACAGAGGACGGACTTGCATGACACTAACGAAAACAAATTTGAAAAAACTAACGAAAAATACTGAACCTCACGGCATCATATAAAGCGAGACCCCGAGAACCTGCTGCATCTAATTTTTAGGGTTCCGTACCCAAAGGGTAAAACGGGAACCTATTACTAAGACTCCGCTGTCCGTCTGTCCGTTTGTCACCAGGCTATATCTCATGAACCGTGATAGTTAGACAGTTGAAATTTTCACAGATGATGTATTTCTGTTGCCGCTATAACAACAAATACAAAACAGCATAAAATAAATATTTAAGGGGGCTCCCATACAACAAACGTGATTTTTTTGCCGTTTTTCTAGATAATGGTACGGAACCCTTCGTGCGCGAGTCCGACTCGCACTTGGCCGATTTTATTTTTTGAACGTCCTGTTGCTGGGTGCCTAATGCAAATGACCACTGGCATTTGTGGTATGTTGTAGAACAAAAAGGGGTAAAAAATTAGTTGAAAACATTTTTGTAAAAATCCAAGGACTCGAAACCACAACAAAAGTTAAGGTAAAAAAAGTGAAGAACCCGTCCTAAAATATGATGAGATATCTAATCATTAAAAATGAATGAGAAATAAAATATGCTGATTTAAAGCAATTAAAATCATTTTTGATCCTTAAATTATTGGATTTCTTTTGTTTATTTATCTATTAAACTCAATTTAAAAGTGTTCAGTTGATTGGGGTACTTGTCTCATAGCTTTTTTCACAGTTACATATTAATTAATTTTTGACTATTTGTTCCGGAGATTACTCCGGAAGTACTGGTACTTGTTTAAAAGTTATTTTACAAATATAAAGCTTCATATTGTCAGTGAGTGACATAGGTTACGTTTTGTGACTTCCACGTGAGTGAAGCCACGGGCTTCATGCTAGTATTACAGAGTTAAAATGTAGCCTCTGTGCTGTGCCATACCAAAGTCTTTTACTACAACTTATCTGCGTGTACACTATGTTATATTCCATGGTTCAACTTACGTGCTCGAGTTTTGTAATTTGAGAGTGTAATCAATTTTATTTTGCCTGCAAGCACCAATTATTAATGACAAATTGCTTATGCTTACATTTCCTATTTGTTCGCACAATTGGGAGCAAAAAGCCATTTTCTAGAAAAACTAGTTGGTTTTGTACATATTTGGAGAAAAGTTTATTATGAAACATTATCTTTATTTTTGTTTTGTGTGTACTGTACGTTTAACGAGAAAATAATGAAGGATAGTACGATTGTTTTGTTATTAGTGAAAATCGATCGCCACATTTCCCTGCATGGTGCGGCTACAGCATCACAGGTTAAAAGAATTCCATGCATAATTATCATAAATTAGTTTAATTTATTCCTATCAAAGTACACGCTAAATTCATGAGTAATATTCGATAATAAAACGGAATATAAATTATCGAAAAAGGCAAATGTAACCGGATTAAAAGTTCAAATAACAGCTACATTTCACTGTTCCTAACACTACCGCGCGCTCAAATCCCAGGCCGCGTCCGCAAAACGAATAAATCACGAAAAAACCTGCGAATATTAATAATTACTCGCGAATCGCGCTCATAGTTAGTTAGAAAGGGATAATGGTAAAAATGTATCGCTGTGGGGGTAAGCGGGGCCTCACCCCCCCATTTTTCCCCCCGTCCGTTTAGTGAGATCCGATCCCGCAATCAGGGGGTAGGGGGGCATTTTTTGGCCACCCCACCCCCTCAGCATCGTAAATTGGAGCATATAATTTTTATTACAGCGCGGTGTCGTGTGTGTTGGAGGAAGCGCCGACTGACGGGACGCTAATGTACTCTTGTAGCTTTGTTTTAGAATCAGCCGAACAGAAAGCATTCTTTCATTCCGCTAACTGTTGAAAACATTTAAATATAGCTCTCTTTTTGTCAACTTTCTGTGTATGAATGCTTTCTTAAGGTCTATTTTACCCCCATTTATTGAAAACAATATTTTGAATAGAACAAATATATATTTATTCATTATATATATATATAATGAATAATCTTTCCTCATCATCCCATATTATTATTATTCTAAACTTTAACTACCCCTTACAGGTAACTAAACTACCTACTAAAATATCTTAATCAAATTTTTTGTTACTGTTACGAGTAGTCTCAGCGGAAAGAACATTTTTAATAACAATTCAAAATTTACTTACGTTTTTCCAGGCTCTCTAAGGTTCCCGTGTAATTAGTTTGCCCACGCAAACTCCCTTTTTGCCCGACTGCTAGTTATTCCATAGAAATAAAACCCTTAGCCGTATACAAATGAATCATCCCTCTTTCTAAAGAGGGCACCCATGGCAGAACCCATGAAGAACCCATAGTTGCTTGGGTACACTGACATAGGATATTATTGTTCCCGTTTTAGTTACATCAACCATAACCACCTCAGTATTTTCATAATTCTACGAAACAAAAGGTCCTAACTTTGAAACAAAAGAAAATTAAACATGAAAAGATGAAAAGATGACGATTTTTTCAAAAAACAAAAGCGAGATTCGTGATGTAATGTGAATTGGTTTTCTAAATAAATATAACTTAAAATTGATGTTTTTGCATTTTAATAATCTCCTTTACCTAATATTGGACAACTTATAAAGCATCCCCAAAGTAGACAAAGCTTGGTAGTGGGTCTGAGATAATAATAATAATTACCCAGTCCATCCACCCATAACAATAGCCTGATTTTTCATTCCTTTCATTTTCCTTTGCAATAGTCTCTACACCTTACAGATATCATCGTCGAGTGTATCATATTGTACAAGCGAGGATGATACCCGCTCTGTGTAGCCCTCGCCTTTAGATTAACTCTCATAAAGGGCCTCTGTGCTGTTGGCTTCGGCCCCACGCATGCCTCCCGAAGGACCGGGTCACTATATGGCCCGAGATCATGGAAATGAGAAACAAATAATAATAATACTTTTATTTCAGACCACAAAGAAAGAAACTTAATTAGGGCCCATACAATAAATACCATAAAGACTAACATAGATAAAAACATTTAAAATTAACCGAGTCATCGACGCTCCGATGACAATAATTAATAATAATTACTTGATAATTACGAAATAAGACCTTTATTATGTGTATATTAAGTGTCCTTTACATTTCAGTGCCTGAAGAGCAAAATCCCGTCCGACTTTCCATGGTATTATGGCATGACAAAACTGGAAAAATAAAGCTCTGTTTGCAAGTAAAAAAGTAATTGAAAAAGTGAGTTCATTGATAAAAACCCGTCCATCGTTTGGTTCACGTACAACGTACTCAACTTTTTTATTTTTTGACTGTGACCTCGGCTTTCACTCTCCGATAAAAAATATGAACCAAATAAAATCCCTTTCACTCTTTCAGGATCTAACGTTTAAAAATACACCAGCTGGAAACACTTAAATGGTTTAAAATAAAAGCTTCGTTCAAATATCTAAAGGTTCAATTTCGAAACAGATCGATTACTGGCCAGTTTGTTTTAGTTTCTATTTTGAAATGCTGTGTACCAACGTTAAGATTCAAATCTTTTTTTAATAAGTTTCCTGGTAGAGACTAGGCTCCTTTCACTTGAAAATAACCAACTTCTGCCCCCGTCTTTGTAGAAGCTTTTCCGAGATATCTATACGAATATTATAAAGAGGAAAGATTTGTTTGTTTGTTTGAATTGAATAAGCTCCGAAACTACTGAACCGATTTGAAATTTTTTCACCATTAGAATTCTACATTATTCCTGATAAATAAAAACTATAGAATATTTTCAAAAAAGTTAGGGATCCGTATGAAAACTTGATAATGCAACCCAAGGTGTAAAAAAAATTACATAAAAAGTCCTTATATCGCGTACGCTGCGGAAACGATTGACAATAGAACAAAGTAATGTACTACACAGTTATATAGAAAATATTAATATATATAAAAAAATCTGCAACACTATGCGTCTTACTATTACAGTTATATCACAATAACTACTTTTCCATGTTAAAATATACAATATAGTACAATAGAAACGACGAAAAATCCTTATATCGCATAAGCTGAGCAAATTATTGACAATAGAGCAAAGTGATGTACTACAGTTTCATAGAGGACATCATAACTCTACAAAATCGTCTGCATTACCATATGTCTAACTATTACAATTATGTCACAATAAGTACTTTTTCATGTGCTAACTAATATTATAAAGAGGAAAGATTTGCTTGTTGAAATCACACTAACACTCTGGTGCAATATTCTACGCAAATTTAATAATGAACCAAAAAAAATCGTTACTATTAATTAATTTTAATTACTGATCCCTAGTTATAAGCCAACTAACATTAAGGATTGTAAAATTATCTGAATTAATAAATTTAATTATTATTTTTATTTTCGTTTTGCAATCAGCCTAGCCATTATAAAACGGGCTGATTGTATGATCCGGCGACTACATGTACAATAACTATAGAAAATGTAGAACAAAAAGTCAAAGCAACGACAGCCAAGGTGCTACCAGCACCTTGGTTGTCATTGATCCTAGGTTATATAATGTTTCAGTTCCTAAAAAAAAAGAAAAAAAAGAAACACATCAGAGCATTAGACTCGGGCCTACATTAGTTCGAATACAAGGATAAACATTTTCAAAAGAAACGTATACCTACAAACACAAATTATACAAAACAAAACTCCCTTCGTAAATTCCAAATTGAGGAACTGAGTATCGAATTTCTTAGAACGAATACTCACATATAAAAGTATAAGTGTAAAAGTAACAACACAAGTATAAAGTAAAGTGTATAGAGTACGCGCGAAGTATCGACAAATTACTAAAACACGGCCCGTGTACGATATTTCAGAATATGAGTGAAAATTTTCCTCCAATCTTTGCTTAGAGTAAATAATGGTACAGATAGGCTGATCGTATTCTTCGCTTTTTTTTGTTTGAATTCTATTAGACTAGTTTGTTAGGGGAAATCTACTTATAAACTTGGTATTTATTTCAGCGAAGTCTGATAAGATTCGAATATAAAAGAACAACGGTATTCTCAATAGCATTGGTAAATTCTCTTATTAATCAACTCTTCACTGAGCTTTTATATATACTGTTGTACGTACATGTATATACTACATTTTGTGTTGCAAGTCCAATTTTTTTATTATATAGCAAATCTTTTCGTTAGGTTTCGTTATAGTACAGGCAGTGAAGCTTTACTCCGGGATCAAAAGAATAAGTTCAATTTAGATTCATCCTTGTAGGCAAAATATCGTATCTCTAGCATCTACCCCTGACTTATCTACACGTCCCCGCTCCAGGTTGTCGATACCGCGCACATTAGTACAGAGTACAGATGTGTGGAGTCACCCCCTAAATTATTTCGACATATGCAAATTTGTGAGCACCTACAGATGTTAGCATAGATTAGTAAAGCTTAGACACGACTTTTAGTAACTTTGTAGTGTCCTGGTTACTTTGTTTCCTTAAAAAAGTGTAAAAATATAGGCATGTATTTTTATTGGTATAGGTAATTGGAAACCTTTATACTGTCTTGTGGTTTTATTGTTTCATGTGTGATTAGTGTTATTTCGTATTCTGATCTGTGAACAATATTCTAGCCACGGCTTTGTACGACTTCCTCCGCGATAAAAAGTTGACAATATTTTATTTAGGTCTACAACTTCATCTATGCTAAATTTCAGACCGATCCGTTTAGGTATTAGCTAGAATTAAAATATAGGATGAAGAGGTAATATCCAAACTTTAGAATTAAAATATTGGTGTGACATAAATGAGACCGAACACACCTAGACAATTGTTACAAACAAACTGTCTGATTCTAGATAACCTATTAGTATCCATGGAGACTACAATTCCGCCATCCAATCAATATTACACACAAAATTGCAACGTGACACACCAAAGCTTCAAAAGCCAAACAAAAAACCTATAAAGAGCTCCATTTTCCCTGATACCTCTAAGCCCCATCTATTCCTAACTCTATGTTACCCGCTCCTGCCAAAAAAGCGGCGCAGTTGTAAAATTGTCTAACTACCTCCCGCGCGCTCATTACGCCGCGTGCGTGCCCTACACACGGTGGCACGTATCGCGGGACATGTCTGGAGATACATAACATTTATGCTAAGATGAGACGTAAGAATATCAGAAATCTTCCGAGAAGCGCTCGACGTTTAACAATGTCACATCGCAAGCTCATTGTGACCGTTACTACCGTTAGTAAAAAACCAACTCGCAAGTCACTCATGCTTAGCAATTCTACTGTTAACTTGTTTATTATTAAACTGATGAACTCGTACTAATTATTGTGTAAACCCTCATCTCGTTGTCAAGCTGTACGTAGGTTGTACAATATTACTGAAATTTCAATGAATTCTGTATGATATTCAAAACGGGTTTCCCAAAATTTCTAATTGATTTGGGAAACCCTTTGTAACCATATGCGTAAAGAGAGTCCTAGAGAGTGTTAAAAGTGGTATTTATCAGATTATTGAGTTTGATAACATTAGGAAGTTGTATTTTTATGTTCTTACAGGCAATCAATAAAAGCATTATCCCCAGACAGCTCTTCCACCGTATCCCTTGTGTAGCGCACTCACGCGGAGATCGCGATTCTAACTCGTGTTCTCTTTCTAGTTTCCAACCCTCCTCCCGGCCCCCTAACCCCCCACCCTAATTCCTTACATATTTAAATTCCACTTCGCGAGGAGTCCTCATATTGTCTCCATATGATTTTTCGCGTATTCCACTCGGATCTTCGGCTTAACTTTTTAATATGTGAAGCCTCTCTGTCAAGAATGCTTTCAATTTTTGGAGGTAGATTAGGTTTTTGAGTTGATGGTACATTCTTGTATAATATTTTGTTAAAATACTTGAGACAACCGCCGAAGCGCAAGTAACACTCTCCCTGCGACATTTTTGTGCTGCACCTAAACAATATTGTTTTAACACTTTCATGCCCCAAGACGCAGATGTCGTTCTCCAGCCCCGTGTGCGTGGATCGCACCGGTAGAGGCTAGGCAGTAAATGCGTTAATGTACGAGCTTCTGTCCGCGACTTCGCTCATGTGCCAGTTACATTAAATGTAGCTTAGAGCCAGCTCAGCCTCATCAGCACACACGTCCAGTCCACTGATGGCGTTCAGGACACATCAGGCCAGGCGTGTCAGAACCACCACACTTGGCAGGTGGATTGGTAATCAATGACAATGAGGATATTTCAGTGTTCGCTGTAGAGGTGTTAATTAAACGGAAGGAAGCTGTTCATAGGAGCAGCATCACAATCAGGGATTTTCAGCAAAAATCCCTGATTACTACTACTATAGAGTAGCACTTATCGCTCCGGAAAAAAGTAACTAACATCAGGGATTTTTTTAGATTTATAGCAGAAGTTCCGGAGATTATTCACTATCTTCATACTTTACCTCTTAATTAGAAGATTTACAGCCGGTTATTCAAACGCTTGTTATTTTTGACAATGCTTTAATTTTTTTGTTAACCTCTAGTGTGTAGGAGAACCGAGATTGGTTTAGCTGTCTTCATTGATTGTGTGGAGGAACCAAGACTTCGTTCGTAAAACAAATAAACAAAACAGTCAGGGTAAGGGCTATAAGTGCTACATATGCTATATTAGTGCTTTGTATAGGAGTGTAGTCCCTCTACGTAAAGCACGATTTCATATTTTTACGAACCAAGTTAAAGAGGTTAACAAAAAGTTTAAACTATTGTCAACAATAACAAGCATTCGAAAAACTTGCTGTTATTAGTGTAAAATGTTTAACGAAAACTAATTTTGAGACGAGAGTAACGATTATCTAAAATACTATTTAGCAAAGTTAGCTGAAGGCCGAACGTAACATTATATTTATGTATTGTGTGCGCAGTTGGGTAAAGATCTTTTGGACGTACAAAACCTTGTCATTGAAATAATCATACGAAAGTAGGTGAAAATGTAGCCTGGTTATTAGGCTATTTGTTATTAAGAGAACTTCACATGTAAGTTGGTATAGGTAAAAGTATTATTTCGAGAAACATCTCCATTTTTTGTTTTGCGTCAGTGCAGAGTGTGGAGCCAAAGGAATCATGTTTAGAATTCATTTGTATCAATTCGATTCCTGCTAATGTAGTCGGATTCCTGTTAATGTAGTCGAATTAAAACAAATAAATTATAATAGTGACATTAAATTTCTTCCAAATTTAACAGTCCTAAGTAAAAAAGTCAATAGTGAATGCTATATTTTGTCCTTTATACCTTACATGACTCTTGGACACGTCAGATATGTCAAATTACAGTAAATATATAAAACTATAAAATAAAGTGGTTGCTTTAATCTCACTATACGTTCAACTCTATCTTTTGTAAGGTAACGTGACCAAGAAAACTTAACCTTGTTAGATATGTCTTAACTAAAGCCATAATATACCTAGCTTTAGAACTTTGTGAACAATTTATTTCAGCTAGAATTCATTCAAAACCCAAAAATGCAGAAAATGTTACTGTAAACCATTCTCTAGCTATAAAATTTGAATATGCGACGTTTACACATCGTCTAAGTTGAAACAGATGGGCGGATCTAATAGCAATGCTAAACTATTGTAACAGGTGCCTTCCGCCATTTTATTTACGGAATACGAATTTAACCAAATTAGTGAATAAGTACCTATGTCTAATATAGTTGTAGAGTCGGTTTCGATTTAGGATTCCAATCTAATGCCAGGCTTCTATCAAAACGCACTCATGAGGTTACCGAGATGCTGCAGTGCATCGAGCATGTTCTCTGAAGCGGGAGTGGCCGACTTCTTCGCCATCGTCCGTTCTCGCGTAGCATCTTTCTGGGGTAGGTTAGTCCGCTCTAAAAATAGTATTTTGAAGGCTGTCTCTGACCAGGTACACAAAAATTATATTTTTATGCACTGGATTTCCCTTCATATGGAGGGAAACAGGAAGTGACGTGCGGTAGCTTTGCGCCGTGTTATTTTTGACAATTTTAATTCTATTTTTGTATATTTTCGAAACTGTGTGATTTTTTTGTGATATGAGTTTTTATGCCTGAAATAAACGATTATTACGATTATTATTATTTATTATAAAACGAGGAAAATAGAGTTCACATGTAATAATTATGATGTTTTCACAAAAAAACAACTAAAAGACTTCAAATTCATAAACAAATTCATATTTTTAAGCTATTCGGGAACTTTTTTTAACTCTCGGGGGGAAATGGATCAATTTATGTTATTTCAGGTCTAGGTTTTGTCAGGCTTTAGTCAAAATAAAGCAGATATCCAATCAGTAGTTTTAGCGTATCAAAATTTGAGGCAAACATCCATTTAGTAGTTATAACGTTCTCTTCGACCAAATCACAAAGTTTCGCCGAAGGTAATTTAGTAATAAAAAATACCAAATAAACTCCTAACATTTAAGACTTCCTATAAAACTAATGAATTCGTATTCAAGCTTTTTCTATTCATGCTAAGTTCTTGAAAGTTTCGCGAAATAAATGGAAAAGTTTATTTTGTATAAACGATAATTAGTTGCTGAAATTGCTTGGCCTTCACGGAAACCATTTTCTTGTCATTCTATTAAAAAAGGATCAATCACGAACCTTCCAGGTTAGGTGGTACCCAGGGGTTCTTCGATTACTAGGTATATGATGCATTGCATGACGACCTCTGTGGCGCGGTGGGCGAAGGTTCCCCTGCGAAGCAGGTTGCGGGTTCGATTCCCGCCTTGGGACAAATGTGTGTACGATCTGCAGGCATTTGTTCGGAGTGTTTTGGTCGTTTTCTATGTTTAATAAAAAATATCTATGTATGTAATGTGTTGCATTATGTATATCTGTTATCTAGTACCCATAACACAAGCTCTGCTTAGCTTGGGGCTAGATAATGCTGTGTGAATTGTCCAGCATTATCTTTTATTTATTTGATTTAAGATAACAAGAAGTGCCCATACTTCTACGTTCTTATAAAATATGTACATACAAAGTAGATATTTTACGGGATATTTGGTGACCACGGTCGAAATGTGGTCGAGGTAGGAACAACCACGATAGCTTTCAGAAAATTATGACAAAACGTGTTCTGGACGAGTGCCTACATGATTTCGAAAATCATTTGTCCGCGTAACGGATTCCCGTTAGAGGTAGCCAGGGCGGCTTAGGAGCCGTTAGAAACCATTATCAAACCAGAGACTGACTACATTTGACGACAGTATCGAGATATGATCGTGACGTCTGATATTCGTATGGGATTCACATAGTCTACCTGTCCACACAGTAGAGGCGTTGTACCAAACCAGAGACCGAGTACATTTGACGACAGTACCGAGATGTGATCGTGACGTCTCATATTCGTATGGGATTCACGTAGTTGCCTGTCCGTACAGTAGAGGCGCTGTACCAAACCCTATGCGAAAAGGAGACGTTGCGGTCGCGTCTCATTATTGTCGTCAAAATAGACTCTCCTACAGTTTTGTTAAGGTGCAGATATTTGTAGAATTTTTTCTAGAAACTTATTTGTCTTGTTTCTTTCCAGGGTCGTGCAAAGCGGATAACTACTAAGGTAAGACACAGTGAATTCCATAATTTATTTTTAAATATTACTAATTTGGCACCTCCAACATTTTTCACGCGCGGCAGAGCCAAATCGCATGAGCCACATTTTTGCTGCCCGGAGGCACAGACTCATTGCCAATAAGGTAGATATTACGTAACTCCGACATTTCACATTCATTTACCAAATAAAGCAGTTGCAAAAAACAGCGAATCAATCAGGCGCTACATACTCGCATTATGCCCATAGCATATTAAAAATAAAATATTATTGTTGTGGAGGCGACCGCCTCCCCAAGTGGGGTATAATAAATTCATTTGGCGTAGTTTTTCAGTAATACCCTATTGGTGGAAAAATGACTACTTTTCATTTTGAATAGGCCCGCGTGGAATATCTTCTTTCTCGCTCTGTCATTAGTTTTTTGTCGTGTTCCGTTTTTAAAATGATTTTGGCGCGTTTGGGCGGTCATCGTTCGCTTGTGTGGGTCAGCGATGATGCCGGCGTGTCCTTGTGTGAATGTACTTTGCGAATTATAAAATGCAAGCGTTTTATTCGGGCTTTTGTTTTAAAGTAGGGTGGGTATGTAGGCTCGCTCACCCCGCGCTGCGCTTATAGCTAGGGATGCTTAATGAGAACTATGATTGCGTAGCGGTGTTCAATTTGTTTGCATATTGTCTCTCATGATTAAAAACTTTACAACATAAACCTACTTAGTATAGTAGAACATAACATAAGTCTACATATCTATGGCTGGTGGACAGCGAAAATGGAAGCACTGATGCGGAAATGTTACGTAAGCATGATTTATCAAAAATTGCCAAGAAAATTTTACGCATAGCAGGTGGAAAAAAGGGGGGAGGCTTCTGACAGTTTTCAATCGAGTGAAAATTGCCAAAAGCTTCCCCAAGAAAAACATCACCATTTAGTAGTAAAACCTTCACAATGCCCATACTTCCCAAAGATTACCAGGTAGAAAATGCTGTACAGCATTATGTTTGCCTATGTACAACTTATGTGCTATACTACTCTTTTCAAACTTACAATTTTTACTTCAAAGTCTACCTATCTCAGTCCGCACCCCTCAAATGCAACAAGATCATTATCATTCTTGACCGTATAACGCTCCGAACCCCTTACAAACGACCTTCGCACCACTAACCCACTCCCACACGTCTACGCTGCCCTTAAGTTCGCTCCCTTAGGACTGGCCTTACCCCTTCTCAAGGTGACGCTGCATTCTCACAATGCCCCTAGAGGGGTGATTTGTAGGGTGTTACTGATGTAGGTCTTCAATGTACGGAGGCGTAAGGTGTGAACAAGTAAGCATCCTTGTTGCATGAACGACGATAATTTTTAATGATTTAATGAACAAAAGGAAAGACATTTTTTGTAAAGTTTAAGCGATTCCAAATTAAATGATAGTTTTTATCTTTGAATCAAACAGAACCAACCTTCAGGTTTAATTAGTTTTATTGGTGGTAATCTGTGAGGATCAAAGGAAACTCGAAAAACTCAAGAAAAAAATGACAAACGCTGCTGGGTATGGGCCGCTTCCTTCGATCAAAAATAAGTAGTTCGCGGCCTCCCGGAAATTTTTGATCGAAGGCCGCTTCCTATAACGAAGGACAAAACACAACAAAAACAAATGTCGAATTGAAACGTCAATGCACAAACTCTCTCATTGTCGTAAGAATATTGAAACAAATAAATTTGATTGAAGGCAGAGTTCATTTGTTTCAAAATCAATAACATTTTGTTTCATAATTGACAATAATTACTATTTATACATAAAATTTGAGTTGTTTAAGTTCTTATTTTGTAAGCCTAAAGCAATAAGCTTATTGTTTTTTTTTAAATCTATTTACTTCGGTTTCCTCTGCGCTATTCTGCACTATTTGGTCCTAGGCGATACTTTCTTCAGTCCCAGCATGACTACTAAACGTTTCTTGATGGTATTTCCTGTTTCTTTATTTTTACTATATTTTTTTATTAAGTGTTGAACTTTAGCTATAAATTAATCGACCTTCCCCATTTTCATACAGTAACAGATGAACCTGCCTCTCCCAAGGTGCCATAATTACCACGTACAATAGATATGGTTTTGTTTTTTCTTTGATATAGAAATTTATCTGCATATTTTTTTTTTGTATTTTTGATGTTTTGTAAAACTAAATATTGAAAAATAGATGATGTATAAAGACTCAACCGCAATATTTCTAAACGTGACTTCACCGTTCACCATGAAGACTAAGCGGACTTTTTTTAAGAAAAAAAGAAAGAATATTAATAATAAATAATAAATAAATAATGCTGGACAATTCACACAGCATTATCTAGCCCCAAGCTAAGCAGAGCTTGTGTTATGGGTACTAGATAACTGATATACATAATATAATACAATACATAGATAGATATTTTTTATTATACATAGAAAACGACCAGAACACCCTGAACAAATGTCTGCAGATCGTACACACATTTGTCCCGAGGCGGGAATCGAACCCGCAACCTCCTGCGTCGCAGGCAGACCTTCGCCCACCGCGCCACATCGGTCGTCAAAAGATGTGGTGTGTTATAAATATTATTTATAACACACCACACGAACAACAAACATGATGGTTTTATCATTTATTTATTTCTAATTTTATTTTGACTCAAGGAACAGAAGACCTTTGAGTTGATAAACTGAACGGTGACGTCACAGAAAAGGGCGTTTTATTTTTACTTCTTTTCCAATTAAAAAAATTGCAATTATTTTTTTTCGATAATGAACTAAAATAAATCTCACTAATATTATAAACGTGAAAGTTTAGATGGATGGATGGATAGATGGATGGATGTTTGTTCCTTTATCACGCCAGAACGGCAGAACGGATCTGGATGAAATTTGGCACAGAGATAGATTATAGTCTGGAATAGGACATAGGCTACTTTTTATCCCGGAATTCCCACGGGAACTACGCGGGTGAAACCGCGAGGCGCTGCTAGTAATCTATAAAAAGTCTTTGCATATAACCTAATTAGCAGGCGGATGGTGATCGCAGTATATACAGATGTATGCATCTGCCCTTCCTCTTGTAATGCACAGATCACTATATAAGTACCAGTTGTAATGTCCCGCAGTCGGCTCTTACGGCCCGTATTATGAAAGGTTTCTCAGTCATAGATCTATGCTTGAGTGACGTTTATGCCATAGAAAAGCGTTGCTCAAACATAGATCGATGACTGAGCAACCTTTCATAATACGGGCCTACGACCTCCACGGACCGAGTCGGTTCTCACGGCGCGACCGGCGAGCTATACTTAGGTAACATCCCTCTATCTCCATGTCTCGCCCTTCCTCCGTCTGTCAGGATGCAAGCGATGCGTCACCCCTCGAGCTTAGGGATACAATACATTATCGATTGTGTGTGGACTACTTTCAGCTTCACACAAAGTTTATCCTGTTCTAATTGTAGCTCAAAAATATGTTGCACTCAAGAGTTTGAAGAAAATATTTTTTATTGCTTTATTTTATTTGCTTCTAACTTCTTCGAGGCTTCGTCAGAATTTAGGTGAGGTTGGCAACAGTTAGTATTTAAAGCCATTGTGCAGTTAAAACGGCTTAATAAATACCGACACGATTTAACTTAGCTTTGTCTGATTTAAGAAGTTGCGAAAGTATAAGAAATTAATAGCATCGCCTTGTAAAATCACGTAATGGTTTTAAATAAACTTAGTAAGCATTAGTGTGAAATAAATGAAATTAACTCTAAAACTGACTGCAACCGACGCTGACGGCCATGTACAACAACTCCTTGCACAGTGACATGCCTTTCTGGGTCGCATCGCTGAAGCTGGGCAGTGAACGCGTTAAGCTTCACTGATAGGTCCATGATTCACATTCAATCACTCTTGGATTAGTCTACATTCTGTGAGATACCTACACTTACACACTTACCTACAAAGCAATTGTCTGTTACTTAAACAGCTGAACGAATCTTAAATAAATTCAGCAAAGCGGTAAATGATATCTCGAGGTCGGACATAGGCTACTTGAAGAGCGCATGCGAAACCGCGCGCAGAAACTAGTAACATTATAAATTGGAAAGTATTTCTGTCTTTCGTTCTATCAGTCACCTTGACCTTACCTTTTCACGTTTTCCCAGTAGTTCTGTGCAGTAGTTATGTGCATCAAAAAATATTTTAATTGCAATAATGTAAGGCAATGAAATTCAGCAAATGCCAAAATGACAGGAGACATCAAAATGACAGAAAACGTCAAAACTTAAAAAAACGACGTAAAAAAGACAGTAAATGTCATGATTTATCACCAAAGTAAGCAAAATAAAAAAAATAAAAACTGTGTTAAAAAGTGTTGGCGTTAAACTGAACAGGGGAGGTCACCTTGATGCAGCTTTATGCTTCTAACTCAATAATTTTTTTCGTTTCACCCGCGTCCAAACAGACGCCCCTCGGGTTCTGTCGGAGTCTAGACGTTGCTCGCGGTTGCTTCCTGTCTGTCTACACTTTGGTCTCCTTCCTTTTGTATGTACAAATGCACTTGACTAGATACGAGTACCTATTAGCTTTATGAAGGTAATAATTAATAGCACATGTCAGTTGGCCATGTTACTAATTAGCCGTATAAAGTTAATGTTTGTAGAAGAAATGACATTTTAAAGGAAAGTTTATAAGTTTTTTTAATGGGTATATCCGGTTTCTGAAAGTTTGTGCTAATAAAAGCAGCATTTTTTTGCATTCTATGGGTTATGTTGTTCCCAGAGAATAGATATTTACGTGAAAACTACGGTAGATGTTTGTTCCTTATGATTAGTTTTCTAGTTTTAACTTGATGACAATTTTAGATATCATATTTGATGATCTGACAAGAAACCAACGACTTAAAAGACAGTAATACCTTTACAATATCTGAAATTTGTTTAATTACTTAATTATACTTATTCCATTTTTAATCTTACTCAAAGAATATTTTTCCCTAAAAAGATCATCATTTAATCTATCAAAAGCTTAACCATCTCAAAAGCTCATCTCATTTTCAAGATTTCTACGATTTATAATTGATTTCAAACAATAAACTTATCAAATGTCATCCAAAGGGTTACATCACTGAAATAACTTTTAATTGATGATGAAATCCAAGAGGATAAAATGACCGAGAATATTCCACAAACCTTATCCAAGGGGATCTTCCGGGAGTCCAATACTTTCGTGTTTTAATATGTTTATGCCTTACCCACTGACATAGTAACTTAAAAATTCCCCCCTAGGCCGTAACAGGCGGTAACTCAGTAATACGACAGCTATGACGGTTCTCGTTCTTTGCATCCAAGATATTCATGACAACACAATAATACCATAACCAATAAACTACTCGATGGAACGGCGAACTAGTACCAATCAGAAAACAAACATATCGTGACTCCTTCCCATAGACATCGCCGCAAATCATGGTTAACCCGGAAAAAACGCAAAAAAACGGCATTGTTTCTACTAATAAAAACTTCTAATAAACATGCAACTAAGCTACAAGCTTCCGGGCAAATAAAACATAAAAATATATCCTATTTTCATAGGGCGGGGGAGGGAGGCAGTCACCCTATCTGCGCAAAAACCCGAAAACATCGAAATGAAAATGAGTGTAGGGAGGCGCGCCTCTGTGTTGGTAATTCATTTTTAACATTAAGCTTGTGTGGGTTTTAAAGTACAGGCGAGGAGGAAATGTTTCAGCTAATTTGTAATTATCATTATGATTATTGAAATTATATGTGATAATGAGGAGTAGGTGAGAAAATTAACTAATATATAGGTTAATTACATAGTGCTTTCCGAGTTATGCTGGTATTAAAGCAGGGTCTTAGCAGCAGCAACTATAATTAGCTGTTTTTATATACTTTTTTGGTGGTGACGCCCATATTTCGAGAGACTGGCCGTCATTCCCGACTTCCGGACATTTTGACTTGTGAGGATGAGTAAAAGCTTCTAGAGCAAGACATGTTTTATGTATTTACAAACAATGAGTAGGTACGTATATAGGTGGTATTGAGGGAATACTTGACATGACTTTAAAAAAAAGTATATATAAATAAATACGCTATTATTTTTAAAAGTTTAGGTAAAATATGCAAAAAATTTAACTTTATGAACGGCTGAGACAAAAAAGTCTTCTAAAAAGAACTACGGCTACCTTACTTAAGGATAATCCTTTGGTTTCTGTAAGTGACGCTAAGTCCTTCGGTGTATTATTATTACAATATTTGGATATTTCAATACCTACTTCCTCATTATCAAAGGTCTTTAAACTGATTTATTCAGTGATCATGTAATTTGAACCTAATCAATTAATCTGGGAAACTATGCCAGAGCTTTTTACTCTTCTGAGCGTTGAAAACCAAAAGTTTAGCAAAGTGTGCAAAAGTTGAGGTTTCATCTTTTGGAGCTTATTATCTAATGCGTGTGGGGGCGCGCGCTGTTGACGACTGTACCGGGAGCTCGCATTGTGCTCCACACACACCACGCACTAGCGAGAACATAAAACGCAATTTTGTATTAGATTTAATTTGAGTCGCACATGCGTGGCTGTGTGCGTGCCTACGTCAGTGTGCTACGCTTCCTACGCACAAATTGATTACGATCGTCGCCGAAAAGGAATTTGCATACACGTGGAAGCTTTTTTCTCTTTCTGCGGAAAAATCAATCCATCCCGTTTGTATTAAATTTCCCGCTGATTTAGTTGTTCTTTATTCGAATTTTTAGCTGGTGCCGATGGTACCATAGAGATCGGTTCGAAGTTTGAATCGAACGCCCGCGCTCGGGACGAGAGGTTGTGTAAGGAGGTTCCAAGTGATGGAATGCATGGTCTGCGATAGTTGGAGCATAGTTGTGTGTAGTTAGGGGTGCGGGGGTGCCAACGTCTCAGTAGCGTCGCGGCCTCCGCCCGCCGCGGCGCCGCGCCACCGAATGAGAGCCCGATTTAAAAACTATACTCTGAACCGCGCAGCGAGCGCCCGTAATACCACCCCCCGCGTAATGATTTTTTGGCGATGAATTTATATTCGCGCGCGAGCGGTGCCACTTTTTCGACCCCCCCACGACCCCCACCCCCGCTCATTAACGCAACCCAGATATGCAATTCTGATCTTTGACGAGGAGGCTGTAGTGTCGGCGGGCGCCTCGCCGGGAGAGGTGGCCCGTTTTGTTTTTTCCCGCCCGGTTCATTATTGATGGCATCGGACGGTAATGCGGAAGCATGTGTGAACGTTTCATTACAAAAGGTGGACGCGGCCGGTGTTAATATTGCAGACCGGCCGGACCCGACCGACAGGGTGGACGCCTCTAAAAAACTTTTTGGGAAAAGAACTACAAATTAAACTATTAAATTTTCGGAATTTAGGGTTCGGTTTGGGGAGTTTTCAAGTTTGAGCGCGCTTTCCCGGGGTTAGTTGCGAACTATCGCGACGCGTGAAAGTTTCCGAAGTTTCGCTAAAGTTGGTCACGTGCGTGTGTGGGCAGCGGCCGCCCGCGCGCGCCGCTCGACACTCGCACTGGCTTTTTATTCTTTTTTTTAAATTCCATTCCTTCTTTTTACAGAATTACCAAACAGTTTTTATTCGGAGAATTTTTCGACGCGTTGAACTAGATTTTTGCCGCGTTTTCGGACATTGACTGTGATTTTGTTGAACTCTTGTTGATTGTTTTGTTGATAATTTTTGAGTGATTGGCGCCAAGGCTCTACGAATCAAAGGTAAGTCATTTATATATGTATAAGGCATGGATATTTCACACCTCATTTTTTTATTTTAGTCATTAGACTTCACAAAAAAGTTTTTAATTAATCGAAACGCCGTCGGGATTAAATTAATATCCTATGATTATGTACTTATCTCATTTCGTTTACTAGTTTTTTTCCTTTTCACGAGCTTTTATTAAATTTCATTAAAAAAAATGCTTACATATGAATTCTCGCTTAAAAATATGGAATATTTTAGCATCTTCATTCATTTAAAACTCACACTTTTTAATGCATTCTGAAGACGTATTAAATCTACATAATTGAACAATACCGGAAGTAAAAATTATTCATCTTCAATAATTAAATTTAATAAGTAGCTATAAATAAGTTTATCTTCAAATCCAAAGACGTTTAACCCTCGCCTGTCCAGTCCATCGCATTGTGATGCTAATCCGCAGGGCACTTGCACGTCGAAGCTGCAAGCCCGAGCTCGACACATTAGATCTTGTTTAAAATCTTGCATAAAATTATACATAGAAATTCTTGCACTCCGACCGTTGGATTTTGCATTAAATTATAGATTCGTAGTTGCAGTCCGATGACCTTCTCGTCTTTTTAAAGTCAAATTATAATTTTTGTCACTAATTTACGCATTTTAAAAGTTATGCTGAATCATTTTTCTTTAAAATAACTAACAGGGAAAATAGGTCAGAGAATACCTAACTTCGAAGGAGATGCTATCCCGTTTATTTCCACATTGTTTTTTTTATATTTTTCAGGTTTATAAATGTACTGTACTTATTTTCTCAAGGTAATAATAAAAAAAAAACCACAGATTTAATGAAAAAAATCTATACCGTTGCAAACCTAAATCGGTCAAACCTATGTTTATTTATCCGATATTCGCAGCACGTGCAAAACCGCAAATATCATATCACACTAATAGAAAAACTAGGACAAAATAGATAACTCACTATTTGACCTTCCACTTTCAGTGGCAAAAATTATCTTATCTTTCTATCTTTGCCCCAAAAAGACACCAAATGATGAATCGCAAACGTTTGTCACATTCAGTGTTTTACCGCGCGACCCATCCGCACATTCGTGAGGCGGCGCGCAAGATGTCTCTAAGGTCTAGCTGCAGACGTCGGCTTGCTGCAAACAGTTCGTTGCAAGACCCCTGTCTACACTCCGCTGACCGCTCTATTGTACATTTTGTCTATTGTCTGCCAAATTAAAAGCATAGATGTTAACGGGTTTGGACAGGATTATTGTCAAATAAGAGCAAATAAAATGGGCTACCATTAAAATGTTGAGCTTATTTTGCGATCTTTCGAAGGATAAATGGGGAAGATATTTTGATTCATATCGTTTGAACAAAGTTCGTAGCTGAGACATTAATTCAAGGTAAGATTTACATTTATAAAACAGGTTAAAATAAAAAACTGCATAGTCAGTAAGCGTTATAACAAGTCCAGCATCACGACTGAAAAATAAATTGAAACAGTAATATGCTTAGAAGCTTGTTTCGGCATGAATTTGCTAGTCGATAATCAATTATCTAAGTCGCAGCATCCACAGACGGCATCGATCCAAACATCCAGAAAGCCAGACTAGAAAAAAGTAAAAAACGGTGACAGACTCATTCCGAGCGCCTCCTTTCTAATCGCACCCCCACGCACGCGCGAGTTTTTAATTGCATCCCACCTCCCCGGAAAAAGGGCGATGGATTAGCATACAGCCTCTACATCGCAGAAACAGCGCACCCCTTCAGTTTTTGCGGAGCGCCCGCCATATTTTCGCGGTATTTTTTTGGAGGGAGGTTGCGTGCGCGCCTCGCAGGCTGGCAGTCAGTCGGCGTCGCCGGCCGCACCATGTGCACGCGCCACTCTCTCTCGCTTCTTTCTGCCCTCGAACAAACACGCGATAAACTCTTAAGTGAAACTTAGTGTTGTGCCCAGGATTTGATTTTCTTTTAAACCGGTAAGTTATTTGTCTAGTTATCGGATGACGTTAGAACTAGCAAAATTTGGCGATAACGGGGAGCAAGGTCGCATTGATAAAATTATTTGCACAAAAAAAATGTGTTAGACTGATTCGGATAACCTCATTTCGTACAACGCGCTATTGTGCTACAGATTATACATATTTATGTGAGTACATAATATGTTCCAATTAATAAATAGCTTCACTTTCAACTCTTGGTATAATAGTTTCTAACTTTGACAAAGTTTTAAAAGTATTCCGTTATCATCGGACGATACTACATAATTCGATTTATATAATAAGCGATTCAGGTAGATAATACACATAAGTAGGTACCTACTTATAATTTACGCCACAGAGTGCCGAATCTAATCAACAAGCTACAACTAAAACTAAATCATCAGCTCAATGGACTCTTTTATCGCTTTAATTTTACAACTATTTGTAACTTACAAAGTTTTAATACCTCAATTAAAAATGTATTGCGTACATCAGATATCTAGGTATCCATAGCACAAGCTCTGTTTGGGGTTAGGTGACGCTGTTAGAATTGTCCAGCATTAGTAAAAAACACTTATTAACTAGTTCCAGCAAAAGGGCATGTTAGTTTTTAAAAATAACTAGGTACGTGACTTGTAAATCAAATAAACTGCTCATAATTTGAACGAAACTCTGGTAAATCTTCGGCGTAACGATGACAATAATATTCGGTTACGAATCTGACTTAGATTTTAAAACACTTCTCGTGATAATATTTACAGTTCCAGTTAGTTTAACATTCTGTTATTTGATCATTCTATTGATTTAAACTGGCCTAGCAGTTTTAAATATAGCTAAATAGACATCATTAATGTACGGAAGACGTTCATGTGAGGCTTGAAAAAGTTATGTAAATGACTGTAAATTGTTAGATAAATGTCGATTCTGAATTATAATAAAATGAGAAACTCCTATTTTATAACTATCTTATCCTACTAACTAAACATTCTGCCATTCAATTTACCGGATTGATTTTCTTATTTTGCGAATACATTGGATAAAAGTTTATATATAAATAATCAGTAACTATTTCTAAAACTTCTAAAACGATCATCGCAACGACAGTGTTATTGCAAATGATAGAATAAAAAAAGGTTAAAAGTGTGGTAGTCACTGTCTTCTACATTTTGAAATCCACCTCTTATAGAAGTTACCTATGTATTTTATCTGAGCTGTAACTTGAAATGTTACTTATCTATATATAATATCTGAATATAAATTTTCTATTGTATAAAAGCAGTTATTAATAGAAGAATCATCCAACGTTTGATTGAATACCTTATTAGACGAGTTATTGAGGAAAATACAGAACCTAAGTCAAAAGTGTGACCTTCCTCGAATATGATTTACCTAATTTAAATAATATTCAGTTGAGTTTACTTGTAGATTATTTGCAACAGTCTGCAGGTAGCTCAATTCTTTCAGTTGTAAATACTAGTTTTAATTCAATTCTATTATTTGATTGTAGTTTTCTTTGTTAGTAAAGACTTCTTTGTATGATAAAAAAAAATTGATACTAAAGTTAACTATGACACTAATAAACTCTAAGCTTAGTATTCAACAAATCTAGTTACTTGTAAATCTTTTATTTTTAAGAAATTTTCATAAATTATAATCGAAATGTAAACCATAAATAGATATATAGATAGATATTGTGTATTGTCTCAAAGAATACATGTTTTCTAGTAAGTTCAGTATAGTGCCTTAAATCTTTAATTAGATCTCCCTTGACACTAAGGTTCTCTAAAAATAGGAGTAAAGATAATTTGTAAACAAGGTAGGCCGTTACGCACACAAACATAGCGTTGTTTTCGTCTAGCCGTGTGGCGCGGTGTGCAGTTGCACACAAGAGATCCAGCAATCAAACGCATTTGTCCAGCGATCAGTGAGTAACAACACTTCAACTTACCTATAGACGCTCCTTTTTACTCAATTAAAATTTGAACTTTTAAAAATCATAAATCAGTTTCAATCATTCAAAAAATCATTTAAATCCATTTAATTTTTACCTAATATCAAATCATTCATAGTTATATATATTTAAATCATTGCTTTAATTTAAAATAACAGTTGCTGTTAAGTTATAAAATAACAGTTATTGCAACTAGGATAGAAATGACAACGTCACCTACAATGCACTATTTCGTAGCACGTCTACGAATCGCTACGAATGCAGCTCGTAGACATTTGGTCTATGATTTCGTAGCACTTTGCTACGCGGATTACCGACTGCATTATAATTTATTACTATTTATACTACGAAAATTAAAATAAATAAATAATACAGGTTATTTTACACATCATCATAATCTATCTGAATAGTCTAAGGACTTATTTCCACGCACGCGGAATGGGAAGGAGAGGTTTGAAAACATCTATTATAGCGCTTAAGTTCATCACATTTACGTATTCCATATAATAGGACCTGTGTTCTTGGCTAGCCTCGGTGGAAACTGGCCGCCGTGGATGAAATTCAACAAACACCAAAGACATCATAACCATCGTCATGTATTTTTGATGTTATTGGGAGATTTTAAAATAATAACTACTGATCTAGAGTGAAAAACATCTATAAAGATATTTTATTTCACCGGTGAATCGAACAAGCGACATAAATAGACTTATGTATGTATTAAGGTGGATACTGACTGGTGTTACAGACCGTAATGTAACGTGTTACACAGCTCACGTTCGTGCAGTCAGTACAGGAAAAGAAGGGCTCGTAACTTTCAACGAGACGGATTTTGAAATGTTTTCTAGCGTACGGCGTACCGTATCATGCTCTCTGCGAATACATTACGCTCCATAGCTAGGCTTAAGATTACTTTTAAATGAAGTTTTGTAAGTAAATCTAACTAATAAAACTCGCATAAAAATTAGGAAACTGGTTTTTGACAGCTTTCGAATTTAAAAAATAACATAACAATTTTAAATGGAAAATCTAAACTGTAAATCTCGGTTTCACAGTTCTTAACTGGCATGATAAACTGATTTATAAAACGCATTGTTTTTAAAATAATCATGCAAAAGGACCTCCTTTTGCATGATTCTTTTGAGGTTCTTTTGAGGAAGAACGTATGTAGAATTAGATTATCGCTGAAGAAGCTATCAACGTGTGTTAAAAGCTTCTTCAGCGATAGTCAAGTTCTTAAGACTAGGCCGAAAGTAAAAAAAAAAAACAATCTGTTTGGATCTTTTAGTGTTACAACTTATTATGTACTTGGTTCTAGAAAACTAGATTTTTAAAAAGAATGTTGTACAAAATGTTTAATTTTATCAGTTTTTCTTTTTAGTTATCATTCCTCTTTTTAGTTATCATTTCCTCTTTTTAGTTATCGTTTCATTCGTCTCTCGTCCGTTTTGAACCTGTTTGACTGAGCCAGGACAAATACGCCTTGTTGAAGTTTGTGCTCTTGTTTTTGTGATTGTCTAGCTGTTACCTTGTTTTTTGTAATTATTATCCGTTTCGAAAGTTTTTATATTCAAAGATATCTTTGTTGATATAAATAAGCTTAGATTCCAGAAGCGAGTACAGTTTTTCCGCATCACGCACGTCAGCGTGACATAGAAACTAAATTCTGCAAAAACTCTATTTCATTATCAATTCCTAGAACTTGGGTAAATAATGACAACTCGACGCTAAAGGTTAAAGAATAGTTATGATGCAATAAATTATAATAAGGTTAGGATAAATGAACTTTGTGAATCATAGGTGCATGTACTCCGTGCACTTGATGCGAGCTGTTTACACTTACCGACACGACTCATTTGTTTCTAGGGAAAACCTATTGGAATGGGAAATTAAACGTGGAGAATGGAATACGTGGAGGTTTTTGTAGACAAAGATTACTATGTCTTTAAACGTAAATTATATTTAGAACCCGCCTTTAAATCAAAAATATAACTTAACAATAATCAAAAGTACATTGACAAAAATGTAATTTGAAGTAAAAATAATAAAAAATCGATTTAGTCCGATAGTTAGATTATCAGAAGATATTGGACTCATATTTTTTTGTCAATCAAACCAAAAATGGCAAAGATACAGCGCGTCAAAGTTTGGGAGTAAGGCTCGTGACGTCACTCCGTGCTAAAAAGTGTCGCCCGGCGTGACGTCACGCGGAACTTTAACTGGCTATATCTTCAAAATGTTTTGTTTAATTGACAAAAGATTAAATATGTGTCCAATATCTTCCGATAATCTAACTGAAGATTAGATTAATTTAGGAAACTGGCCTATTTAGCAAAATCCCAGAATAAGTTTAGCAGTTCTACGAGTATTGTTTATTAAGTACAGTAACTAACACGATTTATAATATCAATTACACTAGTTACATAAGATTAAAGCACATTATTTATAATTATTATCTAATAAGTTATAATTTTACAAAAAAAATCAAAATTGAATATTAATAACCCTCCCCTGTCGGTAGTCGGGTAAAAATTAAGTAATTTTTGATCTGAAAGATCAAAAAAAAGGCAAATAAATTAAAATTTTCTAGCTTCCGTCTACGGCTTTGCACGCATTTTTACACGATACATATTTCCTTTGTGTTATTTCAGTCTAAAACCACATCTATGTACAATTTCAGCTCGATCCATCCAGACAATTTTGACACGAGAGGTATCAAACATCCATTCATCCAGCATTTGCTTTTATAATATTAGTTTGACTAGTGTAAAGAGGGCTCTGTGGGCTTTAGTGTAATAACTCTTTTATTTTCCTTTGCTAACTCGACTACTAAAGTATAAACTTAATACATACACATAGATAGATATTTCATCTTAACATAGAAACTTCCCGGAATACCCTGATCAAATACCTGCAAGTACAAACATTTATCCCGAGGCCGGGAATCGAACTTGCAAACTCCTGCGTCGCAAGACAATCTTCACCCCCTGCGACACTGGGGTCCTCTACAACTTTATTGGATATTTATTAATATATCACAATGATTGAACGTTATAAAACTTGGTCTAATAGTCCGTCGGAAGCGGGTGACGCTCATTTTTATCTGCCACCAGCCAATGAACTGAGATAAGGGCTCTAGCGCACCTAGGTTTATCTGTTTAGTTAATTTTAAGAATTGCTCAGGATTTTTTTATATTACTAAAGTCAACAGTAACTTCATAGCCGTTAAATCGCAAATAGTAGATGGAGAAGACAGAGGTTTTGGTCCAGTAATGGGACTGTAGAGCTGTGCGTCCTGAACATCGGAATCGACGCGTACGCAGCTTTCGCGGTAGGGTTTGTTCACGGGAATTCCCGGTTCTGAATTTCCAGAGAATTGCCTATTCTGAATTTCTCGGCTATTTCCGAAATGTTTGGGTGATTGAAGAATCGAGAATCGTTTGATCATTTCCAGCATACAATACAATACTTTTTAATACGAACTTGTTTCATTATTCATTATTGTTATTCTCAAAAAATCTAATATCTGTGTTTTACGCGAGTACTTGCACAAAGACTTGTAGTAGCTTTTACGGTCCCACCGTACCTTTTTACGTCTAAAAAGCTGAACGGATGTCAATGAAATTTGGTAGGGTTGTAAACAATATTCCGGGGATAGACATAAGGTACTTGAAACACGCGTGCGAAGTGACGGGTAGAAGCTAGTACTTTTATATAATAGTATAATTAAAGCGAAGCCTTGAGCATACTGTCTCGAAGTCAAACACAGATGTTCTAATAGCAGCTACGCTGACGTTCCAGTTTGCTAAATCTATTTTTTTATCGAATGTGTCTTGAACCGTAGGTTTGGCTGGATGTATCTCCATAAGTCAATACTAAGATGCAAGAGAAATAACTTCATAATATGTTGTTTTCTTACAACTCCACTAGAAGATAGTGCTTGTTGCCCGTGGCTTGATATGCATTTTTTCTGGGATAAAAAGTAGCCTACACAGTATAAAGATATACAGATGTGGATAAAAAGTAACCTTTACATAATGTTATTCCAGGTTCAAATCTTTGTACTAAGTGCAAAATTTCATCCCGATCCATTCAGTTGTTTTCGCGTTTACTTTGATCAAACATCTTTACAATAACATAACTCACAAACTATCATCTTTATAATCTTAGTAGGATAGGATTGGTTACCCGGCACTCGCCGTCAAAGCTCCAAGACGGGATGAGTTTTTCCGACATCTTCAAAAACCATGGCCTATATTTACTATACCTACGGCTAATATTACTATACCTACTATATTCACGGCTAATTTACACCAGAGCATTGAATTATATACGCAAACCCTTCTTCGTCAACTTCCTATATCGAAAAACGGCTCAGCATTTTTTGAGTTTATCGCGTTCGGATAAACAATTCAAGTTTTACATATAGTTGTAAATCGGTAGTGCTCTAACCAAGACAGGCTGACTCCTAGATAACAATAAACTGACCGCAGGACCTGGTACTATGTAAAATCATCTGTTCGGAAGAATTCAAACTTTTGCATATATTACCATGCGATAGTTTAAAAAATATATTTAATTAACAATCAATCATGCAAAAACCATATTAACAATTAAAAATTCGTAATTTGTTCATCAATAAATAATAATTAATTAAACTTCGAGAAAAAACAAAGAGGTACCGGATAAATACTCGATGTAATCAATTTAACTTTAAACAATTATTCGATTTAATTTAGTTCCTATCATATAAATGCTGCTTTAAGTGCTGCAGTAGGTCTAATAGATTTCAGGAATTCCTAAATTTAGATTGAAGTGTAACTTTCCTGTTAGTGCATACATGTTATTAGTCCAAACTGTATACCTATGCTAAGCAGATAAGAGGTACAGTTAGCAACGTAATGTGTATTAATAGACCTCTTTATCAATTTATGTATGTAGCGAAATCATTTAGTAATTTTCGCAACAGTATTGCCATACAGCGAGGGAATGCACCCAGCGTCTTGGGGACGCTACAGATTGGTATTGATTTGGATCATATGAGGTTTCTCTACCTTTACAGGAGTCTGCCGCTAGCTCAACTGTTTCAATTGTAAATAGTAGTTTCACTGCTTCCACAAGTACAAGTGGATGAAAAAAATAAGTGAAAAGAAAATCAATTACACATTATTTCTTTCTTTCTTTTAAATTTGACTTATGCGTATATTGTAAGTGTAAGCCTAAGGAAAAAAGTTCTGACAAATCTGACATTTAAATTGTTTCTACGAATTATTATAAATTACCATTAGAATACATAAAATTAAATGTGGTTGGTCAATTTTTGTACTTACGAGTAGTACTTTTTGATTGTTTACGTGCGACGCCGCGGCGGATCGCTAGGACTTGCTAATAATGTTGTAGACACTTTTGTGCGCGTCTACTAACGCCTAGACTGATCACGTGACTAACAGGAAGTGGAACTTGGTAATATTTCAATAATATTAGGTTTAATAACAAACAATATAATAAATATGTAGGTTTTAGTTTAGTCTTATCGCCTGTTTTTGCGGCTGTGTGACCTTTAAATAGGTAGGTATTATTATATCATGTTTATGTTAGTAGGACTAGATTCCGGGCTCCACACTCGTTACATCTACCAAAACTTTAAAATTTTATTTATATCATGGGAAGAGATAAAACGTAGCCTAATAATGCCTGTTTGAATTTGACTTAGGTAATAACCAAATGGTAAAATAAGGCCAGTATAAGTAAGGTAGTAAGACTTATCACTTGAGGCCCACGTCCAGCTGTGGACTGGTAAATATTGTTGATGCAAACCTTTGCGATGAATCATTTCAGTCAAAAAACTTGATCTAAATGAATGTTAAACCGCTGACGGTCACCGATTGTTTGGTTCTCGGTAAGTACCTCCGATTGTCAATTGTGTGTCTCTGCTAACGCAGCGTTCTGGTAAAACTTAACTACGCAAGGATTTTAGGCAATCAAGGCAATGGTTTAGCCACGTAGGTAGTTGGGAAATGGCTTCACATCTGAGTGGATTGGGTTTAAATAGGTAATAGGGTAATTGTAAGTCAGTTTATGATTTTTCACGTAGTTACGTCTACAATAGTAAGTTAAAAAGGTACTTATTACGAAAGACAGCTTCTAAGGTAACAGTGGAAAACATTTCCCAAACAGGAAATGTTTTGAACAGGAGAACCGGCCCTATTTGGGTCGAAGGCAGTCGACGCAAAAAAAATTACACTCTTCACTGATTAAAATTTCATTTTCGGCTCGATAAGTACCTCTCCACTGTTGGACGGTTAAAATGGTTTGGTTGGTTTTGATGTAACATGGTCGAAACATCGAGATTTAAATGAAAAGTTGTCAATAAAATAAAAACTATATTGGCATAATATCTGTCATAATAGGTACCAGCATGATTTAGTAGTACCACAGATATAATTAACTAGCAGCGCCTTGCGGTTTCACCCGCGTAGTTCCCGTTCCCGTGGGAATTCCGGGATAAAAAGTAGCCTATGTTCTATTCCAGACTATAATCTATCTTTGTGCCAAATTTCATCCAGATCCATTCAGCCGTTCTGGCGTGATAAAGGAACAAACATCCATCCATCTATCCATCCATCTAAACTTTCACGTTTATAATATAAGTGAGATGAGATAATACTATACCTGCTAGGTATTATTGGTGGAAGTACCCAGCCACTAACTCTGTACGCGAGATAAACATTTTTAAATGTCGGATATTATTTACCATTAAATATGAGAGGATTGATAAGCCTAGAAGTAGTATTAAATATCTGTGGCCTAGGCGATAGGACAAGCTCTTAAAAAATTCAATAACAAACTCTATTCCTACAAAATTAGGTTTATTTCTGCGTAACCTCATCCACCTCCTAGATAGTTCCTCATTTTACAGAATTGTCAGAAAGTTTCTACCATGGAGGTTTGCTTCGAATACTTAATACGAGACTTTTCTTCGAATAGGCCACCTACCGGGCTCTCCTGTTTCAGATACAACGACAATTTGTAGATTTCCGGTTATTACTAAAGTAGGCATTTTTAGATACAAGACATTCCTCAAAGACTTTTTATTGATCATATTTTGAATAACATTACTCTACAATTTATAAATGCGAAAATGTACCTACCCATTCAAAAGTCAATAATTTTATTTCTTTTGGCTTACAAAAAAGCACTTAGACAAGTCAAATTTTATACATAAACAACAACTTTATAAATAGTAATTATCAAACAAGAATCAAAATGTTATTGATTTTGTTCGCTTCAATTTTTTGTCCACTTGTGGAAGAAGCGGAAAATTGATTTATTACATTGTTAGTCTTTCAAGAGAGAAATACTAGACGGACCATGCCTACTGGAATTTTGCATTGGTGCACTTTTAGAGTTGAATATTAGATAATTACCAAAGAAAATTACAATCAAATAATAAAATTAAATTAAAACTAGTATTTACAATTGAAACAATTGAGCTAACTGCAGACTGTTGCAATCAATCTACAGGTAGCTCAACTGATTCTTATCAATACCAGTCGGAAGCGAGTAGATAATTAGATAGTTTTTCTATAAAAATAAAAACAAACTTCAATTTTTTTACGGTACCACGTCGTGGTCATTTTCCATTTAATAGCGAAACATTTTCCAAATCGCTCCACATTTGACGGAGAAACGAACATACAAAAAAAAATACAGCCGAACCTAAAACCTCGTATTATATTTTTCGTTTCGTCGGTTAAAAACTAGAACTTTCATAAAGAAATAGATAGGTAGGTACCTACCTAAGCTCGTTTGCATCAAACTCTCTAATCTATTTATGCAGTGTATTGTATTGTATTAGTTATCTAGTACGCACTCATAACTTAAGGTCTGCTTAGCTTGGGGCTAGATGATGCTTTGTGAATTGTCCAATTTTTTTTAATATATTCATTCTAAGCTAGCTGGTGTTCGGGGCAGCCCGTGACTTTCAAGGTAGCTTATGTATATCCCCGGGATACCATTTACCTCCCTGGCAAATTTCATGCAGCCGCTTATACGACAAGTTAATTTCGAATCTCACTAATATTATAAACGTGAAAGTTTAGATGGATGGATGGATAGATAGATGGATGGATGTTTGTTCCTTTATCACGCCAGAACGGCAAAACGGATCTGGATGAAATTTGGCACAGAGATAGATTATAGTCTGGAATCGGACATAGGCTACTTTTTATTCCGAAATTCCTACGGGAACGGGAAGTACGCGGGTGAAACCGCGAGGTGCTGCTAGTGTATAATAAATATCATATGGATTTGAGTGACATTGCAGCGGTGGTCATTTGAGGTTTGAGTTTTTTAAATTTGCGTTCAGAAGATAATTTCAAAATAATGTTATGTAGAGTAATACATAAAGGTGGGTAATTAGTCAGTTTCCTGCGTTTAGCGTTACTAATGTTTTTGTTGTAGTGTTTATTGTAACCGAAGCCTAGAATATTTGTTTGTGTACCGCCGTCCGGCTAAAGTCGCCCATTTCAGTTGTTGTGACTTGCAAACGATCACTTCTTTTATATATAATTATTTTAATCATACCGATCTCTACTTATCTATGAAATCAAAACTTTGGGTAGTCATTAATAAATAATGCTGGACAATTCACATATCTTGCCTTCAGCTAAGCAGAGCTTGTTTTATGAGTACTAGAAAACTGATATACATAATACAATACAATACGTAGATATTTTTACTATACATAGACAACATCCAAAACACCCTGGACAAATATCTGCAGATCGTACAAACATTTGCGGACAGGAGGTTGCGGGTTCGATTCCCGTCTCGGGATAAATCTTTGTACGATCGGCAGACCTTTGGGGTGGATGTTTTCTATGTATAATAAAAAATCTTTATATAGTATTGCTATAAATATATCAGTTATCTATCTAGTACCCATAATACAAGCTCTGTTTAGCTCGGGGCTAGATGATGCTGAGTGAATTCTCCAGGATAATTTATTTATTATTTATGTCTACAAATCAAATAAGCTTTCTAAGTAAATATCATTTCCAAAGTCGCGTTTGTGACTTTTCTCAAACATCACGAGTATCATTTTATACAGGGAGTTCAATTTGCTAAAAGACAATCGCTAAAGTACCTTAATGACCTTTACGTTCAACGTGACAAGGTCTATTTTTACTGGGCAGCCTCAAAAACTGAGACTTAGCTGTTCATTTTCCGCAATCTATCTAATTCGGCTGGTATCTCGAGAAATGTTCGCAATCTCTTGCACTGATAGCAGGCGGCCCTGCCCTAGCCAGTAGGGATGGGACACCGTCGATGAAAGTATCGATAGCGCTGTTGCGGTTGCGGCGTCATATTCGACCCCTCAACCCATGGATATCGTAAGAGAGGAGGCATATCCAGAAGTGGACGTATGTGTTCTGGTGTGTATCGATAGTTCCCCTTTTAACAAGTAACACGAGTATAGCATATATTATATTATATAGAGAGCTTGCTATTACATGCCAAAATCCAAGACTACCGACTCCTGGCGTCCAGATCAGACCAATCGCTTCACTGTAGCCGGACACAGTATAGTGCACGAGTATCTGCGCAAACACTGTAACAATGGCATCATCACAAAAGCACAATATAGACACATTTTGGTATTTAAATGGCAATTCAAGACGTTTTTAAAGAAAAAAAATGCAAAGGCCAGGCTATATAATATTGAGGGTAAAGTGATTACTATTCATTTGATTCATGAAGAAAAAGAAGTTGAGATGAACAAAGTACGTTTTGTGTAAATTAAATTTTCATCGATAAGAAGTAAACTATCGAGTTCAATGGCCATCCCTTGCCGCTGCACTTGCCTTATCAAAAACCTAACGATTCAAATGGCGTGTACAAATATTAACATATTTGCATAGAAAAACGCGATTTATCTTTCTAGTGGTTTATTTTTTATTTTGCAATGTCAGGAGTTTACGATTTTATACATACAACGACCTAATAGAGTACCTAGTTACATTTGTTGTTACGGCGGTGTTACGGCGTTATGTAACGTGTTACACAGCTCACGTTCGCGCAGTCAGTTCGGGGAAAGAGACGCGAGCAACGAGACGGATTATTGACGTTTCATGCTCACTGCGAATGTCACATTACGCCACGTAACACGGGTCAGTACCCCGGTTTATATTTTTTATAGTAGAACTACCTTCTGCCGCGGGTTCACACGTACTATTAGGTAGGTCGCGACGTACACTGAGATGACAGATTGTTTTCCGCTCGTACGAGAAAATTTTATAAGGTAAGTTCGAGTGGTTTTTTTTTTACGTTCAAGCTTACCGAAACGCATTCAGAGGTTGAGTCGAGGTGAAGTCGAGGTCGTGGTAACGACTAGAGATTATGGAGGTTAGTAAGTGATCGTGGGCTAATATGAAAACATATCGTTTGTAGTTACTTGTGCACTGAATCGGTATTGGAGCGTACCGATACCGTAGCGAGCCTCTACCGATGCCAGAGACTGGTATTTCTGCCGATGATCAGCGCAGACAAGCCACCTAAACTATGTAGTTGGTATTTTGGGCTGATCAACAGCTTGTTTGTGTTTTTTGCTTGCTCAATCGTTGAGAGTGAAGTAGGTAGTTAGTCGATACAAAAAGTGGCCGCCACAATAATAAGTCTTCCGTCTGCGTCCACCTAAAGATTACCTATTTACTAAGTATAATAGCTTTAAGTCGATTACATAAACAAGGTATGTATTATAGTTTTTAGATTGTAAAAGTGAACGACCGAAGAGGTTAAAAAACCTTTATAAAAAGAAACAAGGAAGAAAGTATTCCTTTATCAAGAGAGTATAAAGTAGGTGCTTGAGTGATTACGACTACCAGCTAGCGAACACGGCTTTACTTGAAAAATACGAACATCGAAGTTTAGGTAAATAAATAATGCTGGACAATTCACACAGCATTATCTAGCCCCAAGCTAAGCAGAGCTTGTGTTTTGGGTACCTACTAGATAACTGATATACAAAATACAAAACAATACATAGATAGATATTTTTTATTATACATAGACTAAAACGACCAGGACACCCTGAACAATTTTCTGCAGATCGTACAAACATTTGTCCCGAGGCGGGAATCGAACCCGCAACCTCCTGCGTCGCAGGCAGACCTTCGCCCACCGCGCCACAGAGGTCGTCCTTTGGGTGCCACCAGGTGCACCATTATTTAGTAGTAGTCTGCGTGCAGTTTTTGTTTTTAAATATTTATCAAAATGACACGGTATATTAGGAACTACAATCCATTTCACATAGGAATCGTTCGCTGGCAGGTCACTTTTGTTTGTTTCACGCCTAATTAATTAACATTAAATTAAATAATTTTCGAAAACCAAATATAAATATAAAAATACATGTATTTGATTTACATAATTAATTATTTCTTTATACATATATATAGCAGACAGCTTAGGTATATTTCGCGAAATGGTTAGGTATATAATATTTCGCCAGAATAGTAGATACCTATGCATTTGTGAAATAAATTGGAAAAATATTCTGGCATGGTTCCTTTGTGTAATGTACACTAACCAAAAATAGGGTTATTTAATTCAGACAGAAAACTCTCTATTGATACAAAGACATACTCTTTACCATACAAAGACAAAATACAATACAGAAAGAAATGCTTAGAATCGCAGTAGTACTAGTGGCCTTATCGCTATGAGCGATCTCTTCCAGGCAACCTGGGGGTGCACTGGACATTATATCTTATGACTAACGCTGTGACTTCTACATTTACAACCACTAATCTATAAAACAAGAAAATATAATGTTGTGAAGTACTTTCGTATTTTAGAACAGAGCTGACAATAATAACAGATAATGCGTTGACAAATAAACAATGTTCCGCCCTGAACCTTCAGGATCCTGTGTTCCCTCTCGGTCCTTTCCCTCGGCTCGTAAGTAAACATTACATACCCGAACAAAACCTGTAAAGCCTTCAACCTCCATTCACACACGCACACTAGCGCGCCTCACTTGTCATTGGTCAACTTTCACTTTCGCACAGAACCTACATATTTGAAATTCCGCACGCGTTGACGCGATTGGCTGGCCCAACTTTGACCTTTGATGCTATTGGTCGGCTTAGGTTAGGTATTTGAACACGGAAATAATGTGTTCGGATATGTGATGTTTAGGTTTTGATTTTATGTTATTTACGTCGTTGTACGCAAGCGTGGGGTCGGGTTAGAACCGTTTAGATTTTAGATTTCGCTGAGACCCGCCCTTACCTAAATTTAAGGCAAGCATTGCTTTCTCGCGGCTTAAAACCTCTGGGATTATTAACGGACTAATCTTTACTTAATTTCTGTGTTTTATATCGAATTACCAGCAATTTTACTGTTTCGATATCCGTATAATATTACAATAAAATTAAACATATAAAACGCAAAGTGCTTTAAACCTTGCATGAGTCTTAGATACGTCAGAGTATTCAAATTACACAAGTTAAGCAAAGCTATAACCTATAGGCAGTTACCCATACTGACGTCAGTGAACAGAAAACAAAATATTATGTACATTCAAAGTCAAGTCAAGACCCCAGGTAGCGGGGACTGACTTTTTCGTCCTCGCTCAAACTTAACTGTTAAAAACAAATTGACCAATTTGGCTCGAAAGTCATTAGTATTTGTTGGATACAAAAAAATAATAAAAACTATTAAAAACTCCCGACTTAATTTTTCTCCCTTTTTTTCTCTAAATTATGAGAGGACAAAGTAAAGAATTTAGTTACAAATTTAGCTAAAAGCCATAAAATGAAACTAGACGATTATTTTGATACGTCATTTATACCACTTCTGCCATTTTGATACTTGATTGTAATAGTGTCCGCCAACCATAGAGAAGCACTCCAAAAACATAACCATTTTATCTCGTTCTCGTGGCCGGTCTAGGTCTCACCCCTTCAAGATTAAGAATTCCCAACTTCTGTTACATCACGTCGGGGTCACCAGTTTGGGGGAGAAGGTCGAACTTTCCCTAAATAGTTACAGTAGAACTAGAGTCTGCTGCTGATGATGATTATTCGTCAATAATCATCATCAGCAGCTAATCAATTGTAATTATTTGAGGAAAATACCACCTTCTCTTCCAAGCCCACGCTTCGCGAGTAACCTGTAGATGAATCTTTTCACGGGTCGCCACAAACATATATCTTTTTTTTTTATATCGTAATAAAAAATCATAGTTTTAATTTCTAATTGCTGTAGTTTGTCGAAACTATGCTTTTACTAATATCACTATTTATCTTGTTACAGGTTTATAAAAGGAAGAGTTAAGAGGGCTATTTAAAAATACAGGTATGCATAGTTTTAGTTTTGATAAACATAATTATGCAACACGTAGAAAAGTACTTTAGAGGAAATGTTACTTAAAAAGTACATAAAGGTTGTTAAAGTTAATTTGGGTGTAATAAAAGTTAATAATGATTTATCAAGAATATGTAATCTCTCTCACATTTTTTATTTACCAAAAGTGCTACCCCAACATTTGACCTACAAAACGCTGGGTACGAACTTTATCTTAAAGATAGGTACTGAAAGTCATAAACAATATAGTAAATGCGACAATACTTACCTACATCTCAACAACTAGTCATTTAAACAAGTCATTGGACAAAAAGTAACCTTTCTTACTGCAATTTTTCAGACTATATTTCTGAGAAATTTTACCTAATTTAGTAATTAAAGGAACACAATGAAACCCTTTCATTAAATTAGAACAGAAAAGAAAACACTTACAAAATACTTACACAAAACTATTGGCCATTTATTTCAGTCTTCAGTGTCACCTACATTTCATATAGAGACTAAAATTTTTAAATATGTCTTAAGGTCTAAGACTAAAAGCAAAGCAGTAGGCCGTAGCTAGTAATAGAAACATGCACTAAGCGATACAGTGGACTCTTATATTTTTATATTATCTTTAATTAGCGAGTCCAATGATAAAAAGGTCACAAAATGGCGGCGAGAATTAACCTAAGCTAGATAAAAGTCTAAAATTTAGACTTTTTGCAAGATAAACACTATATTTTGCATAATCTTTGCACTGTTCGCCTAACTTGGTAGGTACAGCGCGTCCGATAACGAACTGCTAGAGTGTGAGCAGTACAATACTCGCTCTGTACAAGTTTTACGAGCTTACATTAATACTTTTTGTACACAAACTAAGAATATTCTAGAAAATAAGGATAAGTCCTTACTTTATTTTTACTATCATCAACAACGACAAGAGTGAATAAGTGTCTTCTCTCAAAAACACAGGTCTTACTAGACTTAGGTATGTCTTCCACAAGATCATCAGGAAATTGTCGTTTTTGACATAAGATTTCATATATTAAATGAAATCTTGTGTGTAAAAGTTAACCGACGAAGCTGCCAATTCCTGAATATCATTTGGTGAACACCAGCCTAAGAATTAAAACGTTTAAATGATGTTAGTAAAAGCATAATCAAGCCCGTTGTCCACGGATTGGAATATTTACAGAGTGGGGAAAACAGTTCAAGTTAAATACAAGAGGTTAGAACAAACAAGGTTTTATAAAGTTATTTATTCTCACAGCAAGGACGTTAACAAGACCCAAAGTAATCGGACAAAGTACAGGCACATGAGGATTGACTGCTGGTCGTTGCGGTCACGGTGTAAGAATCGACCCCTCCACCCCAGCCAGTTGATGTCGTAAGAGCTGAAAAAAAAACCTGCTAGAAGAAGGGCAGTAGCTTCCTTCTGAGTACTTTAACGCCTTCACTGCGATCACCAATCCGTCCGCCAAGCGTACTGGTTAAGGCAAAATCCCCTTCTTAGGGGAGGCACGTTCAGTGGATGTATACTCGTATATACTGTGAAGGTATAGTGCACTTAGCAAATACAATGCCCAAGACGCATATGACGTTCTAATACACCTCCGTGAGCAGGCTGGGCAGTGAATGCGACATAACACCAGGGTCAGTTTCTTGTTCTAGCAATTCTAGCATCAAAAATATAGGTAACTATTATCTGTGTCCCTCTAGTAGAACAGATATCACTAAGCCTCTTGCATTCATATCAGAAAAATCAATAAAACGTTTGTCAAAAACTAGTCGCTCACTAAGCACTGAAACCTAACCCAGATAAGATATGGCCTAGGTCTTGATAAAACGCTAAATTTACAAAAAACCTGATAACGGCTCTCCATCTAGTACACTTCTGTTGTCTAACGTGAACTATTTTATCCACTTTACTAAGTTAGTAAGTTTTTAGTGAGTAAGTGTTTTAAACTGTGACATCACATCTAAAGCTGATTCCACACTAACCCGTTGATCCTGCGCCTGACCTAGCCCCGGTCGTGTTAGTCCGCCTTCCCATAATCAGAGTGAAATAATAGAGAGTGCCTGTGTTTGCGCGCACACTTGGACACTATTATGTCCTGCGAATCTTCGACTAGGAGGTCATGATCATCATCATCTGCCTCCCCTGGTAATCTTCCTATCTCGGTTCTAGAGTGCGATGTATTATTTGTTAACAAAGCGTTCACAAAACCAAAGAATTATTGGATTATTTGGAGCAAAGCGCAGAAGTGTGAATCAATTTAAAGCTTTGAAAGTTTTCATTCATCATTTTATTAATCTCTCGTCTGTTTTCGAACTCCTATTTGTATAATTTTCGCTGCCCATGTGCAATTATACATTTTTGGAGTACCTACATGTTATTTTATCAGGCCTAAAAGCCCAACTCTTCTCACGTTTACTAATAAGAAGCTTATTTACAAGATAGTATACAGAAGGGTGTTAAACCCTTTTGTGTAAACATAATAGACATAAATGAAACAAACCTCGGCACACCTTTGCCCATTCACGCAATTCAATGGGTCACCCTTTACCGTTGGCCTAAGATAGAAGATGTAGAGTATTTAGGTCCCTATTTCTTACAAAACCGTTGGCAAATTCAAGTGTTAAAATTATGATTATTCGTTTTCAAAAAGATCTTCACAAACATGGCCGTTTTGTATCTTTGATTTAGGCTATTTATCTTGTTACCAATACAAAATGGTCCAACGCCTTACGTGTTAGCTATATGTATTTTCATAGATGCATGTAGATAAAGCTGTTTTTTGGTTACGAGGGGGACGACCGTTCTTTCATGACATTGCTTATCTACTACTGTTTCTGTTGTGTTTTTAGGGTTCCGTAGTCAACAAGAAGCCCATATACCTAGTTTCGTCCGTCTGTCCGTCTCTTGTCTATATTTTACCTAGTTGTAATTTACTATTGTCTCTTTATATTTATGTCTTAGTCTGTATTAGTGGGTATTATTTGGCTATAAATATAAAAAGCGCTAATTAGTAAAGTAATTCTGCTTCTTAATCTAATGGAGTCTTCACACCTAACTCAGTTCGCCGACTTTAGTGTGTTGACTCCCTAAGTTAAACATCCTATGGCATGTGTTCAGCCAAAAACTAAGCAAACCTATGTCATGAATTGGGTATGCTTAGTTTTGGGCTGAACATTGATATGAAATATCCAAAAAATTTTATTTATGTGTTTTATATTTACGATAAAACAGTTTTTGGAAATGTTACATAATTTATATCTATGCACTAGATACCACTCACCTACCTAAGGCGAGATATGATTTCCTTTTATCTGAGATAAAGACTTAGAAACTAGGTATTTTTATTATCAGCACTATGTGCATTAAAATAACGATGATAACGGATAGCTGCACTAACATTTTGAACAGAAACTCTTTTTGGTTCTCTCTGCCTCACTTACTGGAAATATACTTACATATTTGGGTAGGTATATCTATTGATGAAGATTGTTAAAAAGTATGTATATTTATAATAATAATTGTAACGTCCGCAAATAAATATTTCGATTTAAAACAACACAAGTAGGTGCTCTACATTTTTTAAGCTACTTACGTTTTATTCAAGTATAACGTGACCGAAACCGTGAGCAAAAGCTCTACCATAAAATGAAAGATAACAAGCCATAGTATAATTTTTGTAATACTACGTTTAATTTAGAGTATGATTTTCTCAAAATATTGATTTAAAAGTTTTTTTACGAATTGGGCAAACATTCTTCGATGTTTTTACTGTTTTGACGAATAGTTATTCATTGCCAATTTCATAAACTACGTTAAAAAAGGAGCTTTTTCAATCAATGCAAATAATACACGAAAAAAATCATTCAAACTAAAAACTTGAACAATAAGAAGTCCTAATAATTCTTCAGAAGTTTTCATGAAATAGCTGAAGAGAAGGAAGCCATTGGAATAACTCAAAATTAAAAGTTTCCAAGTTGCGTTTGTATGTAAATCTTACTTTAGTATTGTCTTGGAAACCTGTGAATGTTCAGCGCCTTTTATTACAACAAAAGTTAATGTTTGGCACAAGTTTTATTCAGAATAATAAAAAATAAGTTGAATACACTTAATCTGGCGCCATCCCGCGGCGAAAATGAGAATGAAATAGAAAAATAATAGACAAGAAATAAATACTAGCTGCTATGCTGAGGCTTAACACCAACGGGCTTTACCAGCTTTGCCTCCCATGGATAGTGCCTCATTGGCTCTTATAATTAGGAGGTAATGCCATGCTCTCCACGCTAGGCATACGGGTCGGGTATCGCAGTTCGGTGGTGGAACGGTTCTACTAAGGGGCACTGCTGCCGCCCCCTGAAGAATTCCTTAGTCGCCTCTTACCACACCCGTAAGAAGAGTTGGAGTATTACCCGAATATTACTGCACATTATTATTATTCAGTACCTAGGTACTTTTTTATCTAATAAATCTGTATTTATTCCTGAAAGGTTACCTACATTTCTTAATAAGTACCACGTGAGCGAATTCGCAGGCACTGGCTTATGTAAGATAATTTCATATGACTCAAAATGTTTTAACAAATTATTTGATGATATTGCAAATACTTTTTACTGTGATGATATCGCATTCGTGACTCATAATAAATTGGTACCTGTTTCACCAAATTCAATATACGAAATCAACACATAAAAATCGCAGTAACGGTTAAAACGTTAAACTGACATTTGCGTTCGATGTGTACCGACACTACCTACGTACGTAATTTATTTTCTAGTATACGTATGTAAAAACATTTCTGACATTTCTAGACTTTTGCTCTGAAAGAAATAAAGGTTTTTTGGGTTTATGGCGAAAAACAGGAAGAAAACAGATCAAAATTATCTTTTGTTGAGTTGCTCTACAAAAAAACATGTTTACGTACGTAACGAAGTAAATAGCGTTTTTGGTGCACCGTAAAAATGACATATTCTGTCTGTGCATTCAAATATTGAAGGTTAGTCATCTCACTATCTCATCTCACTATCTCATCTCACTATCTCATCTCACTATCTCACTAATATTATAAACGTGAAAGTTTAGATGGATGGATGGATAGATAGATGGATGGATGTTTGTTCCTTTATCACGCCAGAACGGCAAAACGGATCTGGATGAAATTTGGCACAGAGATATATTATAGTCTGGAATAGGACTCGATACTTTTTATCCCGAAATTCCTACGGGAACGGGAACTACGCGGGTGAAACCGCGAGGCGCTGCTAGTTAATAATAAATTTAATATAAATAAAGTAAATACAATAATAATTACAACTAATATTTACACTTAAATCTATTTTCTAAAAATCTAAGCCGTCACCAGAAGGCAAAGTGCCCAGAATGCTGGCAGCATTGCCACGTTGAATGGCAATGCTAATTCGTTGACCGAAATAAAAGCCAGCATTCCGATCACCTGTGGACTCTATTAGGAGTTTTGCTAGATCTTTGTATATTCCATGTGCCCCAGGACCCCAAGGACCTAGGGTTTCCACCCCAAACGGCTCGAATAGGTAACCTCGGTCAAGATTAGCGTATTTCCGCCGTTTGAGGGACTCCGCTGATGTTGCTGCGGAGCCGGCCCTTACTGATGTCCCTGCAAGATGAGAAGGTGCTAGGGTATCTACACAAGTGGCATCCCAAACTAAAGGCCGACCCATTTTCCAAGGAATCAGAGTCATACCGTCAGGCCTTTTACCATCATCTCGCATTAGGCCACGTGGTTCGAGAGTAGCTGCCATACTGACGCTGGTAAAAGCCCGACGGATGATGTCATTAATTGAACTATGACGGGACACACGTCCTGCACTAGAGACACATGCCAGTGCATGGTGACCGAACTTATCAACGGTTTCACCGCACTGGCAACGGTGTGCAACTATAGTATTAAGTATACTATAATGAATTTATAAATATAATAATTAAATATATACTAACGGTTATTAATTATATATATACTATAATAAAGTTCAATTTGAACTTGTACCTCTGTATGTTTAAATGGGGTTTGTACGTAAACCGTAGACGGGCGTAGAGTCTAGTGGCACACTAATGAACAGTTTGTAAACAAGTAGGTAACATGATAACCTATCATTGTTACCGAGATCTCTCCTTATTGTCTAACCTTGTTTTCAAAAAACAACCTGACTTTTAAAACCCTCAACTTAGACGTATAATCAAGAGGTTAAGGTATATATTTGATCAGCAAATGCGTAGATAAAATTGTAAGGTTGAATGTAAGAAATGCGCTAGTTAGAACTATGGCCTGGACTTTGCAGATGTCATTGTTGTTCTACTTGGAAATATGGTGAAGTTTGAATGTTTTATACATTTTAATAATATTTTTCATCTTCATCGAATACGCAAATAGTCTAATGTTTTAGCGGGCAATGTATATTAGTTGTGCCATGCCACGAAGATTGTTTACTCATGCAAAGTAACGGAGCTAAAACAAAAAACTACTTTTAATTTAAGAGAAATCCTAAAGCCGCAAGAATATAAAAATACACAGTACCTTTAGGCAAATTAGTGTAGAAAGTAGGAATAAAAACGTAGTAACAGAAAAATAGGTAACCACAGGTTTCATCATCATCATCATCATCAGCCTATATCAGTCCACTGCTACATTATATACTACCACAGGTTTAGAGGTGACAGAATAAAATAAAATATAACATAAATGGAACTCATAACTTCTTGGCAATTGCAATCATTAGTTGTAGTTATATTTTTTCTTCAAATTAGGGCAAATGTACAATAATTCATCCGAGTGTACCTATGCAAGGCATTTATTTTTAATCGTTGACCTGTTTTGTTATCTTTTTATTGTTTTTGCAATGGTTTATCAGGAGACTGCAGTTAGGTATTTTTATGTCAACAAGATCAAAACTGACTAAGTTCAAAAAATGTTTTACAAGCTTTATATAATTTAAAAGCAAAATTATTTTATAAGGTAATAGGTTTAGTTCACCAACGATTTCCACTAACCTTGGGCTTTTTTAAACCAATTGACTTATACTATATTATTGAAATTCAAGAAAAACTATTCTCTTTCAGAGCTTACATTTTCGGCAAATGTGTGTTTCAAAACTATTTTTTTCCAAGCAACTTCTCACAGACATGACATGATCATGAAACCGCACTGAACTTTAATCTACACTTCTATAAATATACAAAGAAAATTTTGATAAAATAATAGAAACAAATTAGAACTAGTTTTTACAATTGAAACAATTGAGCTAACTGCAGAATGTTGCAAACAATCTACAGATAGCTCAACTGATCCATATCAATACCAGTAGGGAGCATCGATCACAGGAGTTCTGTGATCTCGCTGTTGACTCGGCCTGAAAAATTTAGGTTGGTTAGAGAGATGAAGTCCCCCAGAAGAACTTCACCTGCATAGCACAGACCCGCCTGAAAGTAGTTCAGCATCCAGGCCTATACAATCTATGTATACCATATCTAAAGTAACAAAAATGTAGAGTCAAAGCTCTTTACATACACAAACTTGACCATTATAGCGGGAGTATCTTTAGTAATCTATGTTCATCATATAACTAACTTGATCCTCCCTTCCAGACCACACATGACAACCTAATCCAAGATGGTGGACACACAGCACTTCTGTCTGCGATGGAACAACTACCAGTCCAGCATCACGAGTGCGTTCGAGAACCTTCGAGATGACGAGGACTTTGTGGATGTTACGCTGGCCTGTGATGGACGGAGTCTGAAGGCGCACAGGGTGGTGCTCTCTGCTTGCAGCCCTTATTTCAGGGAGCTATTGAAAGTAAGTAACATTGGTAAACTAGCTTGTCCACGCGGCTGCACACGCGCTCTCCTGGTTCACAAGTATCGTCCCTAAATATGAGTCCTCCGTTCCGTATTTATTGGTACAGATATGCATTTTCACTAAAGTGATTTCAAATGGGATGATTACACATTTTCACAGACACACATTTTCGTCTTCGTTATTACGAAGACGAAAATGTGTTAAATAGTGTGTAATCATGCATTATTATGCATGATAGGATTCAACGATTGCTTTGACGTCCTTGGGCGAAGATCGGATAGGATGATAGGAAACTTCCTATCAACCTATCCGATCCGATGTTTCGAGAACCAGTGTTAAACATAACACTCTTGTTCTTGAAACACAAATATCTGTCGTTGAGTTATTCTCAAAAATAGTTAGTCAGTTATTATCAGTTATTCTGGTAATTGTTTATGCAAAAATCGTCATAAATATGTTATAAAAAAGTTCTGCAACAATGAAAAAAAATTAACACTCGACTTTAACCAAATTTAAAATAGATAGGCGACCAAATAAATACCAATGTAATTAAAACAGTTTGGTGCAACGAATACTCTATGAATATTTTATTTCGTATCCAGCAGTAATCGAGTTTTTGTGTATATTTCACTCTAATTTCATCCTGCATTTTGTTACAAATATTTTCTATTTGTAGTATTACTATTTGGGATTCGGTAACCAAATGGTAATCAACGGCATCATTGTTCTTGATCTACAGATAGAGAACTTACGACGATCTTTAACAAAATCATTAGATTAATTTATCTTATTGTAGAGACTCAGCCCAAAAGTCCTCCAGGAACTTCTCATTTGCAGTATAAATAAAATTCTATCAACGCCTTGAATATCTCTAGATAAAAAGCTCGACGTCCAACCTAATACGTAGCCCATTCCAAAACAAAGTGAATAACAGCATAATCTTTTTTAAACATAATTTGAGCCATGACAGACTTAAATGAATCTAATATACTAAAGTCTACGCTAAAACTATATAACTGGCAAACACTCTAGAAACGCGCCGTAAGTTACATTACCGTGTCTGATATTTAAACGGCAATCATACTCTTCCACCTCGAACATATCAAACCTCCTTGGTGGCAACAAAGACTTGACATGGAGCTTTACTCTGGAACTCTAAGCTTCCACACATTTGTATAGACGCGTCCACAACTGAAAGTGCCTCCCCGGAGACAATGAGGGGTTTGCCATAAACACCACACTTGGCAGGCTGTTTGGTGATCGCAGCTTTACAATACCCAGAAGAAAGTTTCTACCTTTCCTCTGGTAGGTTCTTTTAGTCAACTCTTAAGACACCCACCGGCTGAGTTGGTCAGGGTCCATTCTTATGCCATGACCGCCTCCGACTATCTAATAAAGCCTTGTTGAAGTATACTAGCGCAACTCAGAACAGTACCTACCAATAACTAACAATTGTAATTATAGCACATTATCTTCCCTAAACCTTCACCTCCTTATCTTAGAGTATAAGGTGCAAATCTCTTCTGGCTTCATTCAATGTCTTACCTATTACTTATTTAAGTAAAGCTGAGATTTACCAAATAAACAAAATATAAAATCCAACATAAATAACTGCAATTAAATAATAGAAACAAATTAGAACTAGCATTTACGACTGAAACAATTGAGCTGACTGCAGACTGCAAACAATCTACGGGTAGCTTAACTGATCCATATTAGTACCAGTCGGAAGCGTATACATAAAAATCACAGCTAACTAAATTCCTTTCACAGTCAACGCCATGCAAGCACCCAGTGATCGTGCTCCAAGACGTGGCGTTCACGGACCTGCAAGCCCTGGTGGAGTTCATATACCACGGAGAGGTGAACGTGCACCAGCGGAGCCTGTCCTCCTTCCTCAAGACGGCAGAGGTTCTGCGCGTCTCGGGGCTGACGCATAATGATGATGCGCAGGGGGTAAGTCCATCATCAGAACTAATAACCTCCAGTGGCCTCATTATCCTAAACCAATCGCTTTACTACGTACAGTTCAGTGTTCGGTATATTTATTTAAACAAGCATGTACATTGGTATAAATAAGACAGCAGCATATCTCGAAAAACAAACTCGACAAAGGAATCAACCCGTACAATGGGGTATATATAATGCATAGATTTTTTCTTGATTATTTATTTTATTTCATTGGCAAAAAAGTAACACCCACAGTTTTTTAAATTATTAAGGAAAAAAAACTAAAAATAATATTGCACTCAGTTTTGGGTGATAAAAACGCTACCCTTTTTCTGTGACGTCACCGTTCAATTTGTTAACTCAAAGTGCTTCTGTTCCTTCAATCAAAATAAAATTACAAACACATAAATGATAAAACTATCGTTTTTGTTTATAATTGTAATTTTATTTCGTCCTTTCTTTCAATAAATATATTCCGCTAAAGCTTCATGAAAACACGGTGAACGGTGACGTCACGTTCAGAAACTTTGCGATTGAGTCTTAAAATATAGGTATACTTTTCAATGATTAAATGTCACATTAAAAACATCAAAAAATACCGAAAAATTATTTGCAGATATATTTCTGTAACAAAAGAATACAAATAAAAATACTCAGCTGATGTGAAGTCACAGGCATGTACCCTGTTACCGAAATGATCTAAGGTGGCGATGAATTCATAGTGCGGTGAAAAGATTGGTTTAGTAGAACGGGGAACCTGGTGTTCTACAGCTTGTTGGGTTGTGCCAGAAGCCACAGTAATAACTCTGACTAATGCTAGTGCCTAAGGGCTGACAAATTATGACAAATAGCCGTTAAAGTCATAAACACAGTAGAACATGATCGTAGTGAAGGTGTTCGTACTCCGATACTGACTATGCTATGGCTGGTTCTTTGTTATCTTCCATGAAAGATTGAGTTCGATTTATTCAACAAAATGAGCTGTACCTTTCAAAGACGCAAATGAATATAGCTCCCAGCCACAGAAAAACAATATTCCAGAATTAGTAAAGCTCTTTTGTTTTTGGACTTCAGCGCTCTTTTGTTTCCTTCGGTTAGGAAGCTGGTCCAGCAGATAATTTGTCGCATTCCTTTGTTTCATAATTAGAAAGAGTTTCTCTCTAACAACAGAAATGTTCCCAACAGCCACTCCTGCAGAGCATGCGAGCGTCGACCGCGCCGTCCCCGCACACCCCCCCACACGCGGCGCACACGCCGCACCTGGCGCACACGCCGAGCTACACGGAGAAGCTGGAGGAAGCTCTCCTGCAGCCCACCTCCAGCGTCAATCCGATGATCCGGCGCCTCCCGCTCCCCTCTCGTCGCATCTCGCGCTCGGCTGATAACTCCCCGGATGTTATCAAGCGTCCGCGTCATGACAACAATAACACTGAACAGGTATGACGATCTCTACGGTGTGACGAAGGTTATGCAAAGGAATGGGTTCGATTCCCGCTCCTGGACTAAAAATTAAAAGAAATAGTACCAAACCTCGGAACGAATAAAATATATTTGTTCCTAGTGTAGGTATCTTCTAAGTAAAATAAAAATTCCATCTTTAATATATCTTTATTAACAAAGAAAATGACAGAAAATGAGGTATAGAATAGTTGAAAGTGTTGAGTGATGGGACTCGGACCGATAACTCAAGCTCTGTTTAGTTTGGGGCTAGATGATGTTGCGTGGGTTGTCGAGTGAGGGAATGACAAAAGGTTTTCATTTTGACAGATACATATGTACATATTTTGTTGTTCAATTCTTTCGCTTTTATACCAAAATAGAAAAGTAAAAGTCGATCCAATGGAAGTTTTATTTCTGAGGAATCACTATCCGTTCCGTACAATAAAAAAAAGGTTTTTTTTTAAGAAAACTTTTTTGTGAGTTGGTTTTGTAAAAATATCATTTTTTGAACAGCCGCAGATCCACGCTGCGGATTTCTCCACGAAGAACCACCACCCGGTGAACAACACGCGGGCTCACGAGTCGGGCAACAACGGCAATGGGATATCCAACAGCAGTTCCTCTCCGTCTCCTCGACTGATGGATGAGGTGAAGAACGAACCGCTGGATATGATCTGTCCTTCCAACCCGGACATGGATCGAAGCACTGATGACACGCCGCCACACTCGCATAGACCTATTGTAAGTATTAACTGAACCACACGTTAGGATACCATAAAACCACCTACTTTCGGTTAAACCCAAATATTTTGTTGCACCATCGCTTATAGACTCATTTGGACCCAAATCGGGGGTTGATCAGGGCTTATGCGAGTCTACCGTACTCAAAAAACCAACCAGGTTCCAAACGAGGAGTTTAATTAAATTAAATACCTACTTATTTCACTTTAGTAGGCCGTTTTGTATACCTACGTTTTTCTTGTCAACAAGATAACAACAAAGTTGTCACTAACCAAGAAACACGCAGGCATTACGAACAGGCGAACTTGTTATTTCTTGTACCAGTGTACAATACGTACCTATCGACGGTACTTGGGTACAAGTCTGGAGCGCATATTCCCGTTATCGCTACTCAAGGAAGTCCTGATATACCTACCCAAATTCTGTGTCATTCTTAGACTAGACTAAATAACAATCAGTCTACACACGAGTTCACCTTGACATTGCTAACCTGACCCTACCACGACATCTCCATTTCACTGACCATTACTTCATTTATCACCGCCTCAAAGAACTGATCGATACTTGGCGAGTAATGTTTGGCAAACAAATCAAATGCACCGTTCGTATGACATTGGCTTTGCTGGGTGTTAGACGACGTAGTGCACAGCTAAACAGTACAACAACTCATTACAAACCTTTGGATTACAAACGGTAATAATATTCGAATTTGGAATGTTGATTAGAGACGGAATTCGATTCGTTCCGATGACAGAAACATGAACAGTTATAATCCAAAATTCACGTCAAACGTTATGAGAACAATGATATTGAAAATAAGTAATTGTTAACCTGTGTTGTATTGTACGCCGAAATATCCATTTCGGATAGGAATACAATAGTTGTTATGTTAAGAGAAACTTGATATTCTACATGAATGAATCGTTCGCAAGTTTTGTCAACAATTTCAAATTCATTGAGAAACGAGGTAATTTGATTAACCTAGCAGAGAACTACCGGACTGCTATGAATCATGTTCTTAAACAAGTATAACTTCCCAAGAAGAGAGAAAATGGAGGTAATCATCTGGCATGCAGTGGGACCGCGGTGGCCATAATAACCAAAGGACAATAAGAATTAATACCTACGAAGGGTTGCTTTTGCCCAGCAGAGGGTACAATTGTTCATGGTAGTGATGAAAAAAAACTTACTTCAGAAATCTACTTCCTTTTAAAACCATAGTACAAATATTTCATAGTCTAAAATTGTACATAAACAACATTATTTTCGTTCGTTCTTTCAAAAAAGTTAATTCTTTTTTGGTTGGAATTTTTTAGCTTTGTGTAATATACTGAGTGTATTTACTAAGGGCCGTGGAATTTATAGAAAGAAAATAAAAATGAACAACCATAAGCTCAATAAAACTTGAGCTACTGTTTACACATTGACTATGGCGACGTCTAGCTGTCTAGAATAGTACGTGGAACCTGTAGCGTCATGTTACGGTCGTATCGTATGCCGTATCGATAGATGGTTTAGTGCTTGAGGCTCCGATGCGAAGGACGGGCGAGCTCTAATTTCTAGCACAAATTCCATATTTAGGCACAGAATAACCACTGATCTACATAGATACAGCTACCGAACTGGTACCTATATTGTGTTAAGTTTTTGAGATAGGCCACCAAAAAGTTTGGATTATGATTTAGGACAAGTTATTGGTTCCGAAAATATAATAAGGAGGATTACCTTCAAGTTGAAACCACGTTTTTCTTCTTTATGTGAGAGAAGTGGCGTTCTTATTTATAGTATAACCAAACGATAACTCAAACGAAACAATGTTATTGCAGGCACTAGTTAGAAAACTATAAACAATAAGACAAACAGCAAGGTTCTTTAGAAAAGTTAAATTGGAGCTGCTTGAGTTGTGGGCTCATTTTTTGAATTGAATGGGATAGAATAGACAGTCAGTAGCTGTGCTAAGTACTTTTTGTAGCCTTTTTACTTCTCAATCTAAACTTGGGAGATTATACTTGTTACGCTATAACTCAGATTACCTGAAAATTACATTGTAGAAGTTGAAGGTGCCTATTTTCTGACAAAGTTCAACAAAATATTTAGTTAGGTACTGAAGTTACAATAGGTACATTAAAAGCCTTGAGAATTTGCTAAGTTTCTTTGAGGGAACTCTCGGGATTTGTGAAAGTACCAATTATGTTGTTCAACCAAGTTCCTAATAGGTTTCGAAGGTTATCAATTCATATTTCACTATCAAATACATACACCGATCGTACGAAATACGTAATTATAAGTAGATTAAACAAGAAAAAAACTATTTTTAAAACAAGAGCTTTCGAATCATAATGACAAAAAAACCAGGTGCGTCATTCTAAGACACAACTAAATGGCTAACATGCGTTTACCTCAGGGAGGCGGGCCGCCTTCGCGCGGAAGCTCGGCCGACGCCGAAGACCGCACCCCCCCGCCGCAGCTGACACCCTCGCCGTTCATCCACCCCCCGGATACTAAGTTTCTGAACCAATCGACTTACAACTTTACCATGGAGGCTCTACAACAGCACTCGTTGTCAGGTGAGATTCACTTTTTTTTATCAGGTTTAGCTTCTTATCAGAAAACCGCTGCTTGGGAGGCCTTTCTTCAGCAGTGGACATGTTTTTGGCGGAGATGAGGTTTCATCTGAGGGAGAGAGACTAAAGGTGGAGTACGACTTAAGACTCTCGAATGATTACTACGTATAGGAAGGCTCAACGTGGGTAGACCTCCTACATGTGGACCAATGGCCTGGTAAAGTGATGTGGGCACAGGATTGGTCGTTGTGTCGATTTTCAGCTGGAGGTCTTTCAGCGTAGATCATAATAAAGGGTTTCATTAGGGAAATAGGTATCCAACAGGAAACACTTATCGAGATAAAAAGTATCTGTCCAATTATAAAAACATGGTAGGTACATCTCTTTGCGTAATTTCATCAAAATTGAAGCAGCAGTTTTCTTGTGAAGGCTTTTTAAAGTCACTTTTGTAAGAGCTTTATTTTATTTACAAAACATAACTAGATTAACGGCTTTAGAGCCGTAAGAGGTCCCAAAGATTTTCGACGAAACCGACTAGGATTTCCTGGCTTAGTTGGTTAGAGCTAGAGCACACCCGTAATGAGGGTGGGGCGCAGGTTTGAGTCCTGCCGAAATGGAAACTTGCCTAATTTATTTTAGTTTAGTAATGTTAGTGTTTTTGAACAGCTCCACTCTGTGCTATAGGTGTGTTTCTGCCCCCAGGCATGCAGAGCCCGCTGACCCCGGACCTCGCCGGAACCTCTCAAGGTGAGTGTCAGCTTCTCTACCAACAACTTTACTTTTGCATTACCTACATATTGAAACAAACGATATTTTTAATGCACTGTCTGTCGTATGCCACCATCACCGCTTCCTCTCTGCTCTGTCATTATTAGGTTTATATATATCATATCAGGTTTATTTACAAAATGTATGAGGCAATCACGTGACATATATTTATTTATTGATATATCTATTCTCCTAACCTCTATATATGTTCATTGTGCTCTGTGTTCTGTATCTAAATTAATGTTAGCTTTTGTGTTATGGTTCGATGGAGACGGATAGGCCAAAATTTGTTTTCGTTTCGTTGTCAAAGCTTTTCGCATCTGTGCAGAACTGTTGTCATTGAACCAAAATGCAATGTGGCGTGCATGTACTGTATGTAACATAGTGTAATGTATCTATACGATGACGATGCCGGCTTGTTTCTAGATGTGACTTGACCTTGTGTGCTAGGAACCCTTCCCTGTCTCCGTTCAGGTTTCACTTCTTGATTTCCTTTCGCATTATTATTTTTTTATTTCAATCCCTTTTCTTTTTTTCCATACAAACAATCATACGATACTTTAAGCATTCCACTTATATTTTACCAATTGGCTGTAAAATGTTCAAAACAAACAACAACAAAATTGATGTCAAGAAAATGAGCAAATCGCCTTCCAAGAACTGTATGTAACGTAAACTGAATTCGGAGCGGAGGAATGCCGCGGCAGAGAGTCGCTTTAGCGGAGCGAAGCGGATCCCATGATTCATTTATATTTCTAAATACACTATCCGATTACATCCGATCATAATAATGTCTTGAGAAACGAATATCGTGTAAAAATAATTGGGACGATCGCAACGGACAATGGAATTTTAGTAAAGGTAGCGCGGTGTCGGCTTATTTTAAAATAATTGTCGAGTTTGAATCGGTTCATTGAGGAATAACGCTTTTGTTCGTCGTGAAACCGGACCAGCCGCCGCGCTCGTAACTCACATTCACATTCATTGCTGCGCTTGACTAAACGTGTAGGGCGCCGCTGTCGGGTCGGCGGGGCCGCGGCGGCGCCTCGGCGGACTAACACGCTTCTAGGCCGCGGACCCGGGGGGTGGCGGTGCTTGAGAGGCTACGACCAGGAGAGTGCATTAAACCGTGCCTTCGCAGCTTCCACCGGGCTAACTGCTTGTGTTGTGACCAGGTGGCGCCCGCACCCCCCAAGAAGATTACAGATGCGACCCCTGTAACAAGAGCCTGTCGTCGCTCACCAGGCTCAAACGGCACATTCAGAACGTTCACATGCGCCCCTCGCGCGAGCCCGTCTGCAACATTTGCCGGCGCGTATACTCCAGCCTGAACAGCCTCAGGAACCACAAGTCCATCTACCACCGCAAGCAGCAGCTGCCGCCCGCATCCGCGCCCCCCGCGCCGCCTGCCCAGGGGCCGCCCTTCTTCCCGGTCAACTGACCGCCATGTCCCACCCCCACCAACGAACGAACGCAACGCTGCCATCCTAACCACCTAAACAAACGCCATACTCTTGCCCCCTAGATATCTGTTAAGTTTATCAAATATGTAACGCGATATGTTCCTAACATTTGTATATAGCATAGTTGTGCATGCGCATCGCAGATCTATCCTAATGTATATGTATGTATGCGGGTATGTACTGCACGAGGGAGTGCGCGCGACCGCTGTGCTCGCGCTCGCTCGCTCCCCGGAACCAATTGGGACGTCCGCGATCGGCGCGCACGCATAACCACCATCGTCCAGCGCATTAGTCAAGCTATGAGTGTAGTGCCTCGCGTTAGAGGGCGCATCCGTGCCAATTGGTTCCGTGAAGCGGGACTGCGAGAGCGAGCGGCGCGGGGGGCGCGACCTCGGCTTGACTAATGCGCTAATGTTGGTCGTTATGTGTCGCGCAGGGGGGGGTCTGGGCGGCGGCGGGCACCGCTGCGAGGTCTGCGGCAAGCTGCTCTCCACGCGGCTCACGCTCAAGCGGCACACGGAGCAGCAGCACCTGCAGCCGCTGCACTCGGCGCGCTGCACGCTGTGCCACAAGGTCTTCCGCACGCTCAACTCTCTCAACAACCACAAGTCCATCTACCACCGGCGCCAGCGCGCGCTGCCGCCGCCGCACGCGCCGCCGCCGCCGCACGCGCCGGACGCCAAGCGCGCGCCGCATCCGCCCCACACTCCACACCCGCCCCCACATCACACCATCGACTTCTACAAGTTCAAAGATCACTTCAACGTCTAGGTGGACGAGCGACTCTCCCTCATTTTTATTTCTTTACTTTTACATATTTTCTCTCCGGAGCGAGATCGTTGATATATTTTATACTAGAGACTTTTCGATTGCGATCTTTGAATTTGCGGTAGACGGTGCGGAGGCCGCCAGGTTCGACCCGATCTGACATTCCAGTGTATGTGGCCCTCCGGGGTCCGGAGTGCAATGCTGCGGTATATAATATTCCTCAAATTTTAAACTATGTTAAATGTGCGACAATAAGGCGAAGAGATAAATTAATATTTTGAGAAAAGATGATAAATCTTGGTGCTGTAAATTTATATATTAGGCTTAAATTTATATGAAAAGAAACGTGTTCGTGTAAGTAACGAGAGGCATATTGATTTCTATGTGTTCATTTTTCGGCAATTTATTTATTTCTGTAATTTGATCTCAATCTTAGATATTTATTCGAGATTACAAAAATATATTACAGTTATATATGCAAATATATAACTGGCTTATGAGGCTTTTCAAAAATACTTTAGTTTAGGTGTTTTTTGTTCATTTAAAGACTGAAATGTCGAGGACATGCACCGATAGAGAGGCAAAAGAAAGATTTCGTTATATATAACAACCCGCAGATTATAGCACATCGACATAGACAAACATATACCGGACTATACAAACATAAACTGGCAAATACATACAGCACATATACCACACCCCATACTACATACTACAATACAATAATACTACACTTCTAGAAACCGTTTATTGTTTTTGAGTCAACAACAGGTTAACTTTATTATTATACAAAGTAGAGCTGACTCTCAGGCTATTTCTGAGCTATATAATGAGCAATGCACATTTTTCCGCAATGTGAATCGCAAAGTGCCATTTAACAAAAGGAATATGGCTATTTTAATTTAATTATATTTAGGGTAGTCAGAGTTTTTGAATTTTCAATCATTTAGTTTTATCAAGACTTTGTGTTCGTTTCTTATTTTTATATTTGTTTCGTTGAGCCTTGGTTAGAATAGTTTTCAACATCTTGTACCTTTGAGCAAATTACTTTTACAATTTTGTATATTTTTCTTACATTTGTTGGTATTTCGTTGTACAATTGTAATTACACATAACTATATATATACATAGATACATAATAGGTAATAGAATAACTTTGATAATTCTCAGTGTTAAATGTTCCTAAATTTCAACAATGTGAATTTTTTGATCTAATGTTCCGTATTTAATATTTTGCTTGCCATATATTATATTAAAAGTAGTTTAAAAATAATTCCGATACTAAAACAATTACCTACGTAGTATATTATAGACACAGTAATCTACTTTAAGACAGGATCATCTTATTATTAAACTTGTGTGTAATTATAGAATTCATATTTTAAAATGTATTGGCAACTATGAGGTTTATATAAAATCATTATATTTTTATTAGTCGAGTCATGATAAACATTTTGAGAACACTCACATAACAACTTTTCGATAGATCCATTTTTTTAAATAATTAACATTTCACGGAGCTCTCCCTCTACGTAAATAGATTTTTAAAGTTCAGACAAACATGTGTGTATTATATAAAATGTTTGAGAAGAGCAATGATACATTGGAACATCTCCGAAAAATATATTTGCCTGATATACATGTATGCTCAAACAAATTTACCAAACAAAATACATTATTCCTTTTAAAATATGGGATGTTCTATCATAACACATACGCACTATAGTCTGTACTCACCGATGAAATAAACAAATCGACAAAGAGTAAATACACAATCAGGTAGAGGCTCTTTACGAAGGTAAGTTTGTCTCATCGCGGGCACAGACAATCAGGTATCCAGTCAGTAGTACAGTAGTACACTATGCTAGTTGAACATACATCACATTTACCTAATATAATAATGGATGTGAAAATGTCAATGAAATATTGTTACAATTTTTTATAGCTATAAGATATATCGTGTAAATTTAACACATAATTTATTATAAAACTATATACACTTGATATAATTAGTGCCTGCTTTATATAATTATGATTGTGTTCTAAAAAGACATATTGTGTTCTTCTCATTGAGAAGTGCTGCGTGTAAACGCGCTCTCGGAGGCTTCCTAAGTAATGCTACTGTTATAAGATTCTGTTGTTATTGTCTAGGTACGTAAAACGCTTAGCCATTATACTATTTGTTTAGTTATTAGTAAGCTTACTGTAATACTTTGTCGAATCGGAAGACTAGTGATTTGGTGCTAAATTGGAAAGACGTTAGGAAAAATAAGGATACGAAAATTCGAAAGTGGAATCAAAATTTTGAAAAAGTTTCGCAACATTCCGTTCATAGCGAAAATGTTAAGTTTTTATTTGCATAAAATTGCAAACGTGAAACGTAGGATTGTTGTTTTTTATGTAGTAATGTTAGCGGTAGTTTTATTTGTTAATTTGGGTTTGGGAATTAAGTTAGTTGCGTAAGTAGAGTAAGGTTTATCTGATTGATTAGTTGTAGCTACACGGTTACTTTACGAGTACAGGGATGTGCCGCGCGAGTGGCCGAGGAGAGGGCAGCACTAGAAAATTATTTTGAGAAAAATTGACTCCCGTTGGAAATTTTGCCAAAATCTTATATACGCTATAGACTGATTAGACTAAGAACGCGTTTGATTGTACACTATTAGGCGTATTTTAGGGAAAAAAAAGTACGTTATTTACTAAATAAATTATTGTTTTAAAGAAAAACAGCCGCACAGAAGGCGAAAAGTCAAAAGCGTGATTTTCGGTATTATTAACTCGAAATTTTTGTGATTCGGTGATCTTTGGTTGGGATTTTTTAGGTGCTAAGTAATATTGGGATCTCAGGGGCCTCCCGGCCTCGGGGTTGACTGGGCGAACTACACCGTGTTCTAAGGAGCAGGACACATCCCTGTTGAACTTCATTAGTTAGGATCTTAGCAAGATTAAGACTGTTTCTGTGACCTGTTTAAGTTTTTATCTTTGTGTAACGTGTTAAGGTTTACTTTCCCGCGCACGCGCACGCGTGCGCGTGCGCAGACTTTATCCAATGTGTTCTTATACTTCTTGTTGGCATTTTTACTTATTTTATAAGCATCTAAATTAATTTATTGGTTGTTGCATTGAAATTTTATATTTTTTTTCTTTAAATTATTGTTCTTATCACGAAACAATTGTTTTGTTATAAATTGGCATTATGTACCGATGCAGCTCATTTAGCACTTTTATATTCTGTGCCAAAATACACACTTTTAATTCAGTCTTCCATTTTGAAAATTATCGTTGGTTATTGCACAGTGTTTTCCAAATATTTATGGTGCCAAAATGGGCTGCATTGTATTATAATTATTAAAATAATCCCCATAATATTATTATATCCAATATAATAGTTCATTTCCTTCTATACTTTATAAATTATAATAATTGAAGTAACTACTCATAAAGTGTAATTTGTAATCGTTAAACAAAACTTCATAAATCCTAATATTGATGATAATGGCGTTTTTAATAAAACAAATATACAAAAAATATTGTCGGTTTTATTGTAAAAGTCCCGTTCAGGTCGGTTGGTTATATTTGTTTGTTGCTTGTTCCGAGTAGAACACTATAATGCACTGACTTCTTGTTTCCCGGCTTTACTATATATTTGTCTGTATGTTTCGGCTGCCGCGCATGGTTTGACTGTCTGTAACACCCTCCTCATCGGCCACCGTAGCTTCGCCTCATTTTTTATTTATCCTTTTTCATTTACACTTTAGTTTTTTTATTATTTTTATTTTTCATTATTTATTTTGACTTGAACTAGAAGCGTGAATTCAAGTGTTGGAACCCCAAAAGTTAGGGTAGCAATTATTTTGATTTGACGCGCGTGGGGCCATCCCCCATTGTTTTGTTTGTTTTTCGATCTGTTTCCAGGTAAAAAGTTATTCTCGTGCTCGCTATGCGGCAAGGTTCTGTGCTCGAAAGCGTCTCTGAAGCGACACATCGCGGACAAGCACGCCGAGAGGCAGGAGGAATACCGCTGCACGATATGCGAAAGGGTATACTGTTCGCGGAACTCGCTGATGACGCACATATACACCTACCACAAAACGAGGCCAGGGGAGACGGATCAAATCCGGTTTTTTTAGTGACTGCTCGGGCGGAGTTGGCGGCAGCGCTCGGCTAGCAAAGAGAACGCACCGCGCCTCGCCGTCCGCCCGCCCCTCGCCGCTGTCGCACCGCCCGCCCCAGGTTAGCCCCGCTTCTAGACTTACGGATACGCTAACTCATTAACAACAAACACCTCTATACTAAACTGTAAGATAGGTTAAGGGTCCTTTCACGTTTCGTTTCTTATTATTTCATTCCTTTATTTTGTTTAGACTTTTATTTTAATTTCCGTTCAGTTTATTACTTAGATCCCAGCCAAGGCCCCCCTCCCGACGGTTTCGCAGAGTTGTTGTTGTTGTGTTGCTTGGAGCATGCTTCTATCATTTTTGTTATCACGTGTTTCTGTGTCATTGTGGTTGAAACGATTTCCTAAATTTTGATTATAAAATCTCGTGATTACTGTGTAGTTAGTCGATGTGTACAGTGCATTATAATAGTAATATTTATTATTATAATTAACCTCATACATTGTGCCTAATCAAAGATAATTTTCACGCATTTAAATTCTGGCATTCCTCGTCGCCACTAACGATGCTTGTCCCGAGATGTGTGTCGAGCGTGCGCGTCGGAACAGCAATGAGAGCTTGTGTTGTGTTGCAGCGCCGGTGCTGCGCATGCCGCCCCCCACGGCCGGTGGCATCAACGAGCCGCAGGAGTGTCCCTACTGCCGGCGCACCTTCTCCTGCTACTACTCGCTGAAGCGGCACTTCCAGGATAAACACGAGCAGTCAGACACGCTGTACGTATGCGAGTTCTGCCACCGGAGGTACCGCACCAAGAACTCGCTGACGACGCACAAGAGCCTGCAGCACCGCGGATCGTCGGGAATGCTGAAGCGGCTGCTGAAGACCACGGCGCTGCACTCGGCACTGCAGCCGCCGCCGCATCACCTGTTCGACCTGGCCGATCACCCGCCGCTGCCGCCCGGCTTGCAATGACACGTCATCCGCTGAACGACACCCTGTGCAATAACGAGGACTATGCCAAAGCGATGCCGCGCGTTTCGCATCCAGGTTTAACGTAATATAATTAGTTAATTGACGTTAGCGTAGTTACATACAGTATTGTCTAGTGTACGCTTCGAGAGTCGGGTCTCGGGGAGCTCGCGTCGGCCGCGACCCACGCAACACCGTGTTCAATGACAATGTAATCCAAGCAATACTAAAGTATTCATATTTCTAGTACTGCCAAATATATGCCAACTGTATTCTAAAATAATACATTTAGTAAAATCACTTTTGGATAATTGTCTAGTGTCAAATTAGTTCGGTAACTGTACAAAAAGTGAACGTACAAATTTTAAAAACAGTAATATTTAAATGAGGAAAATATTTTTTAAAGAAACTTTTTTCGGAGCGCCAAAATCTAAATTAATAAAAAATCAGATTATTTAGAAAGTAATTTACCAAAATTTTAGATTAAAGATGTTGGTGTCGAGTAAAATTAAAGACTTCTTAGAATCTGATTTCGAAAGTACAAAATTAACGTCTAATTGAACAATATTCTATGCGCGTTTGGCTTTATAATGTTAAATTGTTATCAATGTATAAGTAGCCGTGCCTTCGTTCGTCTTCATGCATCATCTAGTAGTATGGAGTGCAGCGGGCAGCGAGCTGGGTCAGGGGGTCTAGGGCCCCGGGGGCGCCGGGGGCGCAGGGAGCGCAGGGGGCGCAGGGGGCGCTGATAGCCTGAACGCGGGTCTTCGAAAAGCAGTTCGACTATCGTATACGTGTGCATGATTTCAAATCATGAAACAAAATAATCATTTCTCTGTATAGAACGTAGGTAGAGTTAGGTATTCATCGATAGAATTATATTTAACCTGTATCCATTCTCGGATTTCTCTCTATGAGTGTATAGTGGTTCATAATTTAAATGTCGACCAACGTAGAGGACGTCTCGTTATTGAAAATTTATTAGATTATTATTATATTATTATTCTCAAAAAATCTTAGAAATAACCATAAGATGGCTGCAGATTGTAAAAGAATATTTTATTTACTTATATTGTAGGAGAATGCTTGATGACCTTGAGTTTGACATATCGACATATCTACTCAGTCAGGGTCCTTCGGGAGCCGCGGATCGTTGGCATCAGAATGAACAGGATATAATAATATACTATACCCGACATATCGCGACAAACATCTCGACACAAAGTATTTACTCGTAACTCCGTGATATTTCACAAAGCCAAAGAAAACGGATTATTATTGCATTTAATATCCATAGCATAAAGAGAAATGCATTTTTAAAATTTAGATTGACTTGACACTGTAGTGTTGCAGGTACTCGTACCATCGCCGATGGACATATCATCGACACTCAGAGTGCCGTGTTTCTGAAACATTTACAATCGACTAATGCAAACCCTATAATAATAATTTATTTAACTTCAATGCAATTTTATTTTTGAATATTGCTACTTTTGCATTTATTTTATGAAATTTAATGTTTTTCGATTAAGGTTCGTAATTTACTAATTTTCGTTTTTAACATTGTAGGTCTTTGTGATATCAACAGATGGGATTTTTTGGTATATAGTTTATGTGATGGTTGCGTTTACAACGTTTATGTATTTAATGAGAATATCTCAAAGCGCTTACCTCCGTTTACTTGTGTGTATAGTACCTCAGTAATATTATTTTGTTTTTTAATTTTTATAACGATGTTACAGTCTGTTTTTCGAGAGAACCTTTGGAGTAAAGTAACTTAGAATATCATCATAGCTGGAGCTTAGGAAGAAAGCAAGCGGGTAGATTGAATTGTAAATATTATTTAGTGATTACATTAATTAAAAATTAAACTCGTGGCGTGGATCAGCCTCGTGATATTAACTAACTAGCGAATAGATAAAATCATTAATGAAAGGATTTTTATATATTCAACTTATTGATTTATAGTGAAACTTAGTGTTAGGATTAATTATTGTGTTTATTGTTTTCGCCGTGCAATTATTTCTATTGGTTTTGCTGTTTGCTTCTTGTTGGTTGCTTCGTTAAAACTATTGGAATCTTACCCACCATTATGTTTTGGTTTTGGCATTTTATAGCTCTAAATTTGTGATCTCATTTTACCAGCTGCGGTAGAAATCGATGGTAGGAGACATCCCTCGAGGAGTCTTGTGTATTAGGAGTTAACGTTAAGTTTGGATAGGTGTCGGCAAAATTAAGCAGCTTATAAATTCAAAAAAACACTCCCTGAAAAATTGCAGCGAAACAATAAAAATCATATTTTGCAATGAATACCAAAATACTGCATTTAAATAAGACAAAGTGAGAAAACTTCGTAACGTATAGATTTCCTTTCAAAATTAGCAATTACTTTTCGCTTCTTTGCCAATTTACTTATTTCTAAATATTTACTATAATACCGACTGTGTTACTGCTGAATGCAAACGGAATGCCTTTTAACAGTACAATTTACAATAGCCTAAAATTGATAAGTAAAAAAATAAGATGAATACTTTAAAATGACGTTGCGGTGTGGGTACACATTAATATAAAATTAATATTAAACTTTAAGTAAAAGCTTATACCTGTTGTCTCAAATCCGGTGCGCAATATTTTGTTCGTCACTTGAAGTTTTTGTACATGATTGTAAGGAGTTGAGCGATCAGATCAATCACAAGGCGTACAGTTGACTCGAATGTTGCATATTTGAAGTAGTATTAGGAGGAGAGTGGTCGCAGCCAGGAACCCTTTACAATCATCAGCTCTCTAACCAAGCTTTACTAAAATTGCTTTTCAGTATTCCAACAGTACCCGGTAGTTGCGCCATAACTCATTTTAAAGTACATTTAAATTGTTTTTGCAATCGCCTTCATCCTTCCTTGGTATACAGACTGTCAATATACAAAAAGCTTAAATATAATTGGTATATAATCGTCTAACCTATTTTTATAAGATAGGTATAAATCGTATTAAAGATTGCAAATATTTTATCATATAATTTCACTTGATATTAAAAAAAACTCATGTTCACAAACTATTTCACAAAACAGTTATAGAATATGCTAATATAAGTATTATTACCTCCAGTAATATTAAGTATTACCTCCATATAATTATGATTTAATTTTATCGTATTAATATATTATAAGCTACGGCTACGGCGTAGAGCATCTACGCCGTAGCCGCCACATGTGTCAATACAATAAGTACCGTTTACATATATATATTTATTATACATATTGTAAATGTCATACAAGAATATAACAGTTGTTGAATAGTTTCACCTTACATACATTATTTTCGTTGACCATATCCATATTAAAACGCAATAGTTATTTTCTGTGATTCGGTGGGAAGTGATACTTGCCAGTCGGTTATAGATCTCCGGTACCTACAATAGTTGTTTATATGAAGTGAGTTTAGGTGGCTCGGCCGGCCGTTCGGTGGCCGAGCGCGTCGCGCGTCGCGCTCACCTCGGGATAAGTTAATTTATAATTATTATTTAATAAATACTTGGCTGTGACGTTACCAAGCACCCGGGCTGCGACGCGGCCGCGCCTCGGCGTACCCTCTCTAGCTTTAATCTATTAACAGTATCTTCCACTTATAAATACTATACCCGTTAGCAATAGTTCCCAATCTGCCATAGTACCTCATACTAGTTCTATGTATATATTTTTATAAATAAGTAACTTTTCTAGAATTTATAGCAGTGTCGCTATCAATTAAAATCCAAAAATCATTATAATTTGCAGTTTGATTCAGATCTGATTTTTGTGAATATTCTTAGTAAGTAAATCTGCTATTACAACTAACTATAATAGTTCCGTATGTAACTCAAAGTGCACTTACGACTATAAATATAATAAAAATGATAAGTATTATAATACTAAGTAATAGGTACATTTTGTCTGACCCCGGCCGAGCCACTATGTTGTTCCCGTCTTTACTTACCTAAATAAAAATTATTTACAATATACATTTATGACTTCAATATACAGACAGTTAATATTAGAATTAACATTTTTATCTACAGTAAAATAGGGTTTTGGGACAATTTTGCTGGGAGTTCTGTTCCACTGTTTGCTACGGCATTTTCTGCGTTACTCAGTCGTTTTCTGATAACTTGCTATAAGAGTTCCTAATGTTTATCATGGTGAAGGTCCTGCACCGACTTCAGTCTCACAAAGCATCCTTACTACGCACAATAGTTGGCGTGCGCGTTCAACTCTTTTGTATGGTGAAAACGCTCGCTGTTGAACTGATCGACTCCCGAATTACGCAGCTCACATTTGCAAGCACGTCTCGAGTCGCCAAGTCCTTTTTGACAGTTTTCGATGGAAAAAAATTCGATGGACTTGCATAAATCTGGGTTGCTTTGAGTATTCGGGATAACTTTATCGGTGTACATGGACTCTTTATCCAGTAAACCAGTTGTTTTCGTTGTAACTATGTAATTCATTTCAGATTTCAGCAAAATTGCCCCATTTCAATACTTGTTATGCCTTGGGTGACACATTTTATACAGAAATATTTTTTTACGAAAAAATACAGTTTATTGTCAAAGTATAGTTTAAGTGGCAAATTTAATTTTAACTGCACTTATATTTTTGCTGACACACTAGGATTAGACTTTTTCTTTTTTCTTAATTTAATTTATGCACGATCTGCATTTTATTTAGTATCGGTAATTTCTTTTACGCAAGCCCGAGCGGTACTCGCACTTGCTTTAAAAATACAAAATTAAATTAAATTATTATATTAAGGGTAAATTTAAATTTAGGCATTCGTCAAGAGCGAGTACCGCCCGGTTTTTATTAAGCCTAAACTAATATTGTGTTATTATGTAAAAGTTATAGTTTGCCATCGTTGATCAAAGAAAACATATGTGTTAAAACATTTAGTTAATGAGTTTTGTTATACTTTTAAATGTTGGGATGGTCCGTAGGTTGTAAAAAGGATTAGTATTGTATATGATTGGTAAGAGTAGCTGCGTACGGACCTGTAGGCCCTCGAGGATTGTTGAAGGACCTGCGTCGGTGAAGGCACTTAAAGTACTATTGTTGTAGTGTGAGGAAGAAGAGTTCTAGTTGCCGGAATTATTATTGATATCTTCAGCTTTTACGAAAAATACTCTTGGCTGATTTAAGCAGCACAAGGTCTGCCGCAAGCCTGATGGCACACGATGAAGATGTTGTCGCAAACACAGACTTGGATATAAAATAATGTAGAGTCCTAGGACTAGGATTGCTCCACAAAAGCACGAGACCATGAGGTGTGTAAAATGCGCTTAGATGTCATGAAATATTAATGCTAAAATTAGGTACCAATTCGTGTCTCAAAAATAACTACTAATTTTTGAGACACGATTTAATTGGTAACAAATTGCCCCCATATCATTCAAGATTTCAATCAATCAATTCAAAATGAAAAAAATGATCAATTGCAACTGGAAGTGTACCACTGTTGATTATGATTTGAGTTAAGCTACCTCTAGATTGCGTCAACTGTTTATCTTGCAAATACTAGTTGTAATTAATATATTTTAGTAGTAAATGTTCAACTACGTAAATTAATAATAAATGTCTATCTCAGAAGTGTCAAGCATAATTCCCGCAATAAGGAACCTTAGGTGTCTTTACATGTTTTGATGTTGTTGATATTGATTATTGTGAATAAGGAATCAATCGGAAGAGAAAAGGTAGTAAGCCTACATATCAGTTGGAGGAACTTAGTACTATAAGTATCTTTGAATCTGACAAATACGGACAGTTAAAAGGATTTAGGAAGGTGCGCAGGATCATGCGCGCCTCACTTGAATGTAATAAAAGTATAAAATAAACTTGCAGTGATTCCATTGATGATATTGTGGCATTTTATTTAAACCCTTCCTTCCCTGAGTCGGTAAGCAGGCAGGTCGCACAACACCACCACTGCCATTTTACTATGATAATTATTTGTTATAAGAGTGCAAAGTTGCTTTTTACCGCGTGCTCAATTATGATGACCGAGCAAGCGAAGGATTCAAAAATTAGAATCCTGAGCGTTAGCGAGGGAATCAAGAGCACGAGGTAAAAAATCTTTGCACTCGAGTGCAACACGTAACTTTTCATCCCACCTCAGCGAGGAAAGAGTATTTTTGCTCTTCGATATCTGAGTGTAAAAGCCGTTTTTATCCGCTAGAGGATAAAATAAATTGAATTAAAATCATCGTGCGCACGATATGAAAAACCTTTTGTAGTCTTACTTTGGTGTTCTTCCAACACAAAGTAGGTTAGAAGTTAACCCGCCTACATGCATAATGAACTACAGCAATTGTTTGGTAGGCAACCGATGGCATTATCACGGCGTAAGAATCGACCACCCAAACTTAGCTCACGGATGTCGTAAGAGTCGACTTAAGAACCAACCAGAGGATAGCAGCTTCTTTCTGTGTACCTACTTTTATCACATCTACTGCAATAACGAGTCCGCCTGCTTGCGCGTGGAGAGGCACGTTCAGCATGAACACATGAGTAAGAAGAAGTAAGTACCGATGGATCATCGAAGTAAGTAAACTATTTTACTATAAAAACTATCGAAGTTTGACGAAGTGATTACGGATGGAAGCAGGTTAGCTACGAACCTTTTTATGTGTTGGAAGAACACGGAGTGCAGAGGCGCGGCAGACTCGAACCGCACTCACCCCGAAGAAGCGCTACATTTAAAATTCTATTATACATGGTTATTGGTAAATTAGTGACTATGTGAGCTGCAGGTCCTGCCCATCATCACAAACACGTTCGTGAAGGCGCCAAGTCTAAATTCTAAAAAAAAATATAAGTCACCACTGATATACTAAATGAAAAAACTAGTGTCTGGAACCCAACGAGTTACGACCGATATTTCACTCTCATATCTTCTGTTAATTCAGGGCAGAGCTGTTTTTAAGTTGTGTTTTACATAAAACCTCTCTAACGAACGATTAATGAATTGCGGGGGGTACCCATTACCAATACCAAAATTAAGAATTAAGACCTGGCGTCTTCACAAACGATGATGATGGGCTGAACCTGCAGTTCACGTATTGTCACTAATTTACCTATAACCCTGAAATTCTAGATGGACATTATTTATTTTACATAGGATACATTCGGAACACCCGGAACAAATATCTGCAGATCCTACAAACATTTGCCCTGAAGCGAGAATCGAACCCGCAACCTCTTGCGTCTGCGGACATCCGCTCGCCGCACCACAGAGGTCGTCGTGATACAAAACTTTCCATTATCTTCTAAAACTATCTGATGATGTTAACACACGTAGATTGAGCTTGTCCCTCTAAGCTCTCAGTAGGTAAACACAAGTGTGACATTCTGCATTCTATCCGTAACTAACGAAACCTAAAATTTTGCAATGTATAATGTAGGCATGTCATGGTCAATGTCAGCGAGTAAAGACATGTCAAATCGAAACTGACATTTTTTTGTTTACGTATAAATGCGTGCCTGCCTTCTGCCTTGAGTAGATTCGCAAAAATAATTGTACGTGCATAGTGCATTATTTTGCAGTGTTTCATTATTCAAATGTTTAGAAAATGGACGCCTACGATATATTCAAGAAATTGACTAAAGGTCTCACCTTCAAAAACAAAGTTTTAGGCATCAAAAACAATGTAAGTAATTAAATAACCTCTAAACTTTAGTTCTTCTAAGATAATTGTTTTATTACTCGCTTTACAGTAGTATTTTTACCTTTTCCATAAATAATATACTGATAGATTTGCAGGTAAATATACTCATTCGATAAAACGCCACTAAATCTAATGTTTTTATGTTAGCTAAATGAAGGCTAAACACAGTTTATATCCTTCGTTTAGCTCTCGCTATCACATAAGAAAATGAATTTGTTTTTACCTAGTAGGTATTTGTTGAGGGCTTTTATTTTTTTATGGTTGTAGGTATTTGGATTTATTTATTTTGCACACATACTTACATGTATACAGCTTAGACCTTAATGTTAGCTTGGGTCAATAGTACATGCACTTACTAACTTTCTTTACTTTTATTAAACCAGCAGGATAAAGCCACAAAAACCACAGTCAAGAAAGAAATAGCACAAATAAAGAAAGAGGAAATATCTGATACTGAACAAAACTCGGAACCCCAAATAGATTCAGAACTTTCTGATGCTGAATCAAATACAACAGAGATAGAGAATGAGAATGGTGACGACATCCAACTGGTGAAAGGAGTCTATATTGGAGAGAAGAGGAAGAAAAAGAAGGAGAGAACTGCAGATTTGAAGAAGAAACTTGAGTTGGAAGAGGTTTGTCAACTTTCGAAACCAACAGACTATGGTTGTTCGTTTATTTTTCAATAATTATTTCCACAGTTGCACCTTGATCATGAAGTAACTGAAATCAGCAGATTCATTTACTTGTGGATTAGTATAACTATCTAACCCCCACTGTCTTTGGCTTCAAAAATCCATAGTTACAAGTTCGAAAAAAAAATATTATCTTGTTATTCCAGGAAAACCGTTTCCGGAATGAGCATGGCATCAAGACAGTAGGTCGTCATGTTCCACCTGCTCTCAAAGACTTTACTGAGCTGGTGACCCAGTACAAGGTGCCTCAAGCACTGGTCGACACTGTGATGCAGTGTGGGTATGATAAACCCACTGGGATACAGCGGCAGGCTATGCCTTGTATGTTAGAGGTAAGTTTACTAATGCTAACGAGAATACTAGAGGATGACTCAGAGACACTTAGATATATTACCAATGAAGATAGCTAGTTAAGTTAGTTTATTTCAGCTACTTCCATAGTATAATGTCTTATGATATCTTGCTTTGGGGACGGGCAGCCGACATCCAGACTATCTTTGTTCTCCGAAAAACGGCTGTACGCGCAATTGATAAATTAAAGCCACGCCACTCTTTGGGGGATTTATTTAAAGATGACAGTAGTATCGCAATATATCTATGAAAATCTAATATATCTCTCTATAACAAGCTTCCATCTGTAGCAACTGAGCTCCCTATTCGTAAATTTAAACAGTACATAAAACTAAATCTTATCAAGAATACCTTTTACTCCATAGATGATGTTAATGCTTGGCCAGATGTCACCCAGTTCCGCACCGACAATAGTATTTAAGGAAAATAATGTTAAGCTTAGTTAGTTTTTAAGGTTCCGTACCCGAAGGGTAAAAACGGGACCTTATTACTAAAACTTCGCTGTCCGTCTATCACCAGGCTGTATCTCATAAACCGTGATACTTAGACAGTTGAAATTTTCACAGATGATGTATTTCAGTTGCCGCTATGACAACAAATACTAAAAAACAGAATAAAATAAATATTTAATGGGGCTCCCATACAACAAACGATTTTTTTGCCGTTTTTATAGATAATGGTACGGAACCCTTCGTGCGCGAGTCCGACTCGCACTTGGTTGGTTTTATTATGCATAAATATTGACCTGTATCCTTCGATCAAAAATAAGGAGTTCGCGGCCTCCCCCGTAGATACCTAGAGCCTTACAAAAATGTCACTCAAAATTGGGTTCGTTTTGTTTTGACGAAGACAGTTTGCGCAGAGCCTGACAAGTTTTTTCCATACGGAACAAGAGATTGGTGGAGTCGAATTCATTTTATTTTATTTTGTAAGTAGGTAGGTACCTACCTGAGAACTATATACCTACCTACTCAGTTTATTTTCTATAAGGATTAATTAACAGAATTCAGGTAAAGATAACGAATCATTTATTGATGAAACTATAAATTGGTGTCTCAACAGTAGGTATTTATACAAAAGGGTCATTTCAGACATACAATAATTTAAACTTACAATACAGTTTCAGGCAGGTACTCTAGATTAAAAAGAACTGGTTCCTGTCTGCGGCTTTGCACGAGTTTTTTTTACGGGAAAAAAATAAACGTTTTATAAATTCATACTTCTGGTAGGTAGGTAAGAACCTAGTCTTTCTTTTATTAGAGAGTCTACGCAAATGAAATTTTAGGGCGGGCCAACTAATTATTTTAAAAATCATCAACTAGTAATATTAAACTTATTTTTATGAAAAATATATTAATACATACTATAAATGAAAAAAAAAATTTAGAAGTATTTCTTCTAAATTTTTTTTTTTGCCTCTCCATTTATCAATTTAGAACAAAATTAATATTTTAACATAGGCAAACCAAACAACAATATTTTATGCTGATTTCACAAGTATATGACTCACATCTCAATATACGGGTAAAAAATATATATAAACTTACTGAAAATAAGAAATTCCATCCTTTTTCAGCACTTTGGACGAGTGATTCTTGCATTTTTTGTACCCATGCTTTTTGTCTGAACGCAAAAATGACACTAGTTGAAAAGCTTTCCTAACATGTCAAAATGTATCTCTTTTGCTACTGAAGGTTGTGGCGTGCGCATTGTGAATCTAAGGGGGGCCGGCAAAGCCGGACATGTTTGATCGATGCCTGTATCACATTATATTTCGACTCAGGCAAATAATTATGTATAAGTTTATTAGTTTTAAATAAACCTACTAGTGGTTTATTTTCCACTTCCACCAGTGGACAAAAAATTTTAGTGCACAAAATGAAAAACACCTTATTTGTTATTTTATAATAATTACTATTCATGTATAAAATTTGACTTGTCTATGTCCGTATTTTGTAAGCCTAAAGAAATAAGGTTATTGAATTTTATAAAGCTGTTAATCATCATCATCATCAGCCTATATCAGTCCACTGCTGGACATAGGCCTCCCCTAATGAGCGCCATAGCGCCCTGTCTTCAGCTTGCCGCATCCAACATCTGCCAGCAGTCTTTCGCAAATCGTCATCCGTCATCACATCAGAGTTAATACGTAGTATAAAATTAGACTTGTCTTAGTGCTTATTTTGTAAGCCTAAAGAAATAAAAGTTTGAAAATTGAATTTGAAAAAAATATGTTGGTATTCAGAATACTGATTTACTTTTGAATCCATTTCAGGATAGACAAATCTTAGCCTGCGCTCCGACAGGCTCGGGGAAAACTGCTGCATTCCTCATACCCATCCTGCACTCCCTCGGCGCTCCGCAGGGCGGGCCCAGAGCCCTGGTACTCTGCCCCACGAGAGAGCTAGCCCAGCAGATCTACAGAGAAGCTCTCAGATTGAGTGCATCATCAGGTACAATATGTACATTAAGTTCAGTTATAAAGAAGGTACCCCGTGGCGCTCGCAGCGCAGACATCGACCCTTTCAACTCAACCCGTGCTCGTAATCTTCTAAGGGTCAACTAAACGAACCAACCAGAGAAAGGGTAGCAGCCTCTTAAATATTGTATTTTGAACGATCTCTAGTCCGCCTGCCAAACGTGCAAAAAAGCTTGTATTATTATTGTATTATTAGGTACCTAAAGGCACTGTTTGAGTGGCAGGTAAAATGAGTCAATAGTGTGATTAAATTATTATTTTTTGCAATTATTTAATTAAACAATAATTTGAAATTAGAAAATCGTATAATATAACAATACGAAGGGGTTCAAAATCACCACCTTTCGTCTACTATGCTTTGTTTGCATACTTTGTTACCAACTGGTTGATGTTTATTCTGCGAATTAATTTTTTTTTGCTTTAATGTTCAGAACTAAGAGTCAGCGTGGTCCGAAACATGAAACAGAGCAAAGTGAAAGAACGAGAGGCTACAATAAGAAAGAGCGACATCGTGATCAGCACGCCCAACCGTCTCTGCTACCTCCTCCACCAAGACGCCGTCAACATATCGCTACAAAAGGTTATACATTTATTTATCTTGTTCTGATGTACATGTATGTGTACATACGGCTTAGTGGCCCTACCTCACCGGGACGCCGCCATTCTTTTTGTATTGTATGGCAGCTCACTCCTTGGTCACTCACTCACTTGTTGTGATTTTCTTTTCTTTTTCTAATTTCATCCTTTTCGTAATTTCATTATTTTATAGTTGTTAACTTTATGATTCAATGTAGTACCTATCTTGTTTAAATAAATAATTAATATTGGCGACGGTTTGCCAACATCGTCGTCTGACATAAATAGTTTGGATACGTTGCCAGCGTGGCGTTGCCGTGGGGTGCGTCCCGATGAGATGACAACCTAATTTTTTTATAATTTAAACATTGCTGAATGGTTAAATGAACCAATTTGATTGATTATCAAAAAAATACTTTAAGGATAACGCTTTTCTACGGCATAAACGTCACGTATATTATTAAATCAAGCATATTATATTGATGACTGAGCAAGCTTTCCTAAAACAGGCCAAATTCTTAATATTGAATAGTATGTAAAAATATACTATTTTTATGTTTTTAGGGTTCCGTACCCAAAGGGTAAAAATGGGACCCTATTACTAAGACTTCGCTGTCCGTCTGTTACCAGGCTGTATCTCATGAACCGTGATAGTTAGACAGTTGAAATTTTCACAGATGATGTATTTCTGTTGCCGTTATAACAACAAACAATAAAAAACAGAATAAAATAAATATTTAAGGGGGCTCCCATACAGCAAACATGATTTTTGTCCGTTTTTCTAGATAATGGTACGGAACCCTTTGTGCGCGAGTCCGACTCGCACTTGGCCGGTTTTATTTAAAGATGGTTAAGTCATTTTAACATCTTTAATTGTGCTGCAGAATTAACTAATTTCTGCCTGCAGCTTTGCACGAGTTGTATCTATGAAAATGAAAAAGGTTATGTTTGTCCCATGGAAAATACGAAACTGATTAATGGGATTTAAAAAACTAGCTGTATGCAAAATTACAGCCCGATCCGTTCAGAAGATTTGCCTTGAAGAAGTAATAAACATCCACCCATTCAAACTTTCGCATGTATAATGTGATGTGATTTATGCTTAGTTTATTTATCAGGGCTTTTACTGAATAAGCTCAAGTATATCTCACGTATTATAATTTTATCTTGGTTCCGTTTATTATATTAAAGTCATCTTCGATTATTTATTAACAAAAGATGTATTATTTTCTCAAAAGGTCCGATGGTTGGTAATCGACGAAGCTGACAAACTCTTCGAAGGGTCTATGGAAGAGCAGTCTGATTTCCGACAGCAGTTAGAGCAAGTTCTAACGGCTTGCGGGAGTAAACAACGACGGGTGGCATTGTTCAGTGCTACACACACGCCGCCGCTCGCTAAGTGGTGTCGTCACCATCTTAGAGGTCTCATAAACATCACAGGTACCTTAACCCCGCTATCTCTTGAGATGGGTAAGAACCTCTAAGCTCCCATACAAACGTACGTTCCGATCCATTTCGAAACGACACTCTTTATTGCAATATAATTATGCATACATAATCGGTTTCTTTTAATGATGATTTTGTTTTTTGGAGTAACTAAAACGGTGCATAGGTACATAGCTTTTCGACTACTTTGTTACTACTAGCTATAAATAGACTAAGTACTAAACTATTATTATAATGACTTAAACACTTAAAACTTTCTTTAAATATTAAATCACAATTGTAAACTGGCCTCCCGCGATACAGGTTTTGAATCTAGTGCGGGGACCACTAGGTATCTGTCTATAATTTTTTGTTTTAGTAAATACATGCCTTTTGTATTTGTATTTGTAATGTATAAATAAATTGCTGCGCCCTTACAGGGTACATGTACCTGCCTGCAAGCTACACCTAAGCTGAAATTATAAAATGTATGTGTATGCAATAAATGAATATGAATATTTCTTATCCGATTATGTCTGCAAAACTTTACTAAAATATGGGACATAGTTTCCAAATGAGTCGGTAAGTACATTTGTATGGGGGCTGAGGTTCGCCTTCACCAGATATACAATACATAAAAAATACATACCATTCCCAATTTAAGAAGATTCCAAATCTGCACCGCATGCTCTGTGTATGCAGCACAATCACAATTTTCTCCGTTTGCCCTGATAATAGTAATTTAATTTACGTTTATTATAAGATACCAAAAACCATTGTACTATTAACTCCATATTATTAACACAATGTTCTTTATGTGCAAATTACAAACTGATATAACAAGTTTAATGATTGTCAAATGTCAAATGTTCACTATCACCACCCCTTTCTATAGTAACTTGCGGATAACGGGGTTGGTTCACTTCTAGAAATAAGTTTATTCAAGTTTATATTGTTAATATTTAAGTGTAACTGTTTGTTATCCTTAAGAAAATTATTTATTCCTTAAAAAAAAATAAAAAGATATTGTTATTCTGGGCACTTTGCCTTCCGGTGATGGCATAGATTTTTAGAAAATAGATTTAATTGTAAATATTAGTTGTAATTATTATTGTATTCTGTTCTTATTATAATTTTCTTTAAATAAATAATAAAAGAAATTGTTTAAGAAATTCGCAGGTAGTATATTATGTTTTTTTAACGGCTCAGAATTTGTACCACCCCAATTATGGCCGCGGGTGTCGTGAGAGGCGACTAAGGGATCCACCGCGAGGCTCTCCTGCAGAACAAGTCTCCCACAGAACTGCTATCACCAACTCGCATGCTCAGCGTGGGGATTGTGGGCACCTTTATATGTGATAAAAGCCAATAGAGCGCTTATCAGGGGAGGCCTGCGTCCAGCAGTGGACCAGTGTGCTGTAGATGAAATGATTATTTATTAATTAATTTACAGTTGGTCAACGCAACGCAGCGACGAACCTCGTAGACCAAGAGCTGGTTTACTGCGGCAATGAGAACGGCAAGCTGGTGGCCTTCAGGCAGATTGTACAGCGAGGCCTGAAGCCGCCTGTGCTGGTCTTCGTGCAGAGCAAGGACCGCGCGAAGCAGCTCTTTAAGGAACTTATCTATGATGGGATCAATGTGGATGTAATACACGCTGATAGGACTCAACAACAGGTACCTACTTATTGTACATACACTAGCTGCGGCCAGCGGTTTCACGCGTGCGACAGCTGGATAGAACGTAGCATATGTCACTCTGGGATTCATAATATAGCTGGACAGCGAAATATTACAGCAGTAAAACTTACGTGCATTACGCGTGTGTGTGAAACAGTTGTAGTCTCTTGAACTACTTAAAAACTACATCGATTTAATAATAAGATCCATTATCAATGTCAGCGGGGTAACAACAAACCTAGCGCACCAGCGTTGCATCCCTCGGTTTTACGTTAGTGTTTTTTCAACATAAACAAGTCTTGTAGTTAACCCGCTTTCATTCCTAATGAATTCTTCAAACTACATTTCATGTTGCCTCAGAACAGAAATTAGCTTCTATTGGATCACGTCGTCATAAGTACGTAAGGTTGAAATAAATATCCTCGATTAAGTCTATACCGAGGTTTGAGTCAACTAGGCCTATCTCATCTAGGTTGTACGGTATCTTTAACGTAATGTTGTAATTTGATCTGAAGAGCTCTTCCCCAGCGCGACAACGTAGTGCGAAGCTTCCGCGTGGGCCGCGTGTGGGTGCTCATCTGCACGGAGCTGATGGGGCGCGGGATCGACTTCCGCGGGGTCAACCTCGTGCTCAACTACGACTTCCCTCCCTCCGCCATCTCTTACATACACAGGTTACATTAATAAGTTCCGAACTACTCAGTCATAAATATAATAAATAGCTTATTTTTTGTCTGCGAAGCTTCTAGCCAGGTTAGTTTCTTTACTTACACTCAGCCACTCGCAATCCGCTTTTAATTCTACAGCTGGGGACTGACTGGTGTGGTGTTGTGGGGAGTTATGTACCGTTCGTATGGAGCAAGATACGTTACGCCGTCTGGTTGCGCTGTGCTCGCTGGGTTGCGCGTTGCAAGCGCCTTCTCTTTCCGTACTGACTGCACGAACGTGAACTGTGTAACAAGTTATATAACGCCGTAACACCGATCAGTAACCGGCAGAACTAAAAGCCAACATAGTTCAGCATATTTAACACCAGTTTAAAAAAACTTAGGAATGGCGACAGATTTATTAATTGAAATGTTTGTTAATATTTAAGGGTGGGTCGGGCGGGGCGCGCCGGACAGAAAGGCAAGGCGGTCACGTTCTTCACGCAAGATGATGTGGTCAATCTAAGAAGGTAAGCACACATCGTAAAAAATCAATCTACGTATTTTTTTTACAATTCATTTATCAAGCCTTTCCATTTACCTGATGCTTAATATGTCGACCCACCTCGCAAGTTGATCCGCGAAGTTCTTTTTTAATGTCTAGTCAAATCACATAAAAACAATAACGTTTTCTCACGTAAATATCTGTCACCTTCACAGCATAGCATCAGTGATAAAGCAGTCTGGTTGCGAGGTGCCGGAGTACATGCTGAAGATGAAGCAGGACGCCAACCGCCGCAAGAAACGGATGAGCAAGGCACCGCGGCGGGAAGACATCTCCACTGTGCTCAAGAAAGCTGACAAGTAAGATATAACACTCTATTCAAATCAAATCTGATGACGGTTTGAGTTTCGGGTAAAATTTGCACGACAGGAAGAGCCCTTATGTCAATATTTAGCCGGTTTCAAGAAGCAGGTACCTATGTACCTGCTTCCTCAAACTGTGCTACAAGGATCCGAGTTTAGGTGGAACAAAGCTAATAACTATGTTCTTTTGCAGGAGAAAACTTGATGCAGCCAACGAGGCAAAAGAAGCTGTCAAAGAAAAAGCCACAGATGCTGTAAAAAGTGGAAAAAATCCAAAACAAAGGAAAATACAAAATGGCGGACAAAATAAAAAGGAAGGAGGCGATTTTAAGAAGAAATCGAAACCCTTCGTTAAAAAGAACAATAAAAATAAGGAAAATAAATTAGGAAATAATAAAAATATTGAAAAAAAGTCTAATAAGTTCAATAAAAAGACGGAGTTCAGTAAAAAGAAGAAAAACTTCGTTAAGAAAACGAAAACGAAACCGAAACCGAAACCTAGTGAGTAAGGTGTTCTTTGTAAGTACCTACTTTATTAAACAATTTGTTAATTATTAGTCTTCTTTTTTAAACCTTAGGACAGGAAATGAAATAATAAGCATTTTTTCTAACATACAATATTGTAATAGACAATCGCTTAGGTACAAAACTCATACAAAATATACAGTCTTCTTCATAATTATATACAAACATATTGATTATGCATACGGAAACAGAACTACACAACAAAAATTGAAACAGACTCAAAAAAAATTTACGTCTTTAGTACTTTTAATTAATTATTAGATAAATCTTCAAATCCTACATACTAAGTCATTTTAAACGGGATAATTACCATGATTTGATTTTTAGTTTTCTCTGAGAGGCAAGAACAAGTCATGGTAAATATCCAAATATAAATGATTTTATTTCTTTTATGTTAATAACCTACTACTTGACTTATTTCTAACTACCTTTCGTCCGCCGCTTCACACGCGTTTAACTAGGTTTTACTAGGTTTCTATCTGCGTCCTTGTCAAATTTTATTAGGACCCGTTCAGCCGGCCACGCAGACAATGAAGCAGATATGTCTTTACAATATAAGTTTGAATTAACTATCATCAAAAAATTTAAAAAGTTAGCTGTAAGTATAAACAAAGTACCTATAACCTAAAACTAGTCTTTGAATTTTATTCAGCCGATTTCAAATATGGCACAAACTAGATAAAAATATTTAAAAAATAGATTTTCTTATAGAATAAAACAGATCATTCATTTAGTTTCTTCTATTAACAGCATTCGGCCTCAACACTCGTTTGGACCCAAATCGCTTTTACGACTATATGGTAGACCCTGATAAGGGCTTATGTGAGTCTACTGTAGTCGCAAAACAAAGCCCACATCAGGCTCCAAACGGGTTCAGATAGTTAGCAGACACGATTTACCCGGGAAATTTTAATTTATTACAAAAAAAGAAAAAACGTAAAAAAATTATACAATGCCTATCTCATATAAAATCTTTACTTTACCTAGGTATTCAGTTGTTTTTTTTTTTAAGAAAATACTCTTTTACAAACAGTATTTTATATAAAAGCAATAAACTTTCCAGTCTGCTCTGCATTTTTCAAAGTAAATTGCACGTTCGTATCTGTGGGATACGAACATACACTGGACTCAGGTTAAAAGTGTTAAAACACAAATGAAACAGTCGGTACAATACAAAAAAAGGATACCACGAAACGGCTAAAGACAAAGAGTTAAACTGAAGGATTTTCTCGACCCAAATTTCTCGGGTTCGAGTAATATAGATATCCCGGGAATTCCCGGGCATAAACCCTAGTTGGGACCAACTGATGTGTGACACTTTTGTACTAGATAAATAAATAAATCGTGTCTGCTAACTATCTGAGTGCTATTAGTTGAATATAAATAGGTATAACCCGCATTCTGAAAGAATGGGATTGATAATGGCGTCATCTCTCATTCATTTCGAATGTAAGCGGGTTAACTACGAACCTTTTTGTGTTGGAAGAACACCAACGTTTCATCCCTTAACGAGGGATTTCTGCAGAATGAGTGTGGTTCGGGCCGCGCGCGCACCGTCGCGTCGTCGTCGTCGCGACTCTAAGCTGACTTCGCTCAGATCTAATTCAAACTGAGTGCGACAACCAGAGAGATGACGTCGCACCGTTACAAATCCCATGCTTTATGTACGCATGATAAACAGTAGGTACTTTTTGTATTTATGTAGAACATCATATAAAATTACAATAGCCAATTAGGCTTTTAATTTTGGTATGCATGTATATTTTGAAAAGCCTCTGCATTTAATTGTAATTGTAAAGCCTCATTAATTAAAGTCTGCAAATTATAAATCAGAGGACCCCTTATTTGCAAGCAGGGTAGATAAAACGCAGCATAGATATTAATCAGCTACCAAAAGCTGGTTTCCTTAGATAACCCTAAACGAATTTATTAATTTTATTATATTTTATAAACATCTAAGCTTTTTCATTCTTCTTATAATGTAGCTTTTCTTATAACTCACAACTTTTTTAAAATTCATTACAAATGTATGCGGGTTAACTACGAACCTTGTTTGTGTTGGAAGAACACCAACGTTTCTTCTTCAGGGTACTAGTATTATAATATTTGTGTTCAGGGTGAGTGCAGAACGAGTCGCGCGTCTTCTAACACAAACAAGGTTCGGAGTGAAACCGCTTACATTCAAAATTAACTGAAAACTTAAACTTAATTCACGATATCGCCATAATGGCTCAATCACATTGAATTCACTTTGTATTATACAATAGAAACGTCTTTCATAATTTATCAATCAAGTCAATCTATTCACTTTCAAAACACAAACACCAGAGTACATCGTTTTTGTCATAAATCAATCAAAAATCAAGATAGGTTCACCACCAGAACTTATTTCCGATGGTCAATGTTTTGTTACTTTTCCTCGTCAACCCCCGAGGCGTAAGTCACCCCTTGAGCTCAGTTCAGTTCTTACGGTGCAAGTGCCCATGTGGGGGTATTCCGAGGAGCAGCAGCAGCTTCACTCACACAACCGAAGACCAATGTGGTTATAGTTTCACTCGCACAACCAATCACAAGGCAGCCTCGGCATCTTATTCGCCGGCCAGGGTAAGTAGCCCGCGGTTTTGAACACCCAGTAGTCATAACTGACTTTGCTCACCAGCAGCACCAGGATGAGTACTTCTAGCGCTATGATGTAGTAAATATAGTCGGTCCAGTCTCGAGGCGTGTGGCAGACCTGGGACTCCACGAGGTCTACCACAGCGCCCATGCCTTGGCAGAGCAGGTGCCGGTAGTCGGGGATGTTTTTTGCGTTCTCTAGAAGCCATGGCTGGAAAAGACAATAATCTGCACTGGATTGACTTACACAAACCGCATCATCTGGAATGAGAGGCATTACTACAAGAGAATGGTTCGGGAAGCGATTAAAATTAAGAAATATCCTAATTTCAATCGTGAAGACGGCTTCGAACTCTGCCTCGTGGAATCCAGTTATGTATAGCCAAGTGTACTCGTCGTAGTCCGGTTTCTCAGTGCGTCGCGGACTCTAGTAGGGCGTTTTCCCACGAGGCACGACACGACACGACACGACAAAATGCGGTGACGATATAACGACTATAAACCGTTTACTCACACAACGACAGCGCACAGCACTACACACGTTTTTCAAATGACAATTCGCTATGTCGTTAGATACTGCTATGTTGTTACGTTTTTTTTTTGCGGTGACGATATAGCCACTGTCCAGAACCTGTATGAACTTATACACGGCGCTACTCGTAGGACCAGGTAGGACCGCACGACACGGCAGTTCAGTTTGCTTTTTTGATTGAAAACTTTGAAAAGTGGTGTGCGTTTTCAACAAAATGGAAAAGTTAATACCTATGATATATTTACTTTAATCGAAGATGTAGAAAAAAGCAGCATTGCAAGAAGTTGCCGACGATTAAATGCTGGACATAATTATGTCGGAGTGCGTGCGCACGTGATGAACTCTGCTACGCGACTGCTGTTAATCGTCGCTCGTGGGAAAATGTCGTCGTGTGCCGTGCGTCGTGTGTTTCCTTGATCCTGTGGTGCAGTGCAGTGCAGCTCATGGGAAAACGGCGTACCTAAGTGTTGTGTGTCGTCCCGAGTGTGCAGATGAAATGGCCTAGTTTCGAAAACCAAGTGAGGGTAGTTAAAATTAATGCTGCCCCCACTTCGCAGAGGCGGTCGCCACACAACCGAAACAAACACGAAAGTGTGTAAACCTGTTGAAACGTCGGGAAAAATTGGTACAAAAACGTGAAAAATGTAACTATCTGTCTGTTGTTACCTTGAGCATCTTCTCAGTGTTGCAGTCGCAGTGAATGTGGTTCCCGGCGATCATGAACCCGGGGCCGGTCGTGTCGAACCGGTTCGACAGCACGTACGTGTGGATCTACAACAAACATTACCTTAATAAATAATGCTAAACAATACATACAGCATCATCTAGCCCCAAGCTACGCAGAGCTTGTGTTACGGGAGATGACTGATTACTTAATAAATGCATAGATAGATATTTTTTATTATAATACATTATGTAGGTACTTGGTAGCTAACAACGTAAGCTGAGCGAGAACTCATCCTATACATGATTCCAGAATCGAAGGTCTTTTTAAACAATAAAATTTATCCGCAATAACAGAAAACAAATAAGATTGTTTGCAACAGTCTGCAGTTAGCTCAACAGTTTCAATTGTCAATTCTAATTTGTTTCTATCCTTTGATTGTAATTTCTTTGTTATTAGGTAGGTAACCACATATAACAATAATGAAAGCTTCAACAATACACAATTTCACAAGCGCAGCGAAAAGGTGGACATCCAATTTCGAAAATGGTAGAAAGTTAATTTTAGGGTCTATCTTAATTCTAATTTTAGGGTCGACAGCTCTACATAACTGATAAAAACTAAAAAAAATATCTGGAAATAATTTTGCAATTTTGTAATGAAACACTACACACATTAGTAATAGCTCAGTAATTTTACAATTTAATTAAATAAATAAATAATGCTGGACAATTCACACAGCATTATCTAGCCCCAAGCTAAGCAGAGCTTGTGTTATGGGTACTAGATAACTGATATAGATAATACAATACAATACATAGATAGACATTTATAATTAATATAGATATAAATTAAAGTAGATAGTATGCTGCTGATTTAAAATCCATAGGATGTAGGTAATTTTTTTTATTTGGTTGGCTACACCCCTTATAATATACACACCATAATTTTTTTTTACACCACAGGTGCTTAAACTTAGCAGTTAAATAAATTTCAGAAATAAAATGTATGTTTAGGGTTTAGTAGTTGAGTTTTTTTTAAAGGTAATTTAGGAATACCATTATTAGGGAACACGTTAAAAGAAACAAATCCGAACTAGGCCTCATATAGCGGACGACGCGCGACGTGATGCCCACAAATGTTAGGAAAACTGGGATATTTCTAAATTTTACAAAAATATCACCGTGGATTGGTAATTGAATTTTTTTGGGATGTGGGGCCCCACACCCTGACCCGCACACGCATGTGCAGGATTATCCACCATTTCTGGGAAACCCTATAATAAGTGTATATGTTATATTCTTGTTTGCAAAATTTGAGCCCATAAGTGTAGCTTTGGCGTGAAGAGGTGAAACATCTAATCATCCAAACTTTCGCATTTATAGTACTAGCCTACCTAAGCCTAAAGCGTATTTTGTAGTTATAATCTTAATTTGTATCCTATCTGAGTAAAAATAAATTAGTTTCAAAAGATTGAGATAGTGAGATAGTGACCAAAAGCTCGAGCATTATTATACATTAAAAACTTACCGTCTTCAACTGATTATAAGTGATGGAGAAGATCATGAAGTTGTCTATGAACTTGGTCCCCTCCAGCTCCAGGATGTTGGGGATGTCGTTGTGGTCGAGGATCAGCCGCCGCAGGTGCTCGTACGAGGGGTCGTCGCTCACGGGCTGCAGGGATGTTATCTGCGAATATACCCCCGCCACGTCAATCTATCTCCCTGAACGCGATGAACTCAAAACTACTGAACGGATTTTCATGCGGTTTTCAGTGCTCACCAAAAGACTAAAATACATATCTAAGTACTCGAAAGTTGACGAGTTTGCAGGCAGAGTTCCAAGCACGTACCCACCCACACATTTAGATACTACGTCTTACAGGAGATGTTGAATTTGACCCTAACATTCAGGAAATAAATAAAAATATAAATAAATAATGCTGGACAATTCACACAGCATTATCTAGCCCCAAGCTAAGCAGAGCTTGTGTTATGGGTACTAAATAACAGATATACATAATACAATACATTACATATATAGTTTTTTTTATTAAACATAGAAAACGATCAGAACACCCGGAACAAATATTTGTCCCAAGGCGGGAATCGAACCCGCAACGTCCTGCGTCGCAGGCGGACCTTCGCCCACCGCGCCACAGAGGTCGTCAGAGTCGAGATGATGATGAGTTTGCTTACAATAGTACTTCTTTACTAACTTCTTTACTGGGTCGGTACGTTTTCGTTTCAATACTGCCTCTGCGTCGAATCTATGCAGACTTCTGCCGAAAATATTTCCTGACTGGCTCGGAAGTTTTCGGTACGGTACGGAGTCATGCGCTGCGAGTGAGTTAGCGGAAGACGCGCAGGAGGCCGGCCACTCTGTAGATTCCATGCAGAGACGCGCGTATGCAATCGGTAAAGAATCTGTACCGAAACGAGTCACAGAGGCGGTACTGAAGCGAAAACGTGAGGGACCCGGTGAGGAGGCCTTAGACGCTTACATTATTATAGGAGACGTTGAGTTTGACTGTGTTGGGCGGTAGATTGGTCGGCATCTCGGTCAGGTTTCTGGCCGTGCAGTCGACGGCCACCAGCCGCGTCACGTCTCCGGCGATCACCTCCACCAGCTCGGGCACGCATGTGCAGTTGATGTCGGAGGGGATTATGTTTCGGCAGCTTGCGTTCAGCTGAAACAAATTTAACTTCTTGACTACGACTGCCTTGTCAACTCCTTTTGTAGAAGACACTTGTCATTTTTGCAAAATTATTATTTGAAGCTACAAACAATTTATATCAAATTAATTGTTCGTTTATTTTCACCCCTATGAATTTTCGCATAATATTTTTCACAAATAGGTAGGTATGTGAATAGGTAAAAACCACGTTGGTGGATTGCTCTACCGAGCCGGTCACTTACTGCAGAGAAATGCGATAAACGTGTCCTACGGCTCACAAATTCGTTTCTGGGTAAATACTGTACCTCTTTCTGCACCCGCAAGTAGTCAATCTTGACGATCTCGACGTCGTTAAACCAGTTGAAGCTGAGGTCGAGTGCGCAGTACGTGTCGTTGTAGTTCAGAAACGTCACGAGAGTTATGTTGTTCGTCTCCATCGCTTTCTGGAAGTGCTTGCATGGGAGCCAGTTGTTACCTGAACAAGAATACTGTAGGTTATTGAGGGTTGCATTTATTCATCTGGCCGAAGCAGCTGCTTCATAAATTACCACTGTTACCTGACAAGTCCACGGATATCTTCCGATTGCTATGCACCAGGCTCAGCGGGAACTCCGTCAGGTTGTTGTCTGACGCGTCCAACACCGTCAGGTTGAAGAGATACGCGAAGGGGCGCTGCTTGGACGGCAGCTTCTTGCTGGTGAGGTTGTTGTTGGAGATGTTGAGGCAGGCCACGGCCGAGTATTTCGGGAACTGGCCTGAAGGATTATAGAGATTAGGAAGTTACTGACCATATTAGGGTACAAAAGTATCGTAACATAATTCTTAAAAGGGTTATTGCGACTAGGAAGTTACCTACTGACAATAATAGGGTACAAAAGTATCCAACAACATAAAAAGTAACATAATTTTTTCTGTTACAAAGGTCGCCGCTTCTTTTACTGAACATTAATTCGTTTTGAAAAAATCTATTAAGCACTTCACACTACCCACGTACTTAATTGATCCTTTCGTAGTTGATGGCTCAGCCTACTTTCAGCTCCTATTTCCACAACTAAAACAATGTGGTTGGTACAAAACGACTAGAAACACAGAAGCAAAGCAGACAGGCGCACGGTAAAGACACTACACATTTTGCGAGAGACAGCGAAGAGAGAGAAAACTTACTGAAATCGTTATCGTCCGGTTCCAATTCTGCAATCCATAATGAGCGCGATGGAGAGAAGAAAAGGTATTAGTGATAGGTAGTTACGGTAGATACTTAAATAGAAAGTTATTAGGTTTCAGGCATAGATACCTAGGTCAAAGTAAAAGATAACAACTTTATAACCTAGTGCATTTACTTTGGAGTGTTTTAGTTTGGATTTGGACAGCAAATAGAAACCAAAGTGGACAACGTTTGGCCGACTTAATGGAGAAGGAGGTACTCTTCGCGATAAACTCTTTTTTCGAGAAGCGGTCGTCCAGAAAATGGACGTGGCTACACCCCGGGGGCCACATGGTAAGAGCGTCACTGAATATCAATGCTAGAGCGGCGGTCAGCGGTAGATAGACAAATAACGATGTATACCGCTGGGGAGTAGGGTTCTCGAGTGGCGGCCGCGATGCAACGCGATGCAGCGCGCTTCGTATTCGGCAAGGCGTAATACCACTATGCACTAGTTTATTTACCCATCCACAATCTGGTCAATCCTTCAGTTTATTACCCACAATCTGGTCAAGCCAGGGACACGAGCAAGAGGTGACACATGGAGTAGGTCCTTATCCCGATCGCACACAGTATCACAAACTATAATATTTGTCAAGCAAGCCTTAATAACTTTGTAATGGGGAAATAAATGCGTGATTCTATCTGTAATTGTATCTATGTGGGGAACTGTGGGTTGCCTGGAAGAGATGGCTTCTTAGCGATAAGGCCGCCCATTGTACTTATCTTATGTGATGTCTCTTTGTAATGTTATTTTATGGTGTACAATAAAGCATTTTTGTATTGTATTGTATTGAAACTGCCTTCTACTAACCACAACTTCCACCACGTACCTATGGGAAAAAGAGCATTTTGCATATTTCCCCAAAAGTGTATTTGTCTTTTTATGGGAACCTGGTAGTTGTGCAGTTCCTTACCGACGATCTGTCCGATCTTTCCATCCGTGAAGGCCATGGAAGCCAGTCTTCGGAACATGGCCTGAGATACGTCCAGGTCGTCGATGCTTCCGTTCAGCACGTGGAGGTACTTTGTCTTGTGTTGGGTTACTGGAACAAATGTTTTCGTTTATATTTATTTTATATAATTTTAGTTACTTGATAACTATGTAAGTAGTACTAACATAGTGTATGTTCACTAGATTTTTGTCAAATAAAACTCAATCATATTTCTATATGAGCATAATGTCGAAAATAGCATACAAGTAACATGAAATCTTAGTGGCATATTTTTAGTGGAACTTTGTTAATAAAAATTGTTGGAAAACGTTATGTAAAATTGGAAAAAGTGAATTTTATTTAGCAATAGTACTACCTAGCTAGCCATATACATTTTGATGGTTTATAACTTAACTTAATTCATTAGCTACAAATAAAGATTTTGTTATTCTCATAAGTTATTGACATCACCTAGGATCGTAAACAAAAAATAACCCTTGACCTGAAATCATTTTAGCCTATCGAAGGAGGCTTCTTGTACTAAAAACATTTAACCTTCTCAATAAGTCTAATTTCTACAAGCGGTTTTATATAGGTACCTCAAACTCGCGTGCGTTGCCTTCTTGGTTTATGTTTAAATCGAGTTTCCTACAGATTCTATACTTTTTTATATGTTAAACAAAAGTGCAAAGTTGCTTTTTAACCGCGTGCTCAATTTTGATGACCGAGCAAGCGAAGGATTCTAAAATTGAAATTCTAAAAAAGAGGAAAGAGTATTTTTGCTCTAAATTCAATTTACTTTATCCTAATTGTCGGTTTGCAATGGACAGACAATATCTATTGAATAACATAGTATTATTTATCAATCGTTGGCCATGATATCAGTTGTACCCTGGTTGTACCATACTGTAACCTAACGACGCGGGCGCGGTGATAACCTCTGAGGTCGGCTAAAAATACAAGCTCACCGCTAGCCCATATCGATTGCATTGCAAGGCGAAATATAAACCGGATGAGTAGGTTTAACTGTTTTACTACAAAAATACCTGCACAGAATCAAAAGTGTTCGAGTAGGTAGTCTCTTTGAACGGGCTATCACTTTTTGGAAATTGACGAAATTAGAAAAAAAATGTCGATTTATTTTTATATTTGTTTTTATAGTTATAGTATAATAATAATTATTATTTTGTTCACTGGTAAAAGTTCAGAATATTGCGAACCTGATTTCGTTACAGGGTCAGTCTCGCAGGACAGGAGGGCACTTGCCCCTGACTCTACATTATACCTAGTACACAATAATACTTTAATAATCATCATAACCATAAATCATATATTTTCTTGCTTATACTCACAGTTCTGCCCCAGTACATCCCTGTAGTAGACAGAGTCGATGTCGCAGCAGAAGAGCGCCGCCTCGCCCACCGTCCTGCAGCCGTCCCCGGGGGGTGGGCAGTGTTCGCGGGAGAGGTGAAGGCATTTTCCCAGGTTCAGGTGCTGCTCTATGGGTTCGGGCTGGACGGTTGTTGCGTGCGGGACTTGCTGGAATTGAAAATGTACAGATGTACGTCTGTATCAAGTCTCTGTATGTCAGTGAATCTGTATGTAAGTAGTCACTAAAAAGAGTGGAGGGGAACCCAATGCATGCTCAAAAATGGAACGTTTCGGTCTAATAATAAATTGTCTATTAAATTTTCATTGATTTAAACGCAACTCAACCAAATGTAAGTAGGTACTTTTTTGACAGGACAGGACACTACGGCAGTTTTTTTATATTTACACACTTATTTACAAAAATATCTAACTTAGCCTAGTTAGCTTGAACATTGACAATTTTCAGCTAACGCTTTTGGAAAGTAGCCTTGCTCAGCGATTATCGTCGATGAGTGTTGGTGGCCACTGGCCACGAACTGTGATGATATCATGAACTGTTGGTACTAGAACCAGTGGCGGCGTAGCGTGGGCTGGCACCCGGGGCGTTTTTCTACCAAGCACCCCCCCCCCCCCCCCCCAACGGGCAACAAAATTATTGAGAATCACCTTGGGGGTTTGTTGACTTATCGCACCCTCAATTTCTAACAACAGGAATTATAAGTAACGGCGAGCGGAGCGAGCCGCGATATTTTTTGGATTTTCGGATGTTTGGTGAAGTAACTAAGTTTGTCATAGGTGACCTATAGTTTAAAGGTTAAAAGTTTCAATATCGGCTAGCGGAGCGAGCCACAATAGGTAATTTCGGAGTTCGGTGAGGTTAGCAAAAATACAAGTATTCTAAGAGCACGACGAAAAATTTTTTTTGGCGACCTACAACAAAGCTAAAAACGAACCGGCGAGCGTAGCGAGCCACCGAAAATTTTGTTACTTTTTCGGGTGGTCACAAACAAGTTAAGGAGAGTATAAAAAATAATAACAGCGAGCCCTTAAACGTATGGAGAAATTGCGGCGGCTGCGAAGATTGTTACGAAACAACAATAAAAATCACCGAGTGGAGTGAGCCACAACCTGTTTCGAAATTGGTGAGGCATACTTAGCAAAAAAAAGTAAGCTATGACAGTGAATGAGAAAATATTTTTTTTTACGATTAACAACAAAATAAAGCACAGTACCTACTCATTATTGCACAGTGCACCACAAATAAAATAGTTACACAGGGCAGGGAAAGACTAATACAGATAAAGTTGTATCTACAATGCCTTATCGGTTTGAGCGATCTCTGCTAGGCAACCTTTTTACACGCCATTTTAAAGTATTTAAGTATTTATTTTGCAATGATAATTAAAAACAACGGCGAGCGAAGCGAGCCGCAATTTTTTTATATGTCTGTGCGTGTGAGTTATCTGTATCACCCCTTCTGATTCGGATTTGAAGTGCCATCTGCGCGCCCCGAGGGGTGCCGAGATGGCACCCCTTGGAGCTCGGTACCCGGGGCGGACCGCCCCTCCGCCCCCCCCCTTACGCCGCTAGTGACTAGAACGGATGGAACCCTCCCTTGCTTCGTCATATTGATTTCTTTTACCTAGATACTCTACATTAGGAATGTAACTGTCGTGGCCCAGCAAGGTGCATGTTTGATATCTTGTGCAACTTGATATCGTGAAAGATCTGACTTTATTATTAATCTTATGCCCCTTTACAGCTAATTATTTGTAAATTTTTCTTATTTAATATTTAGCTGTTTAAATGGGAATCCCTGTCTGTCTGTTTATTTTTTCTCGCTTCTGCATAAAATCCTCTATGGTGTTTCCTTTCTTCACACAAAACTTGTGTTGTGTGTATAAATTATTATAATTAAGTAGGTACCTAACATGTTAAATTAAGCAAATTAGGTAGAATAAAACGACATCAAGTGTATTAACATGTACCTACCAGTACCAACCTACAGGGAATAAACAAATGAAATGAAATAAATTCCTAATTCAACATGTTTGCAATGAAACATTGGGTATTTATCGCGAGTTCCCTTTTGTGCAACTCAATTGCGCAACTCAGTTGATCAAATTGCGCAACGGGGCCCTTTCTTGTCAAAATTATATGTATTGAGAGATACGAACCTCCCGGGGAGCTTCTCTGGGTTGCTCTGACTCTTCAACCCTCATCTCGATGCGGGGTATGTACAGCATCAGGCACGCCACCAGGATCCATAGTGTCGTCTGCAACAAGCATCCGCATCATCATTAAGTTATTAGCTAGCCACCTCCTGTGACTTTGCATTCCCCTCGGTTTCCCCGGATAAAACAGCCTATAATCTTAATAAGTTTTGGCGACATCTGGTCTGATTCCAAGTTATCTCCGATATTGCTGGTAAGGACCAGCAATAGGTATCATTATGATCTGATCAGACGTTTAGTCGAAAAGGTACCTAATAGACAGTTATGTTCACATAATTATTAATACTATTTAACGGGTATTTATCGCGTTTATTTACCTATTTTTCCCGACGTTTTATTTTTGACGTTAAACCTATCGAAACGTCGGGAAAATAGGTAAATAAACGCGATAAATACCCGTTAAATAGTATTAATAATTATGTGTTCAGATCGCGTAAGCTTAAAAATAGTTATGTTCACATTTATTTATAACTAGATTCATTCCCGCGGCTTCGCTCGCGATGTATCTATGGAAACGTTTAAAGGTTATTTCTATCCCATGGGAACCGATTTATGGGATAAAGAGAAGCCTGTGTTATTCCAGACATAGACCTACCTGTATGCAATTTCAGCCCGTCCAGTAGTTTTGGCGTGAAGAAGTAACAAGAAGTAAATATAAGTAAAGGTTACTTCCTAATAGTCTGTTATCCTAAGTTGAGGATAAGCAAATAACTAATACCTAGTATATACTTACCTAAGTAGGAAAAATGTGCCATTTGGTTATCCTCATCATTATTTTTTGTTGTAACGTATGTTAACAATAGATAATTTATAGCTTACTTACAATACCTACCTGTCGTTTTAATGTATATATTTTTCTGTAATACAAAAATCACACTTTGTTAAACCGCAAGATTGACTCACTAATAGCGCTCCGTTACAAACCTCTGTGGTTTTTTGGGTGTTATTATTATTATTTTGTAATACCTAACCTTTAAGTTGATAAACAAATAAATAAAAATAAAAAATAAAAAAAACATCCATTCATCCAAACTTTCGCATACCTTTTGTGATATTACTGCATAGGTATTGATAGTGTAATTTAGGTAGGTTTTGAGTAGGCCTACCTACTGTTCCCTGTTATGAAGACGCTGCGCTACGATTGGTTCGAGTTATCGAATTAGTGGTCACATTAAGAAAGAGGTCAATATCGCCGAACGCTATATCGCTACGGTCGCTACGTTTATTTGGGCACAGCTTGAATTATGTGGTTTATTTAAGCGAAAAAATATTTAAAATCAATAATTTGCAAAAACTCTCCTTGGAAATCCTCGTTCCGAAATTACATAGGAGAGATCTTTATTAGTTCTGTGGAGAGATTGCCTAACCATGTTCGAGGAATTTCGTAATAACCCTATTTTGCTTTTATATGTCTATTGAAGTAGGTAACGCAAATTGCATTTTTCTTTCTAGGTCATTCGCTTGAACCTCAACACAGCGAAATATGCTTGAACCCTAAAACCATGAACTTATAATAACAGCTCAGTCGGTCTCGTGTTCCAAACGAGCCATGCCGCACAAGTCCACCTTGGGCCTGAGGAAGTGACCCATTGGACAATTGCTCGCCGACAGTAATGGCTGGGAAGATGGAACAAATAGGTACCTACCTGGACAGTGAAGGACATACTACTAACTATAAATTGCATTTATTTATTTCTATCACAAGGACTTGTAAAAATGTAACCCGGCACTAGGACAAGCATAAGGAAAGTAGCGCCCGCCGTTGTTTTTTGACGTATTAGGTTACGTTTTAGAATTTTAAACTCAGTGTGGGTACCTCATAAAACCCTTGCTGATGTTGGCATAAAAACAACGTTTTTCATCTTCATTTCTTTTTTCATTGTACCTACATATTCTTCAAATATTATAAAGCCGAAAGTTCGTGAAATGTGAATTTTATTTTGTTACTTAAGATCTTCAAAACTACTGAACAGATCAAGATGAAAAAATTTGTTTGTTTGTTTAAATTGAATAGGCTCCGAAACTACTGGACCGATTTTAAAAATTAGAAGTTAGAACTCTACATTATCCCTCATTGTTCATGAGGGATAATGTAGAGTTCTAACTTCCCTAGGCGATAGAATATACCCGTGCGAAGCAGATCGGACCGCACGCAGGTCTAAAATAAATTTAGATTATACAAAAACAAGCTTTTAGGTACTACCTACATCATGTAAGAAGATCAAGTGCTTGGGAAAAGAAATCCAAGGAACCCAAACTCGACGGGGTATAAGTCGTTTGGTTTGGGAGTTCCTATGACCACCTTCTGCCTTCATCATCAGACCACTTCGATGGTACCTACACCTACCATGTCATTGCATTGTCACGGAACTTACTTAAGTATGTCAAATTTCAGCTCAATCGGTCAAAAATCAATCGGTGAGGATCAGGTCAAAAATTCAGGTGCAAGATTTGTCCACACATACTAACAAGGCAAGTTGAATAAAAGCAATCGGGACAGCCGAAGTTACGTAAACAAGAAATCGAATCCTTGGCCTTTGTGTCGAAATACATTGTGATACCTAGCACCTGGCTCTTTGTTCTATTTGCTTTTCTAGTCTATCAGCCACCAGTTTTATTTATCAGACGAAAATATACCTTAAGCCATTTGCCTAGCAACCATTATACATTACATACCAGCAACCATTTATTTTTATGTCAAGGATTTATTGCGCTTCTGGAACATAAAAGACCAGATTAGCTCACGCTGGATCTATTAATTCGATATCAGAACAGGGTGTTTCAAGCTTAGGTTCTGGATCTAAAGTCTACAAGTGGGGGGCCCCAGCCTGCATCGGGGGGGTTCAAGTTCAAATGCCTTGTCACAAACGTTCTGCGATCTTTTGGGTTCTAGTCCTAGTATTTCGTCGTTAAGTGGTTGAAACGAAAAAATATCCTTGCAAACTCAATTGACGACCCCTGTGGCGAGGTGGGCTAAAGTCTGCCTGCGACGCAGAAGGTTGCGGGTTCGATCCCCGCCTCGGGACAAATGTGTGTATGATCTGCAGGCATTTGTTCAAGGTGTCCTGGTCGTTTTCTATGTATAATAAAAATATCTATCTATGTATTGTAGTATTATGTATATCAGTTATCTAGTACCCATAACTCAAGCTCTGCTTAGCTTGGGGCTAGATGACAGTTGTGTCAGTTGTGTAGGCTGTGTGAATTGTCCAGCATTTTTTTTTATTTATTCAATCAGGTCAATGATGATGACCGAAAACAGCTCTAACCTGGAAGGTATTTATTGTATGCACGTTCATTGGTGCAGATGCTGGTATATTACCCTCATGGTGCAGATGTAGTATGCTATGCCCAATCACGATCACCCCACTCCCCTCGATTCTATCCATTACGATTACAACACCCTGTAGACTCCTGGTTCAGTTTCGCGTATTAGATACCTACACCGGCTGGCATGGTGAACAATACTTCTGATCTAATGTTGTGTATTCAAACCACATGTTGCTACTAATAATACTATACGTACTAAACGTACCTACGTTGATGCTACATTGTGCGCCTCTACCTAGGTATCCGTAGACTGTCAGTTGAAACCTACCCGTGTCAGTTAACTAAGGAATTCCTATACTCAGTTGTTTTTATAGTCAATAAACGTTCGTTTGACCACATTCTCAATGGTGAAATGATGGAAAGTAAAGATGTGACCGACGATGTATCACGAAGGTCTAGAAAATACCTCACTCTTGTCTTGAAGAGACCCAGGTTGTAATTGACGGGAAAAACAGCAGCAGGGAGCGTGTTCCAAACCCCAGCGGTACGAATAATGAAGGTGGAGGAAAACCGCTTAGTGCGAGTGGATGGTACATGTACCAAGTAGGTGTGGTAATGCGCTGTGAGTCTGCTTTTCCTGGAGTGGAAGGGGGATGGTGGAATCATGGCATGTACCTAGTTCCTGTGAGCATTCTCCGAAATGTATCCTATAAAAGATCGAGAAACAAGCTAGGTACCTTGCGGCGGTGTTCGTTTTTCAGTTATCATCATCTGGTTTTTTCATCATGTTCATAAACGATTGTACTTTTTTAGCAATAAATTCCAAGTTTTTTGCTCCCTTTACAGAAAGACTTTCAATTGGTAGCTCTACATAAGTCTTAGTATTTGTAAGAACAATTTCAGTTATTCTACAATCTGTCCGATCAGTCTTTACATAGTTCCAACTACCCTATGACAACCGTGTATGAAGTAAACAACCCACAGAGAGTTATGGCCAGTACCTTACAATTAACGCGCCCCGTGTGTCCAATTGTTTGAGCAGTTTACCCTCCCGCTGGCAACACTGGCGCGCCCTTATTTGTAGTGTACGCCGCGCCGCCCGCCCGCCCGCCGCGCCCCGACGACGACGACGCGACGACGACGCGCGACGAGCGTGGGTGTGGATGGCCAGAGGGTAGGGTAGAGGCCACTTGTTGATTTAGTTTACTTACGTAGAGTAGGTACGGCTATTCGGTCGGACACAAGTTTAAGTAAATGTAAAGCACAGATGAAATAATGTAACTTCGTAAACCAAAGTCACTGAAAAAGAATACCTAATAATTATTAAAGATGTGCCTATTATAAAATAAGCTTATGCCAGATATCACAAACTGCCCAATAGTTTTTTTTTATTCCTTTGTGTGCCTTTTCATACTAAAAAATTCTAAATGTCTTTGTTGACATAAATATCTTGGATTCTATATCGGAGTAGGTGTATTTGGGTAGGTAAGGTAAAATTAGGTAGGAAAAAGTGAATGCCTTTGTATTCTAACAACGATGCCCTCATCGTTGTTCGAATACACATTTTTCCATATTTCTACCCACCTACCCAACCGACTTACTAAGTAGGTTAGGTACTTACTCTATTTTGAGATATAAGTAAGTAGTCTCTCAATGTTATCTTCAGTAAATAGAGAAACAAGGTTTTTGACTGTTTGTAGAGCACATTCTCAGCGACGTTGCGTAATGTCTAACTACAATCTACCTAACCTCCCCTGGGTCCTCTTTGTGCCTTGTTGTTTTGTGACTCTACTTTACTGTAACCAACCAATATCCATAATGTAAATACCTTAATTATGAATTTATTTTCCGCCAGAATCCAGGAACAAGAACCTGTATTTATTATTCAAAACGATATTCATAAGAATTTCGGTAACTAGTGATGGGACACTACTCTTCCCAAAAATTATAGATAAATACTTATCGAGTTGCACAGATTGATGACCCTGTTTAATTGGCCCACTTGATTTTAAAATATAGTATTTTAGACTCTTGCCGAACAGCTAAGGTTACTTAGATAAAAGAAAAAAAAAGCTATTTCGATTAAAAAGTTACTGTCTCACTGTAAAAAAAACATGTATTCTATTCTAAGTCATAGATATAATAGGCAAAGATTTAAAAACTTTGGTTAAAGGTAATTATTATTTCAAATAATATTTTTAACACGCCCATACAACACAGACGATGAACACATGACGTTTGCTTGTGGGTTAGGTATATAAGGTAGCAATAGGTATGCGAGTACCTACTCATAAATATGCAAGTATTTGAATATGTAATATGAACATGAATAGATAAATAATCGTACAAGAATGACCCAATCATTGAGGTCAACGGCCGCGTGCATTGATTTAGAACGGCCGCGGCGGCATGCCTCAGCGCGGGCAAAAAATGTTTTTTGTTCGCATGGCCTTAGCGTAGAGTTAGCAATTAACTGTTTTGCTTGTTTAACTGTTGACGTTTAATCCATGCTCGCGATTGGTTACTACTGGATAAACAACTACATAGCTTAGTAAACTGTACCTACAATACAACTGACGAATTTTCCTGGTAAGCACCTACCTTAGGTCCCTTATAATAGCTTTTTTTTTTGCAATAGCAACGCCTCTGGAAATCATTAGCTACAGGTACACTATGCTATTTATTTCACTTATTTTCCGTTCTTTGTTTATATCATACCAGGTACCTACCTAACCTTTTTCTTAAAATACAAACCTGGCCCCAACGCCGAAGGGCAACATTTATAAAAGTAGGAAATTATGTATGTATGTAGGTAGATAGATACCTACCTAAAGTGGGGAGGAACAAAGGAAGTATTGTTCTACCATTTAACGGTATTGTTTAGCAAGGTAGGTATATTTAACAATATAGTCACATTAACTAACGAATGTATAGGTGCGGGTGGTAGAGACATTCTATTTAAGTAGTTTACCTAGGTACTAAGTGTAGGTTGTTATTTCTCAGTAGTTCTAAGAATAGTGTTGGTCGTGATTCTCATTCCATAGATTGTTAATGAGCCGATACATTACTGCAGCTATTCATAAACTGATACCTATTAACGCTAATCGTAATACATGCTCTACCTACGAGAGTTCAGTTCAGATTACAAATACCTATGAAGAATAATAATGATACGGATTTACATTAAATAGTTGTAAGAGTTTTAGAATTAGTTATAGATCATAGATGTAAGAATTATAGATACCGTAAGATACTAGGAAACAATATAGGTACTAACATAGAGCTTTGGTAGAATACCTATCTAAGTAGGTAATGGATATTTTTCAAGGTTCTACATTGCATGGCATGACACGATTCTTTTGCCGTGTCATTAGTTTCATTAGATAGTTCATCTACCACCTCCGCCCGAGTTACACCCGAGATTTCTGACTTGCAAATTACTGACCAGCGTTCATAATGTGCTGGTACGTTCAGTTGTTGTAAGTACTTTACCTATCTAGTTCTAGCGACATATTCTTAAGGTTTAATAAAAGTACTTTTTTTTCATAATACTGATGCTACTAAGGATTATACCTGCACGACAACATTAAGAAAAAAAGACCAATAAAGAAGGGAATATGCTGGACCGGACATCTGACATTGTTGGAGTACCTAGGCAGAGCCAGTTATGAGTTTCAGATCCGGGACCCTATTTATAAAAATAGAGAATATTTTAAAAATCATATACCTAATACAACTTTTTTTTATATTTTAGGATAAGTTGACCCAGATAACGTGTTAAAAATCTGCTAAAGTAGGTACCTAGTTGTATTATAATTTCAAATGATGAGTTCGGCACTCCGGCTAGTTTATTACGGACTGCGGTAATTGCTGAGCAATTAACTCAGTTACGTGCCGGTGTAACTGTTAGGTTAATAAATCACATTATGGCTCACTGCGATTGTTTTTTATTGAATCAGCTTATCCCTCAACGTGGTTTATCTCGTTATCACATTATTATTCGCAGAATGTTGGGAATCACCGAGACGGCAATGATTGTAATACTCTTTCTAAATAATTAAAAATTAATAAATTAATATCAAAATGTTATATAAACAAAGGAAGCTATAGCTATTTGCATTCGTGCCTATTCTAGCATAATAAATTCATATGGAATTATTATTATTATTATATCCAGTAGGAGTACATCAATGAGTTTTGAATAAGCTAATTAATGTATGGTATGAATGATCACTTTACTGCTCACATAACAATGATGTAGATTATTGAATATATACCGTCGCCTCGCTTGTTGTTTAATTGTTTCTATTGAGTTATCCAATTGCTCCAGTCAAGGGTCTTGATCGCTTCATCGTGGGTAATTAAATTACCTAAGTAGTTTGGGGTCACACTGTTATATCATTGTGATTTTAGGGTTTTACTATCGAAATAGTAGTTCTTTAGAATGATGAGGTCACAAGGCGCGCAACTGAATATCTTCTTCTTCAATGTTAGTATCCTACACTTTTTTTAATAAAAACCACAAAATAAACTAAGCATAACTACTTTCCGTTCGGTTCGCATACCTTGTTTCTTTAATTTTTTTATGGGTTATGTATGATATTAAGATCATGAAAACTAATTAATGGGAGAAAAAGTACCCTATGCTTGGATCAACAAGAGCAACCGTTGGTATTGTTGATAGAAGACCCTATCATAAGATTGTATAAAAAGTCAAAAGTCATTCAAAATCAAAAGATGTAAGCGTTAAAACAGAAACGTTAGAAATTGTAGACACAGCCGTAAGTACACTTCAGCTAACGTTTAACGGAATAACTTTAGATCTAAAACATGGGTCCCAAAGAATCCATAAGTGATAAATTCTAACAAATAAACATAATGTAACAGTACCATGTCTATATATTTATGAAAACTTGTTGTACACTCAAAGAAATATTAATGGGCATCTCTAAAAATAGCGACATACACAATTTAAATACTAGAAAAAAGAATAAACTCGCTGTGCCCACAACTAGGTTACACAAGATAAATGTATCTTATAAAGGGCATTGTATACGCTTCGACAGCAAAACTCCAAGTGAGTTGCAAAAATTATCAATTAATAAATTCAAACAAATTGTGAAGCATGTCCTTTGTAAAAGGCTGCCTACAAAATATTCGATTATCTAAAGGATAAAAAAACTTGGGACGAGATTTGCTCCAACTCGAAAACTAACATTCTAACAAGGAAAAAGGTTTCATGTTCACTTCTTTACTTTACCTTAAAAACATCGAAGTGCACACAAAACCAAAGTGATCAGAATCACGTCATTTCCTAGTTTTACTTATGTACCTTGAATTTTAGTGACGTGTCCAAGTCAAAAGTCAAAAAAGTCAATAACTTTATTTCTTTAGGCTTACAAAATAAGCACTTAGACAAGTCAACTTTTATACATAAACAGCTTAATAGAGTCAAGAGTCCTGTAAGTTCTAAAGGAAATAAAGCACTTTAATGTTTGATGTTTATCCTTGTGTTATTCCAGTCTAGGTCTAGAACTGCCTCGTTGCAAAATTTCAGCCCGATCTGTTCGGTAGTTTTGGCGTTAGGAGCTTATAAACTAAAAAATATCAATATTTAGTATATTTTTTAGGTACTTATTGTACTTGTCATGCTTTCACTAACTTACGGGTCAAACTTTTGCGATACATGAATGATTTAAATTTAACATACGACATTTTCACGATTTGTATGCAATTTTATGTAAAATTCTTAAATTAGCTAATTAAAGCCACTTTAGCCACTTTTTTTACTAGAATATAACCAGTGCATAGTAAACTTCATGTTTATCTAAGGTTTTAATAAATGTTAATATAAACGAACGCAAAGTACATGTTTATTAAATTATTTAAAATTAAAATTCATAACGTGTCGATATCGACATTGCGTCTGATTTTATTCACGTCACTATTAGTTAGGTACCTACAATAAAGTTATTTTAATTACATCACCATCCGCGGCTTGCAGCATGTGTTTATCTTAATCTTTGAGATGTGTTAATGTTTGCTTTTATATTATATTACCAGCTCGTTCTATTTATAAATATTAGTAGGTAGAACCAATCTAGCGAAAATATGATGGAAAAATTACATTTAGCATGATTTTTTTACTAATAATAAAAAGCTATTAAATAAAATTAAAATAAATAATTATCATAATATTATGCGGTTGATTAGAATATCGAAAAATTACATTTAGCATGATTTTTTTACTAATAATAAAAAGCTATTAAATAAAATTAAAATAAATAATTATCATAATATTATGCGGTTGATTAGAATATCGAATCTCGCGTGTAGTTAGGAATCGTTTTATTACGAATTAGAATATTAATTTCTGACCCGACGGATGTATCCGTTCCTTATCTCATATCATGTCTGCGAATCCTCAAACTTCAAGAATCTTCAATTCGGTACAGAATATTGGAGATTCAAGGATACGGAACGGCGGCGGCGGCGGCAGTGCGTAACCGCTCATAAGAAGATAGTAATGAAATGAACCAACTACTTGCATTATACATTGGACATGATAAAGTACAAGACTAAAAAGACCCACAGACTCCACAAAATATACACATAACGATGAGTAAGTGTTCGGGAAGCTTCAATTCTTTCCAGAGTGACTTGACTACTACGTAACTTCGAGGTTATTGAGAGGATGTGTTGTGTTAAGGAACGGGCGAATCCAGTAGGAATGCTCGCTTATCTTGTTCTATATTTACCACAGCAGACGACAGTAAACTTTGTTCTCAAAAGAAACTAGATCGTTTTAATAATGTCAATGATGTTTTAAATGTAACATCATTACGTTACTATTTTATTGTAATTTGATATGGATTGAAAGGTGATAGGAATTATAAAATAATGATTTATTAATCTATTGAATGTGGTTTGTAATAGATGAACCTATTACTTACATACTGCATTCGATACCTAAATTAAAATGATTAATATAAATTCATACACCTGCATAAATATTGTAAATTATTACAAGCAAACAAGCAATCATTGATGTATTTTAGTCGGAATCTGGGCTGTTGCCAGAACTTTTCTTTGTCTGTCACGGGCGTTTGCAAGGAGATGCTCTTATCAGAGGATGATTTTTATACATGAATAACTAAACAAAACGTAAGAAATACGGCGTGGTGTGCTGTCCGATGAATCATTCCTGAGAGGAACGTTGTATTGCTCATATTACAGGAAAAGACCAACAACAACCCACTCAAGCAATATTATACAGAGTAATATCTACCCGGGAAGTAGGTAAACATTATAAATATTTAATTACAATCGCCTACATAGGTTCTCCTCATCACTGTAACATATAATGATCTCTTGTACTTACGTCTATAAAACTGCACTTCCTTATTTTCATTTTCACGAAATCTTACAAAAAATCACGGACACAAAAATAATTGCACCACAACACTAGTATTGCATCGTTTACTAGCAACTTTCGAAGTCTAGCGGAATCTAAAAAATGCAGCGTTAGCGCGCCACTTGCACTGGTGCTCCGCCAGAGATCGCCACATTTTCGCTTTTAAACAAAATGATGTCCTCTTCAGTGCATCACGATCTACGAATTCGCCGTTCACAATAATTTCGACATTTCCCGCACAAAACACATGTAGCGAGTCTAATTCCGAGCGACACCAACTTGGCGAAACTACTACAACACAAAAGTGAGTGAATAGTTTACCAGCGGTCTGTGTACACACGCATAACAACGCGCCGACAGGGCTCCGACTGTTGCCAGTGCGGGACAGACTGCGAGAGATCACACTTGAAGGGAACAAGTGAAAGGGACAAAGCTAGTTTTGAGTATTTCGCGTGGTATCCGGTATTCCCGTTTGAGATTTTGTTGTCTGTTGAGGTATATCTGTTTGCCTGGTCAGTGGTCAACGTACCTGACCTTTAAACCTCTAAACCCGATAGATTTTGTATAAATTCATGCAATACCTAACATTATTATGCATTAGAACATAGACGGCCAATAATGTGCAAATCCCTCGGCCACCGTTTCAAAAACGTTATCTTGCGTGTACGGCGCGGCTGACTGATAAGAGCAGATTGTTTTTGCAAAAGCAAATAACTTTTTGCAATTATAATCATTGTTTCACACAAACAATGACCTAAAAATAGCCCAACTGCTGCATAACTAGATAAATAATATATGGAACCATTTAATTTTTTATTAACTTTATTTAGTTTGTTGACATTTTCATCCTAGTGCCTCAGACTAAGTAAGAAATCATCATTTCTTACTTAGTCTGAGCCTAGTGCTTTAAACTATTTTTATGTAAGTATGCTTTTCAAAATAAAATAAATATTATTCTTGTTTAATTCATATTGCCTATTTGTTGTGCAAATGTGCAAAACCATGAGACTTATATCGATAAAATTATTGGAACACAACGCCCATCACTATTCTCAAAACTGGACCCAGAAACTGATCACAAAAATTAATTGTTGTCTAGAGTTGACCTACTGCATCACAAGCTGCTTAGCTTGGGGCTACATGATGCTGTATGGATTGTCCAGTAGCAAGCAATCATATTATTCATATTTTTAGTGGGACTTTGATGCCTAACTATATTTTATAGATCTGTTTTCTTATGCTCAGCAGACATACTAAAGTAAACTAACAGTTTCGTGGCCGTGGCCCACGACGCACAATGTCTATCTCCGGATCCTGAGGCTGGGCAGTGAATTAATGCGCGCCTGCAGAAACTGAATGGCACACAGAGCGTGTTGCGGAAATAAATAAGTAAGGTGCTCAAACTATTTTGAAAGACTTCAGAAAGAGACGTGTAAGACATGGAAGTAATCTTACAGGAAAAATATAGACAAGTGTAAGTAGAACACCTTTTGAAAAATGGTCAAAAAGGAAAGGGGGAAATTTTCGAAACCGGGGGTTATCTCACCAAATGGGATATCGAACGCATGCATGGTATTAGCTGTGGTATTAGTTTGCACATCTCAAAACAGTTTTAAAATTTTCTGTAGTGAAATAGTTTGAAGAAAGTCGATAGATTGACCACGTCTGAACTTAAATAGCACATATCTAAGCTCTGCCTGCGTAAAGATCACTAATATAGGACCTACGTAGGTACATACCTAGTAAGAATACCAAACATAGGACAAATACCTACCTGCAGAACCATACATCCAAACACAGGACAAATACCTACCTGCAGAACCATACATCCAAACACAGGACAAATACCTACCTGCAGAGCTATACATCCAAACACAGGACAAATACCTACCTGCAGATCATACAAACATCAGCGCGGCGGGAATCGAACCCGCAACCTCCTCCATCGAAGGCAGACCGCTGCTCCACCGACCACGTCGCGTCAGGATAGTGAATCAGGATCATCAAAATGAATAGGTACTTGCCGTATTTATTGTGAAGATCGAAAGATCTACTTGTAATTTTCCTTTCCACCTACGCCCATAAAAAGCGCATGTAAAATAGTCCACCATTATTGGTCGGCTGTGATTTCACGGGCTGCGCGTACTTATCAGCGGTGATAAGGAGTCGATCGCGGCTCCACGGCGTTGTATGTAGGACGCAGCGCACTTGTGTTTGTGCGCCCGGGAGAGTGCGGAGGTAGGGGGATCGGGAACTGCCTGGGGCCAGGGAGCAGGTACACCCACCCGCATCATGCCCGGGAGAGTGCGGAGGTAGGTGGATCGGGAACTGCCTGGGGCCAGGGACCAGGTACACCCACCAGGAAGTCCGGCGGTACCCCGACGGACACTAGCGCCGCCACCTATTTTATTTTATTAGGTTAAACAAAGGAATTTTCAAAAAATCAATGGGCAGTTTGTTATACCTATATAAGCTTTTTAGTGCCTCTGTTACAGTTTTGAGATGCGAAGTTGCTGTCAGTGGCCACTAATTTTTGTTTTCGCATCTCGTACGTAAGGCACCGCCATCTTAACAACTCTGAACATGGGCCGCATTTTACCATCCTCGGTCGTTACCCGGTTATTTCCTCCTACAATGAACGAAATAGTTTTATTTATCTATGCTCCTACTAAGAGGACAGTTAGGCCAATTAAATTATCGGATCTTTCCCAACGAGGTTGGTCGCAAAGGATCTCGCGAAACTATTTCAACGGTTGGTATAATCATACTCTTGCTGCCGTCGCTGGACATCGATATACATACCTACATACCTTCTACATGCTCGACTAGAAGATTATTTGATAATTAACTCAGCTTATGCCAAGACCGAGAAATATTTGGTGGCACGTAGAGCTTAGAGAAATAAAACTAAAACAAGTCTCTGGTGAGAATCCTGGATGATGCCGAGAGAACTACTGATTGACATTCCATGATTTTTTTCCAAAAAGTTACAAAACCAGAACCTTCCACAAACAACATTGTTCCGACTTCCCCTGTAACATTACAGAAGTAATAGTAGAAAACTTACAATTGTTTTAGAAAACACTTGTGCAAACACTATTAGTTTTTGAGGCAGTGCTCGGAAGGCGTGCGTGCGCGCTGAACCTTCGATAGAACGCGGTTTCATAAAGTTTTCAGTGATCAAATAAAACATTTTAATTCGCGTCATAAAAATACTCCATGAAGAAACAAAACTTCAAGAGTTTTCAGCAAAACTGGAAGATAAATTACTAAACATTTTATTTTCTAACTTGTGACAAGAAAAATTAGAAACATTATCATAATCTACTCATCACAAGAACCTAGTAACATATCTCCGGATTTAAGTGGCAGGATGGCTGAACAATGAAGAAATTCTTGAAAGAACTTTATCGAATTCCACCATTATTGGGCGAAATGCACGAGCAGATGGAAGGAAAACTTAGCTTACGATAGCAAAGCGTCATGCGACACTGCTTGCCGTAGCTTTTACCTGTAGATAGATAACAAACCAAAATGATTACGTCAGGGAATGGGAGGTATCTACCAAATGATTATAAATCATCAACTAAAGGATATCCAATGGTTATTGTAAAGAGAGACAATGACGATAAAAGATATGGTACACAAGTTTTGATAAAGAGTACCTAAGTAATACAGGGCACCTTATACACCCCTAATACAGGGTTCACAGGTACAGTATTGAGTTTTAAAGGATTATTAAAAGAATTCAAAAACTGTCAGTGGAGTAAGAAGCATACATAAAGCAGCAGGATAGGATGAACATGTTGGATGGAATTGAAGAAAACATGAAATTGGTCATCTGTATTGGGCATCACAAAGTGGTAAGAGACAAATCATTTCCGTAGGACGAAGGCATTAACAGAAGCATAAAAAGTTTGTAGAACTAGACCACAGATGTATGGCGAGATGTTCCTGGAAAGAAGCAATCAAGAGAAGCAGAAACCAGAAAACAAGAAGCTGTAATTGTCAGCGAGCCGACCCGAGCGGTATGAGCAAACTATGGAGATGCTAGTTTGTTCGCCCCGGCTCGAGTCGACTCGCGTCAAACTGTCTCCACGTAAACATTCTCAAACTTGGACCCGAGAACATTCAATCTGAAGCGGGACATCTGTATTGGTAAGAACTCATTAGTCACTCCGGCGCATAGAGACTTGGGTAAGAATGCTTCTTAGCTATTTTCATAGGCCTGTGTCTAGAAGTGTAGTCTAGTACTGTAGTAGCTCCCTTTGGAGGCTCCTTGGTTTCCTCAGGCTTCTGATTCCTGATGACTCTTGAGCTGTAACTCAACAGATTCGTCAAACCTTTCGGTTTAGTTCATCGATTTTATTAGCAGAGTTGGGATCTTAAAGGATCATCATCGATAAAATTTGGGTTTCTTAATGTCACCGTCCTACGTAGACAACTTTAAATGCAGTATCCGTCACCCGTCACTACTGCAGGGTCTTGTCCAGCATTCATTATTAAAGTTTCAGCACATTTCAGTTTAGAACATAAAAATTTAATCCCATGTAATCCTGATCTTCTTGATCGTTCTGGTTTCGGTAATGAATATCAGGTTCGTATATATGTAGATATTGTGTTTAGTTTACTAACCAGGGACGGGTCTCGGTAGTGATACCAGGTTCCTATTTACATATTACGTAGGTAAGGTATATATGTAGGTACCTACTTCACTAATTACTTACTTACTATGTCTCGGTTCGACATCAGTGATCACCATATATTACCCTATATATTATACATTTTTAATGTATTAAAAACAATCCACTTAGTCTTTAAATTTATTGTTTTTAAGTTTTGCAGGAAAATACTAATTCCTCGGGAAAACCATTTTAATTGCACCTCGGCATCATTCTCTACAGGTACAATAACGAAAGAATTATCAAAATCGATCCATAATTGACAGAGAAATTGACGAATATTATAAGTACATAAAAAATAGATTTAAGTGTAAATATTAGTTGTAATTATTATTGTATTTTCTTTAGTAATAAAATACAGTACATAAAAAAACATAAATAGCCGAATAGAGAATCTCCTCATTATTTTCAAAGGTTAGAAATAATAAATCGCATAAAAAACACACCTTGTAAGAGACATAGTAATTAATGATACCTAAATTAATTTATTATTACATATTAATTTATTATTTTTAATGAAATGTACCATCTAAGTATTTACTTTAGTATATTTTTAGGTGTAGGTACGAGTACTTTGTACTATCTGACGTGTAATGCTATATTTCACCAATAAATGAACCATTGAACCAACTATTGAAAGGCAAAACAACGTTAAAAATGAAAATTAAAGATATTGCCCCGAGTGCGTTGTTTGACTGATAGTTCCAAACCGAAAAGCAAAAAACTAACATGCTGTACCTAAGTATAAATGCTCAAATAAACGAAACTGCATAAACATAATGAAACATGCTTTTTAAACCGACTTCGAAAAAAGGAGGTACTACGTTCGGCTGTATGTTCTTTTGTTAATCTATGTTCGTCGATTTCGCTATTTTGAATAATGCTTTCGCTTTTGTGAAGTATATAATTAGATAGAAAATGATCCCCAAATGGTCCTACAAAAAAATTTACTCCCAAAGGTAATTTTCTCGCAAAATTAAAAACAGTGTAATGAAGGCATTCCAAATCAGTTTTAGTTTGTTCAATAGAATCAAAATACCTATTGAAAATGTAAAGCAGAACAAGAAAAGCATTATGTCTTTAAGAAAATAACAACTATTTAACTCGCCCCCGTCTGCACTACATTTTCAAAAAAGAAGTTGAGTAGGTACCTACGGTTTGCATATCTCGAAAAACATACATCATCCTTCATCTTGCACAGTCGGGTGAACATCCCCACTATGAAATCACAGTAACTACCAACTACAAATGTATGATATTATTCAAAGATTTATTTGCGTCAAACATACGTCAAACAACAACACAGGTGGTAGGTAGGAAATAAATGTTCATGTCTCGCTATGGTCTAGCATGCAATAATACAATTAAAATTTAAGATTTAAAAATTCAAATACTAGGTACCTATTAAAATGTTATATTAAAACATTCATTTATGTCATCATAATTCCTTTCTTTCAGCCATTTAAACAATTTGATTTCATATAAATAGTTGTTCATTAATTTAAGTTCCTTTGATATCTTATCTATATATTTATATACACATTGACCAGCAGCTTTTAGTATACTTGGTAGAGTGTGGAGTTTCTTTAAGAATCAACATATTCGGGTCTCTACATAGTCTGGGTTTTTGTAACATGCTTTCAGGATTCTAAGGTTTTTATTTATTATACTCTGGGTAATTTCTAAGAAATTAATAAATCCCTTAGAATCAAGCAACGGCAAAACCTCTCGTCAAAGAACTAAATGTAAATTTGGTCTTTGAGCAGAATTGGATAACTTCATTGTTTCCTCTGTAGGTGGCGCTGACGGCGTAAGTGCCGAAAGAACTCCCAAAGATTTTCGGGCCGGCTAGATAAGATCACGTAGCTTAGTTGGAAAAAGAGCACCCCTGCGCTGAAGGGGAAGGTGCGGGTTCGAATCCCGTCGGGATCGTAAATTTTTGGGATTTATTAATTTCTATGCTTTCAGGAGTAAATGTCTGTATTTCCTAACAAAATTTGCTGCTTCATAAATACGAACTCACTCAAAGGTAAGAGAACCTGGGTACGGGTAGCGAATGAATCTTCAGTAGGTGCCCAAACTGGCCAAGGGAGAGCTGTTACTATATGAACAAACGACTGACGTAAGCACTGAATACGAATACCTGAATAAAACCATATAGGAGGAGTCAATACACTAAAAATAGGTGAAATGCCGAGCCCAGGCAAACAAGAGGCTCGTTCAGCGAAGTACCAGGCCTCGTTTATGTGGCCAGTTGTTAGCCTGGCCCAGTTATGGAGCAATTATTTCACCGGTCGCTTTACGAGCATATTGTTGCCGGGCGGAATGAGGAGTTTATTCGATATGAAGTTTTCCTTACAAATTCTTTTCTTACCTGTAGGTACCTACCCACCTACTCCTGCCGTTTGAATAAGGTAAGTTTCTGTTTTTGGTGATAGAGCTTCTTTGACTGACCCCTTAAGCTTTGCGTTTAAAATCATGTATCGTCGGTTAGTAAACTGTCAAAGCGCAAGGATCAAGATGAGGCAAATAAAACCCCTCAACATCGACAGAATTCATCAAAACCCCTCCACTGTATCGAAGGGAGCCTCGATAAATTCATTACGCGAGTGTACCGCGCCGTAAAATTTGTCGTCTCTTATCGCTCGGTAAGCGGTCGACTAGAACCGCCATAACTTCGCAGTAAAAGAAGCCTTATCGCCCTATGTTTATTGTCTTTAATAATAAAACGCATAGCTGGGCTACTTGTACTAAACTTATTTATAGGTTAGCCAGCTTATTGTATGTGTACATGTGTACCCATTTTATTTATAGGTTAGATTCTAACACTCAAGTTTCATGTCGATATGACGTTATTACTGTCACGCTAATTTTCCGCAAAGCGCCATCTATCCGGTCACAGATAAAACTTGTGATGATGATGAGGGAAAACGGTATTTTGGAAATATCTTCTGGGATGGGACAAACTTCAAAATACCCAGCAGTAGGTACGTACTCCAGCTGTAGGTAACTGATGATGAATGAAATACCGATACATATAAGCAAGAATGAGGATACACTTTGAAGTCTACTTATGCTTCTGAAAAAATGATCACATTAATAAGTATAGGTATCACGTGCCACCCTGTACCTGTACCTGTACCTTCCTCGTGGGGGTGTGGTGAACTTAGTCAGCGCATGAAGGAACGCCATTAACAAGATAACCGAGAGAGACTGGTGTCGTTAGGACGAGTGCAACAGAAAACAAAGCCCTAGTCAGAGTCGCAAGGACAGCGACCATACAAACACAATCAGCAGTACAATATCAATTCAATAACTTAACACAATATTTTGTAGTAACAAATAAAAGTGCGGCGCGGCCAGCGGCTGTGTAATAGGGTTTTTATCAGCTGCATTTTATAGGTCTTTGTTAAAGAAATCTATTGCATTTTCTGAATTGTGCAATTTTAGTTCACCAGGGAAAATTATGGGCCTGTCAGAATAAAGTAAATGCCCTTGCGATACGAAACGCCTATACCTAACCTAGGTACCTGGTAATCGCATTAAACACATTGACAAACATTGCATTGCAGGTAGCTTATATTATTTATATTTAGTCATGGTCATCGCTTAATTTTTGAAATATAAGTACTTGGATACAATAAAAGAATACTCTTATTAAATTCAACTATTACGTTTATTTTTATTAAAATAATCTAATAAATAACACTGCTATCTTCTTGCAGCTTTACTTTAATTTAGCTAACATTTGTCCTTATATATAGAATTGCTTATTCACAACGCAAGAATTGTTTAGAAATAAATATTAATAATTATATTTATACCATAAAAATAAATTATACAATAGAAAATGTTTGATTAACATGTAGTTTGATTGATATAGATAACTACGTTTGCTTCGTCTATCTACATATAAACTTTACGTAGTTTATATAATTACTTTACATCATGTCGGCTTTTGTATGTGGAGTTATTTCTTTTTGTGCAGAAGCTTTTTGAGTTTACAATATATATTTGTGATTCTATTGATGAGACTTAAGAAAACATAACTTATATTTTCAATAGAAAATGATACGTATATGATACATACATATTATGACGTGTGTATTTTCCATAATATTATTTACAATTTGTTTCCTATAGCATAAATCATTATTATAAATCAGTAAACATTCAATTCCTTAAGCTTGTACTCAATAAAAATAATACATCCTACATATCTATCAGCAACCATTATCAAATAATAATATTGACAAATAAAATTATAATCAAATAATAGAAACAAATTAGAACTAGTATTTACTATTGAAACAATTGAACTAACTGCAGACTGTTGCAACCAATCTACAGGTAGCTCAACTGATCCATATGAATACCAGTCGCGCGCGTGCGCAAGACGCTGGCTGCATTGCCCCGCTGCATGGCAATGCTGATGCGCTGCGCCAGATACTCATATCCTATATCGTTGATAATAAAGTGGACATCAGAAATAATATTTTAATCGTATTTGTTAGAACCAGTCAAATACACACTTTATTATCTAAGCACACAAAGTTCTTAATTGAAAGCCCTTATCGAGCAATTAATTTTATCTTAACAATTGGTAGTTTTTAATTGAAAAATAATTGATTTGGACCATTATTGCGATATGAGATTTAAAATGAGCTTTGTGCAGTGGACATAAAGATAGGTTTACTGCGAAGACACAAGATAACGACGCGACGGAGTGGTCAAACAAAACCAAAAGAGGTTTTTTGCTGTAGATATATCTATTATTTTATGCTTTTTATACAGGCATTCAGTAAGTGCAGCTTAGTAAGTAATTTTATGACGTGTAGTCAACTCTATACTAACGAACTAACTAACTAGGTGCTGCCAACGGCTTTGCACGTGTTTTTATGGATAACAACTAAACCTTTATGATATTCCAGGTTACACTATAAAATACGCTAAAGTTCAGATCTATCCATTCAATTATTTTGTCGTAGACAAGTTAGAAACATGTCCATAACAGCTTATAATTTTATCTTCATCTTTAACATTTTGTATAACTACTTACATAATATACCATACTAATCTTTTTTCTAATAAACGTAAATAAATTAAAATCGTATTCCTCCAAAGTTTTTATTATTACTTTAAGTAAATACATACTATTTACAACCATTCAAAAATATTTTCAGGTAAACGATGTATGTATACTTACTTTTATTTAACTAAGTATATTAATCATTAAACTTTTCTCAAATATTGAGTTAACTTTTCTTTACCCATCGGTAAGCTCAGATTTTGTCTTCGTTCAAACTGGAAAATATAAAGTCATAACTTTGATATAGTTTCATACCGATCCTTAGTATAGTACTATAAGTTTATTAATTTATATTTAGTTATGATTTACAAATCTGTCAGAAAATTTAGTTGCAGACAAAATCCTCGCTTCAGATCCATTCTCAGATCGTAAACACCACAAGACGTAGTAAACTATATTTTATATTATCTACTACATATTATATATATTTCTTCAACATTTAATTTGGACAATCTCATATTATGTATAACCCTAGAATCTACATCTTGTTAGACTACATTCTGGTCAAGTAAGACTCGGCCAATGTGAACATGACATTAGAATTTTTTTCATTTCCTCTCTTACAACGAAAATATTTTACGTAACCTTATAACTACCAAATTTTTGACACATACTCATAACTTTAGTGTAGTACCGAGATGATTCACTTTTTTTGTTGTTATTTAAAATATATAGAATTTTATATTATTATTCAACTATATTTTATCCTATTATTTTATTTGACACCAATAATTTTAAAGCATTTTTATACTAGTAATTTCAAGTTGAGTTTTGAGTACAGTCAATTACAGTAAGAATATTTATGTGTAGTCGAGTGTACTCAATTAATTCTAATGCAAGGACGCAATGATCGGGAAAGATGGACTGTGCTGAACACTACAGCAGATATTCAAAAGAGGACCGTATCTACATTACCTTAAATATATAATTTTAAATATATAATTTATCTACAAATGGTTAATAAAGTGATCTTATCGATACATTGTTTTATTTTAACCACAACAATCAGATTGAGATACAACTTGAAATCTATTTTATATTCCCAATTCTTTGATATAATTCGTTCTTTACGAAATAATCGTTTAGTTATAATATATCTAAAGAGTCTAAAACGTATCTTTCCTTGGCTTGCGACTTGGCACTAGTACATTACAAAGGAACTCCTTAACCTTCCAGTAAGATATTAGTGATCAAAATCTATAGAATACAATAGAAAAACATATATCCGACCTTTTCTCAATGGCGCGGCAGGGTTGCCATAATATCACTAATGTCACCAAGTAGTTTCACAACAGATGACGTCTCTATTGAATTCATTTATTTACATTATAAACAATTATTTCATACGTACATTATGTACGATGTACACTATTATTTATGGGACCAAACCCCCCTTGTTGTAGAGATAAACCATTCTTAAAATGCATGCCCCACCACAAATGTGATCATTTCAATGTGTGAGAGGAAATACTTATTGCAACCCTCTACCTGTATGCGAGCAGCGACTCTACTGTAAACATGGATTCAACCGCGCAATTAAAGCCTGACTAGTCGTGCGATCAGTCAGGACTAGGCATTGTATGGCGAGGAGCGCCTGGTACCCGTCCACTCTAGTCTATCGTGCATTCGCCTCATTTATGCACAAGTTGGCCGACAAATCCGGTCGTTCTTTCGTTGTGGTACCGTTTGTAACAACTGCCAATTTTTGTGTATTGCGTCTATGCAAATGAGTGTGTGGTGAACTCACATATTTGCAGGTATATGTAGGAAGTACATCTTTATTAACAAGAAAATTACAATTAATAAATAGAAAGAAATTAGGACTAGTATTTACAATTGAAACAATATCTTTATGTTATATAATATTACCTCGGTTAAAATATCGGACGAGACACCCGCTCGCCGTCGAGTACAATGGAACCGAGAAACTTGTTATCGCCCGGCCGCCGCTGCATTGTTCAATGCGCGAGCGCAGTCGCAGCTCGACCGGCCGCCAGTCACAGCCTTGCACTTATCGCGAATGCACGTTGCTTTGCCGCCGTAAATTTACTTCGCGATCTCAGTATTTCTACCGCTTGCTTTGTTATTGTGAATGCTTGTGAACTTTCCTTCTTTCTACTGCTTGCAAACTGTCGCAAAAACTATCCTGTCCATTCCTTCTAAACTCTTAGATGTTATAGTGTGTGTGTATACCCCAATAAACTGTTTGGTGAAACGTATCCGTGAGTGCACTTATTTGGATCCTTACCTACACAACACAGGTAGCCCCACAACGACACCTAAAAGTGTAACTGCGATGGAGAGGCGTGCATTTTAGAATGGTTTATCTCTGTGTGTATGATGATAATTTCTTTCTCTCTCTCTGACGGCGCTGATTACAGATAAGCGCCATCTATCGAGAGATTGACACAATTTTTAGACCGGAAATGGTTCGATCTAAGAACGCCATCTAGTTGACGTTCCAAATACTGAATTTTAACTACGCCTTCTACGTAAAATAAATGGAGTGTTTTCAAAATACTGTTTTATTAGTAGTATTTTTTAGTAACTTCCGCTCACGTCGCGTTTTGCACATGCTCCTAAAGTCGAGTTGTCAACTATCGAAGGGCTTACCTACAATACAACATTTTGGACCAGGAATGATTCGATCTACTTACGCCATAATATAAGGCTTATAGGCTATGTTTAGAAACACTTGTAATAACGATATATTCAACTGACATTTAACTGCGACAGCGCTGATGTCCGATTAGCGCCCTCTATAGTAGAACTTGAACTACTATTTTATTTTTAATATAAATTTATTTGAATAAGAAGCGCCATATACCTAGATGATATGAACTAACTCTGTCTATTATAATTAACGCATACACTGCGCTCTGCTCATACTTATGCAGACGAACAATATATGTATTTTTCAGAGTGAAAACGATTCTATTTACGAGCGTCACTTATGTTAAGTTTAAACACACTTTAATTTCAATAACGCTATCTAGGTATCATTAACGCTTGCATCGCGTTATGCACAGGCTCATAATGTCCTACAATCCAAATATCTTCTTCCTTTGTTTATTTATCTTTTATTTCTACTTATTATTAATTTCCTCTGTACATATCGCCTCTTCTTATTAGTAAATGTTTATCCGGTCACGTATCACTGCGACGGTCCCTACGAACAGAATCGCCAGTCGAAAAATCGTGTACGCTGTAGTAATTATAAATCGAATAAAAAATAGAATTCTAAGGCTTCCTGAGACTTGATAATGGTGATACTAAAAAATCAACCCAAAATATCTTAAAGTTCTACAGTAAAGTAAGGTAGGGACCGTCGAGTTCTCTGATTAATCAATGTTCATCCGCTTAGGGAGCGTGCACACAGCAGATCCGTTTTTACGGAACCTTCCCTACGGGAATCAATCATTTAATGGATCTGCTCCTACATCTGCTCCTCATTGATGGCGTATGTTTACGGAACCTTCCCTACGGGAATCAATCATTTAATGGATCTGCTCCTACATCTGCTCCTCATTGATGGCGTATGTTTACGCCATCAATGAATAAAAACGGTTTGCGAAGAACGGATATGTGAATGCGCCCTTAGGTATCACTTCCTCTTATAGTTCACTCGTCATCCCCGGAGACGGGGTGAGAGCGGTGAGGGGTAGGAGGGCAGGAGGATCAGATTCAAATGTCTACGTGAGTGTATCACTCCTACCGGACCGGATCTGCCACTAACTTACGTACTTGTCTAAACAACAATAAGGTCCATGTCCACCCGCTGAGGTAACACTCGTATACTACAAGTAAATGTTCAATCCGCTTACGCATCACTTCCCAGTTCACTCGTCATCCCCGGGCGGGGGCGAGAGCGCGGGCGGCGCGGGGGGGTGGTATCACCGAGAGGGACAGGACGACAGGCCGGACTTGCCGCTGAGGCAGGAGAACCCGCTCGTCCCGGACTGCAGGCTGGACATTGACCCTCTGAAACATTCAGATATCATCAGCACAGCCCTCAGGCTAATGTAATGTCACACCTCAAAGAGCTTCGCTTATTGCTAAGAGCCTAACGACTCCCTTAGTGAGTGATGCTAGAGAAGAAACGTATTGACACCTGACGACGCGCACCAGGCACCTAGCTAGGCACCTAGCTAGGCGACGCGGATAGCTAGGTGCCTGGGTATACACCGAGCGAGTCGCTACGTGAATGAACGCGTACGGTTAAATGCATACAAGGGTATGTGAGCACATTGTGTATCTTAAACACAAGACTAGTCCTACCTCAGCTTTAAGCTTGGCACGTATAGTGGGTTATAACTCCTATTCTCGTTTGGAGCCTGATCAGGATTTCAAGGTCTATCATCTATATATCAATATAACTAGTCGTAAAACCGACCCCTGATGTGGGCCCAAACAAGTGTAGGGGTTTGGTAAAGTGGCCGTGCACTTGACGGTCGCGGCGCAACCGACCCCTCCAACTAAACCCGTGTATGTCGTAAGAGTAAGGGAACCTACCAGAGGAAGGGAAGCAGCTTCCTCTGTGTATTTTGAACTCCTCCAGTCCGATCACCAATCCCCCCCCCCCTGCTACGGGGGTGCTTATGAAAAACCCCCTGTTGTTTGGAGGAGGCAGTGGACGTATCTGTGGTGATGTGTAAGTACCTGTACTGGTGGCTGTCCAGCGTCTCGTGGAAGTACATGAGTTGTGCGGCGCGGTGCGTCTCCATGGCCTCGCTCCGCCATTGCAGCACGTAGCTGCCTGCTGACGTCATCACGTGGGAACCCTGACGAACAGACAGTTCGTTAAGTTCTGGTCAATCACGTATGGAACATTCGGGGCACATGTATCAAGGAAGTAAAGTATAAGAAAACATTTTTTATTTTTTCACTTAAAATACAAATAACACACAAAATGTTTGGCGATCCTTTTGGTTAGGGTTTGATACAAACACAGCTCGCTGTGTAGCACATTATCTGATGAAAATACACCATCATCATCAGCCCATGCCAGTCCACTGTTGGACGGCTTCTGCCGTCTCCTAAATAGTGCCATAGCGCGCTGTCTTCAGCCGCAACAAACATCTGCCAGCATTTATTCGCCTAAACTACGTTTGCCGAGTCGCTGTCTCCAATCAAGGTGTCATCTCACCTGCTAACTAACTTCAACCGACGTGTTACAAAACCTTGCACAGTCATCGACATATGCTTGAGTTACGATTTCTAATGTCAGAAGCGATACTCAAGCATAGATCGATGACTGAGCATTGTTTCATGATACGTGCCTAGGGTCTGTTTCCCCTCACCTGTATACTCTCTCCGTCATAGCAGACCAGCGTATTCTTGACCCTTTAGAAGTGCTTCCCTACCCCCCAAAACAACGTCCAAAACTCAACTTAAACTGTATAGAAATAAGGTTTATTCCCCTCACCTGTATACTCTCCCCGTCGTGGCAGACCAGCGTATTCTCGACTCTATGAAAGTGCACCCCCTCCCGCCACCCCTTCTGCTCTAGCACCGACCCCTCCTCGGCCGCACCTACGCACAGTGCTGCAATTCATACACACTCTTATTTATACTAAGTCAGGGGTGATTATGGCATGAGCTGTAATGAAAAATAAAATATGATTAAAATTTTGCTGTCCCGAATCTTCGACTACGGCGGCCAGTCTCAACTCAACGGAGATGAGCCAGGTGCGCAGGTGCGCGGGAGGAATGCTATGGCAACTTGCAGCATTGACGATGATATTCGAAATTTATCCAGATCGATACGAAAGTCCCCCCGGGGGATTCTTGCCAGACTTGCCAAAGTTATGACAATCCTCACAGGGATCCAAGTGTGTGCGCAAACACAGATTATAATTTTGGAGGTATCATGGTAACATATCTTTTGAGGATATTTTCTTTAATTAGAGATCGAAATAATAACAATATTAACACAAAAAATCATGGCAAATATTCCAGCAAAAATGTCATTAGTCAGTTCAATGGTCTCGTCTAAAACATCCCACTAAAAATGCTTTTAATTATTAAAATAAGCAATGAAAAACAAACACAGGAAAAAATAAGTTGCTGTTCTTTGATGTCCAATGAGTAGGTATGATAAGCTCAGCGAATGAAAGCCGAAGAAACATGCTGTCCCTTTCTAATAGACTGAAATTAGTAGGACGGATATACTTTAGCACTGTTTTAGCTTAATTTCAATCGACTTTCTTGCTGTACTAGAGTACTAACTAACCAGAAATTACTAGATTAATAATTTGATAGGGTCTCTTCACTAAAGCAAAAAACATGGAAGAGAATCAATTAACACTTGAGTCTTATTCAATGAAGGCGCCCCGTTTCCAAATGCAACTTCAGCCTTCGTAGATGGCGACTTTGCTTTGGAAATTGAGTTTTTTATCGTTTTCAGGCAAAGATAATCAAGGTTTGTTTTAGGGACATGATCACGTGCACCAAGTTAGATCTTAAAAGGTAGATAAGTGTTAAAAAGACCTCGGCTCTAATGCACCATTCTACCGAGCCCTGTTAGTTAATTTCAAACCTTACACGCTGGGAATAAAAGCTATATTATTGAACACCGTTGCTGGTATCAGCAAGCCACACTTTCACCTGCGTTGCTGGTAAATTCCAAACCCAATACCTTGGTAATAAAAGCTGTAATAGAATACCGTTGTTGGTCCCTTGCGGCGGTTCCCGCAGCTCGCGCTCGGTGCGGTAGACGGAGAAGGAGAGATCGTGCCGCAACACGTCGAAGTCCCACGTCAGGACGCCGTGGGGATCCTTGTTCACTACTATTACTTCGTGGACCTGGGAAAGAACTAATCATTTAACAAATCATTTAACAAATCGGCCAGGCTGTACAAGAGACGCAGCCGCAGTGAAGTACGTGAAACGTCTTGTGCGTGGTAGAGGGAAGTGAGTGCGTATAGCTTGCTTTGCTCGTAACAATGGCACAGCATGTTAATTCATACGAGAGTAGTACGGCAGGCGAAGCGAGCCGCGCTGGGTTAGTACGGTAGACGTAGGTAGTACGGTTAGCACGGTACGGCTAGAATGTCGTACCGTTTAGAATACGTGTCGTGAACAACAGGCCCCGGCTAGTACGCCGTATGGTTAAAAAACCGCGCAACCTTGTACATGATCCGGTAAGGTTTTTCTTTTTTTGACAAATCGCCGAATCCTTAATCGCCGCCATGGAAAATGTCCACACCGTTCCGGCGTAGACGCGGCGCGCCGAGGCGCAGTCACATCGCGAACGGCGCCGTCGCCGTGCCGTGAAGAAAACGTGACGTGAACAAGTTTCCATAGTGATCCATAGTGTTACAACACTGACAACCGAGCTTTTCTACGGCTTTTCTACTGCTGAGTAAATATTAAATAAACACAGAGCGTTAAATAGTACATTTGGTCCCGTATAAGTAGCGCGCGCAATTACAGAAAAATGCTGATCGGTTGGTCCTAGACTGCACAAATCTTGTAAGCAACTGAAAATTGAAAGTTTATTGAGGTCTTTGACATTTTCACAGATCTCTTGTTGTATTGGAAGTATACCTGTCCTTTCCCGATGCTGACAGACTTGTAGATGCTGTCCTCGGAGAGCGGGTCTCCCTCGCGCTCCGTGAAGGCTCCGCTCGCGTACAGACTCTTCGGCAGCAGGCCTCCTTCGTGGACGAAGCTCTACAATATGAGGGGATAGTCAAAAAAGAGGTTCAATGTAGTGCATAAGAATCTTAAACAAAAGATTTGTTAATGACGGGGTTAGAACCTGCAACCCATAGCTGGTAATCCAACCTTGTGGGTGGTGTGATGGCTAAGCTGTTTTGAACCTACGTCCTATGAAATCAATAGAGTTTACTTGCGTCTTTACTTACATTGTGCTGCAAAAGTAAGGTCACATCTCGTGAAATCTCTCGAGTGAATAGATGATTAATTTGATTCTGATCCACAGGCCATAGGAGAAGAACGTGACCTTTTGGATAACGAGGTACTTAGTAACTAGTTACAATGTCAGTATTGGTATGACATGGTTTTGTGACGTTTTTAGCAAAGGTAATGCTACCATGACATAAATCAACCCAATACAATAATTTAAGGAACATGTACTAATACACGAAACAACCTATTTATTTGTGAGTGAACCTTATGTTCTTTGAGAAATAAATATCTTTAAACATGAATTAAGTGAGCTATAAGTGAAAATAAACACTGAAATATAATTGCGTAGTGATGGACAAAAGTGAACATTGTGCCTTTAGCAGACATCACAGTAGTGATGGGACAGAGCACTGACTAGCACAACACTAGCATACGTATTAGAGGTATTCTCACGTTATTACATGATCATAATATTGCCGCGGAACGTGTAAAGGCGCTTCTATTATGTCCGACTGGAGAAGGAGCATAAAATTATGTCATTTACAAAGTCAAAATAAGGTAAAAAAATAACACAAGTCACCAGTCTTTAGTGTCAAATTAAGGTCTTCGACATTTAACACGTTCTAATTTTATTTTTGTAGTAATTAACTAGTGAATCCCTTTGACATTTGGCCTAGGCGCAACGGTGCCATTCCACCAGACCTTCATCTTTGTCAATGTTACAGCGCAGAGAAATCTAACCAACCTAACCTCTACAGAATTGCTTTTCTTTTACCACTATGCGATCTAATAAGTTGCTTTTGACAACTTATTACTACACTTCACAGTTGAAAAGCTTTACTTTCGTTTAAAGGCACCATTAGAATAAATCGATATTTCAAACGTATGGGCAGCGGCATCCTCGATAATATCTGCATAGTAAACAATCATAATCACCAATGCAAGTATGCCAATAGCAAAACTTTATGTTTACGAAACTTAGTACGACAGCCCACTGTCGCACTAAGCCAGCTGCCCTTGCTATAATGGGACTCGGAATTGGAAGGCTCAGCAAACCCTCAATCTGCGGGTTAGTAAAGGGGGGTGGTATAAGACGTACCTTGCAGGGTCCCCCGAGGAAGTCCGGTATAAGTTCTTTAGGAATGTAGTCGAGCAGACCACCCGCTTGGAGGTAGTCTTTGCCGCCGTAGAACAAGAATTTACTCCGAGTGTTCTCATCTGGAAGATATTAATAATATATTAGTTAAAGCTGATACGTTTCCATGGACTGGTTCTTGTTTCAATCTTCTTCCACTAGTGGACAAATAATTGAAGTGAATAAAATCAATAACACCTTATTTCTTATTTGATAAGAACTGTATTAAAGCTGTTTATAGAAAACATTTGAGTGCTAATTTTGCAACTATCCGCTGGCAAGTCGCAATGATTTACTACAATACTGTTATACCGTCGGGCTATTGAGCGGGTCGTGTGCCCCGTCCTCACTCGTGACAGCCGGCGCCTGCCTTCTCTGATCTCTATGTAGGTAGATAGCTAAGTTGCATGGTTTCATAACAGTGGACTCACCGATGAATGTGCTGACAATGGTCCATAGTATAGGGAAGACGCGAGGCGCGCGCACGATCAGCACGCGACCCATGGTCTCTGGGTAGTTGGCCTCCACCACCTGTAGACAATGACTAAGTCAAACCCTGACCAAAGTGCACGTTCATGAAAACCGTTCAAATCAAAAAGGTCTATTCCAATTCTTGTATCACCAGAAGCTTTCTGTAATTCTTTATTGTACACAATAATACATTATCATGAACTTATCTAATAGTAGGTTATGTACATAGGCGAGCTTAACCCTTAATAAGTTTTCTCCCAGCAAACCTTAGAGTTATAGGAGAGGCGATGGAACAGATACTAAGCTTGGACCGACCAAGGACCAGGTTTCAACGGAATCCACTAAAAACATAGTTTAGTTTCATGGACTAACTTGACAATTTTTGGTGAAGTTTAGGATGGAAATTGATTCTACAAAACTTCTTAAAACTCAGAAGTTTGTTGGTTCGATTCCCTCAATCTTCTGTCAAATGCATAATTTTTAATGTGACAGAAGGTGAATATTGATTAAATTCGCAATGTAATTATTTCCATGTGTTGCCTGGAAAAGATCGCTTCGAAGCGATAATCCCGCCCATAGTACTTGCGTCTCATGTAATGACTTGTATTGTGTTTTTGTTGGTCTATACGAAGTATATCGTATTGTATTGACTGACCTGTATGATTCAACTGGAACTATACTGACCTGTATGATTCGCAAGAGCGCGCGCACGCCCGGGCGCCACAGATGGCGCATGTTGAGTCCGTCCAGGTCCACCAGCATGCACCACGACAGCACTGGGTGCTCGGCCTTAGCAGACGCCTCCTCCAGGAGTTTCAGACCCTCTTCGCAAACGTGAAGTGTCTGGAATAAGGAACGAAGTTTAAATATTCTGTAAGATATGAACTTACTTAGGCACTACGTTCATAAACAAGAACAAAATTAAAAAGATTAAAACACCCTTAGAGCCTTATCACAGGAGATATAAGGCTCTAAAACCATGACCATTTCAGCTTCAAATGAATCCCATCTAAGTCCTTATTAGGAATTCTTTGAAAAAATTTGAGCTGATTGAAAAATACGATTTCTGACCTATTTATAAGGAAACTCAGAGCTGTGATTAGGCACTATAGTTGAACATGGAAATGCATATGCTACAAGCGGTAGTCTGATGTTATTCTCAGAAGTACCACCGATAGCTGGTGAAATGCAAAGTATCTCCTCCGAGGGATGTGAATAAACTCACCAACTTCAAGAGGCCGTCCTCGCCGATAGACTTGAGCAGTCCCTTCACGTCCATCTGTCCCAGGCGCAACACGTACAGAGGATGTCCGTCTGAAACGGAATAACGCGACCAAGGTTCATGGTAAAGAAAATCACAACTTATTCACGATCTTTTAAGTTGATATAATAAGTTATTTGCGTGGTAAAGATATATTTGAAGATGATGGACTGGTAAGGAGCTATTTAGACAGGGAGAAAGATGGTGCACAATACACACTCATGTAAGATTGATAGATATAACTACAGGGGGATCGGCACAACGTTTGTCAAAAGGAAACTGGGGAAAATGAAAGGGGGTTTCAAATGATTTTAAAATCTTTAAAAAATTCGAAAAGTAGCCGAGACCTTTCAGGGTAAAAAAAAGCTGCCAAGCAAAAGCTTGTCATTTGGATCTACCTACCCGCAGTTTTCATATGACAAACGTTGTGCCAAACACCCTGTATACCTATATATTATAGACAGCAGTCGAGACACTAGAATAAGAAAATGATAGCGTCGTTTTGAAATCTAAAACTTTTGAAACTATCATGGTTATTAACATAGAAATCATTTAGAACGGGATATTTACCATGATTCAGTTTTTGAGTTTTCTAATATTTCGGCACAGTTTCATGCGCCATGATCACGGAAGAACTAAAGTCACTGCGAGTTGGTTTTTATTGGCAGACATACCGATCTACCCTCATTCTTTGTCTTTTGCTACGAACATTACCACTATCACTATCATGGTAAATATCCCGTTCTAAATGATTTCTAGTTTTGAGTGAAGCCTAGCAAGAGTGAGACAAGGGAAAGGGATGAGTCTACCTCTGTACCGAGGCCTCGGTACAGTCTATATACCCTCATAATGATGAGTCTACATACCCTTGTCGTGATGATGCCAGCCGCCGGGGAAGTACTGTTTGACGACGGCGGGAGTCTCGTACTCCGCCAGGAGACGGTCCACTTGGTGCTTCTTCCTCCAGAGTAGAGCTTGGGAGAGCATCTCTCGAGCCTTCTCCACATTAAAGTCTCGGGCTCGGAGGAAGCGAAGTAGGGTGGTCTCGCTTGGAACCTGGAGGCACATTATTAACAGTAGATCTTTTGAATTAAACACAAGAAAATACAAATATCTCGGTTTTATTTTGCTGTAGCGCTCTTAGCGATAGAACCTGCTGTACAACTTTGTACTTTTTTACTTTTATCTTTTCCTGCCCCTTTTTCGTGCATTTTGTTCAATATTATATTGTACTATTGTATTGGCACATTATGTGTTTAGCACATTGTAGCAAAAACAAGGTGACTCAGGAACTTATCTTAACTCTAAATGTGGAAATGCTGTACTGGATACACCAAACAGCAGCAGAAATTGCTTCAATGCTTTTCATCTCATCTCAATACATTAGAAAGGGAAGACATCAGGATTTAGGTATCAGAATTGGCGTGAAAAAGTCGATCGCGCCAGCTCTAACTAACCGAGCTTGAGATAAGATTCGCTTACCTTGCCCTTCTGTAGGTCTGCGATCCACTTCCTCAGCTGCAGAAGCCGTGACTCCTGGATGGGAGTCAGCTCGCCCAGGTTCCGTTTAATGTACTCGCTGTCCAGGGTGTACTGGTCTGGAAAGACATGGCACATGAGGCGGCTGCATTTTGGAGGAGAGCGGATGTGTTATTTGAACAGCTTTAGGATGCGTTGTCTGTGATGGGTGGTAGACTGGATTTTTGATAGCTTTCAAGGAATTATACCGCGACACACAGAACACATTCTTAGACTGACATTAGACGCTCATGTCTACTCAGTGTAAAGTTGTACAAGTCTACTTGTACGAATACAAATTCAAAATGTATGAGTGCTTGTTCCTTTTAGGGTGTAAGGGTGTACCTACTAAGAAAGGAATTTTCAAAATACGTAATAAAAATTAAAACGCAAATGCTCTGTACCTCAGCAAACATAAGCATAAGAACGACAAAATGATACATTGCCCTTTGATAACGATCAAACATTTGCTTCGTCGTTCTTTGAAATTCTGACGGTGTTTTCCTGCAGCAACACACTTGTTTGGAGCTAGAAAGGAACTTGTTCAAACTTATAATTAGATGAGTTAATTAGAAAAAGTTGTATATTCTGCTGGGGTGGTGGGAATGAAGGACTTTGTGGAAGTCAGGTCAAGGCCGCATCAGGCAGTTAGCAGTTAGCTAATTAGCTAAACTTTTAGTTGTTGGATAGAATAAAGCAACCTCGCTTAATGTACAAGGCGCTACAAAATATGTGTATTAAACCATAAACCAAAAGGGGCCAACCAAAAAGGGGTCATTGCAGACTCCGGCAGGGATCCATTTTTGTTAAAACTTTCTAGTTAGATTTTTTAAACTGCTTTTATTTGTCGTACCTATATACATATTATTGTAGTTATATGTATGTATGTACCTATGTTTATGTCTATAATGCATAGTAGGTATACATTTGACTTGCTAAGCGCTTATTTTGTAAGCTTAAAAAAATAAAGTTATTAAATTGAATCTCTGATATTATGAACATAGAAGAAAACAACGGCAGTTCTATTTTGTAAAACAAAGTAACGTTTTATGAAATCCGAGAGCACGTTCCGTTTTACTGTGGTTTTACAGGCATTGCCACTGGCACAACTCTAGCTACTTCAGCGTGCAGCTGAGAGGGTCCCGTTGACACGGTCTTCAATAAAACTAGTCTAGATTCTGTGAGCAAGTCACTAAAAGCTGAACTCAACTAAAGGCTTTCCTATTATGCGCAAGTCCCACCCGAAACCTGTAATAGGGTATTTAAATATTGACAAAAATCTAAAAATATATTCATTAGATAGCTTAGGCAAAAAGCAGTCGGAAAATGTTCGTTTTCTATGCTAATATTAAAGAAAATATTATTAAAAGGGAATATATGTTTGTTTGAATTGAATAGGCTCCGAAAGTACTGGACCGATTTGAAAAATTCTTTCACCATTAGAATTCTATATTATCCCTGACAGGCGATAGAATATACCCGTGCAAAGCCGGGACAGACTGCTAGTAGTAAGTAAAAAAAAATCAATTCAATTCAGTTGTCAGGTTTTTTAAAAAGTTTGTAAACATCATGAAATAATAGTTAGGCGCAATGTTGTTATGTTATACCGCTGTGTAGGCAAACTAAACAGTATCAACTATCATCAGCAACATCAGCGCATTTTTTCAGGTCCCACATCTGACGACGTCATGACCACTGAGCAATATGACGTCCACTGCGTCCAGCGTTTTCGTCAAAGTACGCGCGCCACTTGAAAATGTAAATTTAAATGCTGTAACACCCTATTGCTCCAGCCGATCCGCGTTTCGCGTGCGTGTGGCCCGCGTAATCAAAAACATAAAAGGCTTCGGTTGGCCCCGCACACGGACCAGACCCGCATGACCAAAGAGCCCTTAGTACTCGTACCTTTAGCTTGGTGAACCCCGGGCGCTGAATAATAAACCTCTCCTACATTTACGCAATGGCTACAAGTCGTTTGTTTTCTATTGGCATACATCAGAAACGCTAAAATTCAAATTGACCTTAACCTAAGACCAACAGAAAAATTTTATTGCTCAAATATTGAATGAAGGTAAATAATAATATTTCCAAACTCCCAGTAAATACCAAATCCCAGAACACAATATGTACCTACTTGAAACGATCGCCCACCTTTCGTAGGAATCCTGCCGAAACGTCGCGTTATTCGCACGCGTTGCCAGCGATCAATATGAATGGAATGGTTTAATACCGTGGGCGTTTGCAGCCCGCATCCGTGGGCGAGCGCCTACGCTTTTACAAGGTCTATTTGGTGCGATGTGACCGCAATGTAAAGGGTGTGGCATGCACAACAATGCGAGGAATCACACTTTTAAACCAGGGTGTCCTATCCTCCGCTTACGACTTGACGTTGAGTGTCGTGACATCCTTCAGAGTAGCTTGTGCGGTGGCCAAGCTGTTTGTTGAATTCACAAGACTTCAGAAGACGTTTCGAGTCGGAGGCCAAGATTCAGTTTGGACCGGTGAGACGCAGGAGGCGCTCTCTTCCCAGCTAGTTATCAAATATGGTGGTGGAATCAGCTCATTTAATTGATTTCCTCCACGTTGCTCTATATCCTCAACCTCGTCTTCGAAAGCTTGACACTCTCTCATGTGGTGGTCAGAAACAGGACTAAGGCCTGTATTATGAAAGCTTACTCAGCCATAGATGATGTTTGAGTGACGTTTATGCCATAGAAAAGCGTTACTCAAGCATTAATCGAAGAATGAGCCAGCTTCCATAATACAGGCCTTAGTAAGCTTAATAATTCATTCCACTTCCGAGCAAACTACTAAAAGAAACAAAATATGCAATAAATATGTATGTAGGATTCCTCTTAGTCACTATTACTACATTTCCTTCAGCTGAAGAAGGCAGCGCGTCCAAAGATCTTAGAGATCGCCAACACGAACATGAAAAATAACACTATAAACAGATACGTAAAGTTTGTCGGTTCGTCCCACACTATCACCGTGCGGTCGACAGGTCCAACAAACGGCGTAATCAACAATAACCTGCTGGTTTCGTGAATAGATTCCGTTTCGGTGGACTCGTATGAGTCTGATTCGACGTTGTTGTCTCTACTTTTTCTCCTTAATTTATCACTCATTTTTTTTTTTAAAGCCATTCCAGATTTGGCTATTTTAAGGCACTGCGATTTGAAGATCTCCCGGCTGGTTCGCCGCGAACGGTTGTGTTTGTACTTTTTCGTTTTACGGGATACCCGTAACTCTATCTGGCTGGAGGTGCTCGGCGTGGGGGACGAGTCTTCTTTGCGAACGCAGTTGTCGAACGACACGCGAGGCTTCAGGAACTTGTTATTCTCTCCGCTTTTTTGGCAAGTGTCTAAAAAAGACGCGCTTGTACCTGTGGGAAGGAGACAAGGAGTAAAGGAAGGGAAGGGATGGACAGGAAGGGAATAAGTGGTTAAGGATTTTTACAATTACATAGGTACACTATACCTACCTACTCGGTTCCAGAATACAACATATTTTATGTCAACAAAGGCAAGTCAACAGAATAAGAACTTCACTAAAAATTAAAACCACAAGGCAACCGTAAAGTAATCACTAAAAACAAAAACACTAGCGTCAGCAACGCATAATTGCAAAGCGCAGCGAAAAACTTTCAAATTCGAGTTCTCGAACGGACGGGAAACGAATAAAATGATGATTTTGATGATAGTGTCATAAAATATTTTCCCCCAATGTTTTCTTTGATTTTGTCATTCCTTCGTTAACAACAAAATGTCTAGGAAGGACGCGGATGGCGCAGAAACCGCTAGAAAATATCAAACATTTCTACACAAAGCACTTCAAATATTCAGGCCCCATTCTAATTCCCCCGACATTTAACACGTTCCGAGGTCGCGGTTCTACGAAGTACATTATAAATTAAGCTGCTATAGATCAGCTATTTGAACTACATAATAACAAGTGGACTTATACACAGCACTAGGGACTCATTATCAAGACTTCAAACGTACGAGGCTCATAGTTAGTCAGAAATTATATTACTTTGGAACTTATTCATTACTAGATTCTGCCCGCGGCTTCGCTCGCATTGTTCTATGGAAACGTTTGAAAGTTATTTCTATCCCATGTGAAGTGATTTATGGGATAAAAAATAGGCCTATGTTTTATTCCAGGCGTACTACCTGCTGTATGCAATTTCAGCCCGATATGTTCAGTAGTTTTGGCGTGAACAGGTAACAAACATACAACCTTTCGCATCACACTCATATTATAAATACGAAAGTTTGGATGTTTGAATGTTTGGAGGTTAGTAACCTCTTCACGCCAAAACTACTGAATGGATCGGTCTGAAATTTTGCATACAGGTAGTTCTAGACATGGAATAAAACATAGGCATACTGACTAATTTTTTGGCCCATAAATCAGTTCCCATGCAACATACAAAAATCGATTCCAACTTCTTTATAAACTTCTTCGTAAAGCATCAGGACATGACTATGTGTACAATCGAACTAACAACAATCAAATAGGTTCATGGAATAACTATAGATGTAAGAAACTACAGATGGATTGAGGAACGCACGTCAGTAGTGTCAAGGTCAAACAAATCTCTCCGTGCAAATAGCATCGCACGCACTATCTGGATTCTCATCTATAGATAAATAAATAATGCTGGACAACTCACACAGCATTATCTAGCCCCAAGCTAAGCAGAGCTTGCGTTAAGGGTACTAGATAACTGATATACATAATATAATACAATACATAGATAGTTTTTTTTTATAATACATAGAAAACGGCCAGAACACCCTGAACAAATGTCTGCAGATCGTACACACGTTTGTCCCGAGGCGGGAATCGAACTTGCAACCTCCTGCGTCGCAGGCAGACCTTCGCCCACCGCGCCACAGAGATCTATGGCTTCTACGTGGCCATTCTGCGACAACACCATTGCCATAGTATAGCAATTAGTTAACAAAACCGGGCCACTGGGCATCAATGCAGACTGAGCTTCAGTGCTCAGCTGTGTGGAAAACTGATCATTGTGGATGTTAAGGCATGTGTAAGTGTAAAAGAAAAACCCCGAGTTGTTTTAAACCTTATGAAAGTCAAGTTAAAGTCCTTAATAAATATTCATCATGTCCTTACCCGTGTACCTGTGTTTAAGTGGGTCATATGGACCCTCTTTCTCTTGGAATAATTTAGATGTGAACTATTTGTTGGTTGCCAATGGTTTATGCGTTACGGTCAATCTTGGACAGACCATAGTTCATTTAGTCAAATAGCTTTCGACTTTCGTGTTATGACCAACGGAGGCGTCAAGATAAGATAATGTAGCAAGATCGGGCTAGGCAGAGGTAGAACCATTCGGCCGCTAAGGTGGCTATTCACCAGAGATGAACTAAACGTTCCTAGGACTAGGTTGGTAAAGGTACACAAACAAGGTTTATGCCTAAAGCTTGTTTAAGAGCAAGTTTAAGCTTGATTTATATAATAAATTACCAATAGAAGTTACTAAAATGCTTCTGAAGCAATTTACTGAAAAATTAAGAAGTTTTCTACAAAGTAATCCATTTTAAAGCATAAAAGAATGTCTTCATTGTTTATTCTTTAATTTGTAATTTGGTGAATTTATATTATTGTGTAATAAATATATAATAATTATGTTGATTTCATGAGAGGTAGACATATAAATAAATAGTATCTTAAATTACAATAACTAGGGATATATTGTTATGTCTAAGGCCCGTATTATGAAAGCTTCCCCAAGCATTACTTAAGCAGCATTACGTGATCTCTACTCAAGCGTTAATTACTCAAGTAATGCTTGGTAACCGTTCAATAATATGTCTAAGCAGTTACTCGAAGGCGTGGACGGAGGAAATCCGCTCTTGACGGCTACTTGAGTGAGTGTAGATTTTGACATGAGCTCCCAAGCATTGTTTGAAAATTAGTATTCACTCAAAACTAGACATAAGCATCACTCAAGCAGAGCTCGATGACTGAGCATGCTTTCATAATACGGGCCTAAGACTACTATGTATTTGTACTGTAGTATTTATTATGTGACATGCCAATATTAGTAATAATGTAATGGTGAATAAATTGAATTTAATAAATTGAATTTACTGATTTTCTACGTTGCTATGTTTCCAGCCGACCAATAGGATCGCTCCAGCTCCATTATCCGGTCATTTTCGACAAAAATGTCGCGATAATGGAGCGATCCTATTGGTCGGCTGGAAACAGCAACGTAGCACATCTCTGGTGAAAAAGCACCCAAAAGTGGCAGCTTATCTCCGCAAACTCGATATTAGCGAGAACCGAGATGCCTGAAGAACCTTTGTCAGGATCCACTTTGGAGTACGTAAATAAGCTGAATCAAAAAGTACTAAGTTGACTAGATCAGACCAAACCAAATTTTCAATGGTAAATTTCCAAATGCAAGTAACATTGATAGATAAATTGCAAGTACGTTATTGACATTACTATCTAATGAATGACCTCTGGGAGCCAGGAGCAATCAACTCTGTGTGAATCGACACACGTACGTATTCCCCTGCTATTACAGTTCAAATTAGGATGGAGGGGAATCTGGACGAATTAGGGTTTCCACCAGGGGCCGACGTGATTTGACGCGAGTGAGACAAGCGACAAAGCTAACCTTTTACAAAGCTATTTAGCATATTTTACCTTTTTTATTATAAGTGACAGCCGCGGCTCGGCCCGTGGCGTGGCTGTCATAAGAGACTACTAAGGGGTCACCAGAGAAAGCGCGAATTATCAGAAAATTTAAAGCCCCCAAACTTTAAATTTTCTGATAATTCGATACCTTATTATTATTTCATCTGTGACACGGTACAGTTTTTGAGTGAAGCTGGGAGAACGTACCGTATCTCCCTTTTTTACTTTTATCTACGGGTATAACATCTCTGCTCCGATCAGCTTTGGTTGTAATCTTCTCTAAACATCTCTCTACGTCCGTCCAAGACTTAGAAGGATGTCAATAGCTGTGGCTTGGCTGGCGCAGGACCCTGATGGGCACAAACTTCGGGAACGTTCGGCTGTCCACGTAGGTTATGCACCTGCACAACTCTAGATGAAATATTCAAAGTTTGTCTACTTGGAATGAGGTACGAACCTGGCTGCGAGTGCGTTCGGCTCTCCGCGATAGTGTCGATGATGCTACCTTCGTCTAGCTCGCACTCAGACAGGGGCTGCTCCTCTCGAGACAGTAACCCCCTCAACCGTAAGTTTTGCAACCGGTCGGTATGGCTCCAGGGGGCTATCTCGGTGATTCCGTCCTCGAGCACCCCCACCATGAATAATTCGATTAGCTCTTTACCTGAGGGAAAGAAGGAAGATTTGGTGACTAAGGATCTCGTTACAATTTTATTAATGCGAAATCAGCTAAGCCTGTCAAAATAGTACATTGTACAGCAAGGCGAGGAGTGCCCAAATCCTATCAAGTGTGTCATTTGAGGGTCTTAGAACACACGAGGTATGAATCGCACTTTGTCCTGAGCAATATATTGTACTTTATTAGTATACAGTACAATATATTCGACATTTGAGTTTACAATTAAATTTAGTCGAGTTTTAAAAATATTAAACAATGATTTTCCTCGTAGGTGTAGTCAACTACGAGGAAAATCCTCGTTTTAAATTTGTTAAAACTCTCGAGTAAATTTAATTGTACCCTCAAATGTCGATAAAAATACGCGCACGTACGATTTTTACATGGTTCTTTATTGAATAATTTTGTTTGGAGTAAACACTTTTTGTCGTTTGACCTATTATAAAAACAACCGGTTGATGTTTAAAAAAATTAAAAAAACATGTTGGGAATGGATTTCCATGTACTTTTCTCTCCCGCTAAACGCGTGAAACGAAATTTCATGTAGTTTTCCGTCCCGCATTTTAGAACACCTGCAATGACCTACTTTCTACCTTATGTTTAAAAACGGAATAAGCAACTTTCTGAGGAGGTGTAGTATAATAATAGTACATAGTAATATTGCAAAGGCAGCGAAATAGGCAATTACAGGTCGAGTATGAGTTTGAAGGTCGAACCGCAGGCGAGGACTTCAATGATACGAGACATGCAATTCCCATTTCGACCGAGGCATAAATAGTGCTTTTCTTAAAAAAATGCAGACATAAAAAAGGGCCTTTACGTAATAAATTGTATTTTATAAACAAAATAACAACGAACTCCGCTTTACCGCCAATTTTTTATTTTTATTTTGTGCCAAAAGGTAAACCCATCTGTGGCTATACAGCCACGAGAACGCAATGTGTACGATAGATGAAAAAGTTCTAAATTCAAACAGCACACCGTTTCATACAACATTACCGGCGCGCTCTTCGTTAAGTCAAAGAACGCGCCGGGAAGTGATTTTGGTTTTTCAGTCTACGTAAATACGAAATACTTCGCGTGTTCTTTATTCAAAAGTAATGACAATTTTTCCGCGCATGTTTAAGAAAAAAGCTTTATTTCTTTGTCATAATGGTGAATATAAACGGCTAAGCTCGTGAAAGAATAGAATAAAACGTCAGCTAATGTGTAAAATGAATTAAATTGAGCGACTTACCCTTAGTATATTCTAAGGTTATTTTCGCGAGAACTCATAATAAAACACTGTTTTTACCGGATTGATCGCGTATATTTTATATTTGTTTATAACCTGACGTTTCGGAGGCTTTTCAGCTTCCATGGTCACAGGCAGACTGAGGTGACATTTGTCTTTACAAGTAATTTGAATTTTACATATCTACCGTCAATTATACAAATTTAATTATAACGTTCCGTATGTACGCAGTAATCACTAACAGTGTCTTGATGGGTTGTAGCTATGGATTGCTGGGTGTGGGACCTGACTCGATGTAGGACTGGATCCCAAGCGGCAGGTACTCTCCAACCATCTTCTCTATTGAAATTATTCGGATGTTTTTGAATTTCAATTGCTTCTCGGAGCATTCTAGGAATGAAACGGTTTTCTCTAGCTAGTATTTGAGCTTTGTCGAAGCGAAGAAAATGACCGGCGTCCAGTGAATGTTCATAGACTACAGACTTTGACGACCGTTTGTGTTTGACGTCAGCTATGTGCTCTTTTAATCGAGTGGCTATACTTCTTTTTGTTTGCCCTATGTAACATGAGCCACATTCACAGTCAATTTTATAAACACCAGCATCTTCAAAGGGGACTTTACACTTGACTGGTCTTAGAAATTGTTGAATCTTCTTGTGCGGCTTGAAATAAGATTTAATCGAAGCTCGTTTTAGGATTCCTTCAATTTTGTCTGTGATTCCCTTGATGTAAGGAAGGATAGCTGGGGCTCGCTCAACTGTGTGTGGCTTTGGGCGGCTTCTGTGAGGATGGCGTGGAGTTTGAAGTTTATTACTCCGGAGAACTTCATGGATGTGCTTCAGCTACGCGCTAATAATAATAATAAGTTAATATACGCGATCAATCCGGTAAAAACAGTGTTTTATTACGACTTACCCTTGGCAATATTAGAGGCATACTGCTTCATGGAGATCTTCTCGACTGTGCTCTCGAGCCCGAAGAAACTCTTCACGTCGAGAACTGCGGTCTGCTCGAAACACGTCCACTCAGAGTTCTCGGGGTGTACCTGGAGGAATCAAACGACTGGTGACATACAGGCTCATGGGGCTAAACAGCTATGCTTCAGTTTTTATAAGGATGCATGCAGGCTATGTTGTTAGGTGCAACGAACACCGCAACACGTTGCACTCATGAAACTGCTCACTATATTTTGTGCTCTAATTTTTCAGGATCCATAGTACATTGTACTAAGCCGAAAGGCGACGGCGAAGGCGATTGCGGACCCCATTGAGATTGAGAAGCTTTTGCTGACAAAAATGTTTTCGCTTTTAATGATTGATATAACATTAACATTTTAATTTTCACTTTACTTTTTTGACAATGCTATTGCAGCTACTTATCTTTAATCATTTTAATGTCTATTTATTTTCTGTTGTTCTATATTTAATATTTCATGTACTTGAATGTTATATATTTTTGAAATGTAACTAATATGAGAAGGCATTTGACTTGACTAAGTGCTCCTCGTGAGCCAATGGTATTAATAAATAAATTGAAATTGAGATCCACTTATTTTAAGTTAAAAAAAAAATAGTGGAACGAATGTTGACCCAAGCGGGGGGTTCTCAATCACCTCATTTCGGCCTAGTCACTAGACACCCCCCGGACCCCTTTTCTCATCATCAGCCGCCACTGCCCTCTGCGGGCGTCCATTGTTGGACATAAGTCTCTTCTTATCCTCAATGGCAGTTTGGGAGATTTTTAGGGTTCCGTACCTCAAAAGGAAAAAAGGAACCCTTATAGGATCACTTTGTTGTCCATCGTCCGTCTGTCAACCCTCTTTTCTCAGAAACGCGTGGAGGGAGGTATCGAGTTGTAATTCACATCATATAGGTATGCAGGTTTGTAACCTCTTGGAGCCGCGATATAAATCAAACTTGTAAGTCGCAATCAATCAAAAGTAGCCGTTTATCAAGGGAATCACATGCGCCTATAAGGTACTTCCCGTTGACCCAGAATCATGAAATTTCGCAAAAAGTAAGGTCTTTTAGCACAAGTAAAGGATAAAATCAGAAAACTGTAAAATTGTAATTAATTCACAGAAAAAAAATTGCTTGTATCTTGCCATGGACCAAAAACCTATAGGGTACTTCCCGTTGACCTAGAACCATGATATTTGGCAAGAAATAAGGTCTTTTATTTATATAATTATATACATAATGCTTAGTTACGGAACCCTCGTTGCGCGAGTCCGACTCGCACTTGACGTTTGCATTACCTCCTAGTTATAGGAGCTATTGGCTCTTATCACTAGGTAGGGGGAAATGCCATAAAAAGGCGCTCAGGGGAGGTCTATGTCGTTTTATGAATATGCATGGGTTAGCCCATCACGTCCCTTTGAAATGATGATAATGATACTAAACCACTATGCCTCGCATCGATAATGCAACCGATTATGAAGGAAGCCATTATAATAATTACATACGAATAAATGATTCAGACTTTGCTCCACTAACTCAAGGTTGAAACTTCAACAGCTGAAGTAAAGTGTATGGAATTGTATTCTAAATCGTACCTACTAGTCTTAGTGATAGGGTTTATAATAGATAAGTCAATGAATGCACAAATGGAAACTTAGCACGTGTTTGAAATGATTTCAAATTACTTAGGGTCATATTTATCACAATTATCGACACGGAATCAACTTGAACCGGTTTGAAATTGTGAGAAAAAGCCTTAAGGTGGGGGCGAACTGTGATCTGTCCCCTTAGGGGGACAAATGGGAAAAGGTTTTATCGGTCCCCTTTTTCCAACCTATCTATCTAATACCTATCTAATATTTTAAATTATTAGATATTCCGTTCCAATCGTCATCGATGCATGTTGGTCGGACGAACGGGATATCTAATAATTTAAAATAGTAGAATCCCATTCGTCCCACTATTACGTTTAGACACTTCGGCACCATTAGGTACGTCAGCAGCAAATGTCAAAAATGACAGGAAATGTCAAAACATGCAAACCTATGCATTTCCAATGACAGCTGTCGAAATAATTCTAAGTCACTCATCATGATAGTCACCGTCAGAATGACAGTTAATCTTATTACCCACCGTTGCAAATCGTGGGACAGATAGAACTTTTTTTTTCAGATCAGGGCGACAAATGGGAATAAACCGTGCGAACTCTTAGACCCCCATACAAACGTTCTTTCTGATTCATTTGGAAACTACGTCCCGATTTTAATGAATTTTAGCAAACATAATCAATCGGATAAGAAATTGCTAGGTGTCCACCGTTTAACTTAAAAAAAACATCAATAAATGAGAGCGAAAGTAATAAAATGAATTAAAAATTAATTGAAATGAACTTTCGCTATTATTTAATTATGATTACTTATGTATTTTGTAAAACCGAAACGGTACAAACAGCTATTTCTTATCCGATTATGTATGCAAAATTTCATTGCAATAATTCCGCGATCGACGGGCATCCTCCACGGGCGGAAGTTTCCATTTGATTGTGTTCCTACATCCTTGTATTGATAGATCGTATTCACTGTTGTTTGCACTAGTGGCTTTGTTATCATACTAAGATACAGATCTGAAGCGTTGCGATAACGGGATAATCAAAGGTAAATAAACGAAAATAATTACCTAGTGTGTAGTCTTAGAGCATCATGCTCTAAGTGTGTAGCAGAAATGAATCTTACATAAATATAATCGAAGAAACACACAAACACATCTTTGGTTATTTTGCACGAAATAATAGAATCCGAGATATTTTATTGGATTGTTTATTTACGTAGGCGCAAGTAATGTATTATAATATCGTCTTATACCTTAACTCGTAAACAAGAATCCGAGGATTCCTTGTTCGCCAGCAGAATTCCGGACACATACTTTGCTGGCATTCCTCTTGAAATCTACGCTTGCTATTCCTCTTCTAGGTCGGATAAATTTCAGGCATACTAACGAAAAACTGCATTCTAATCAGGTTTCAACTGGCTGTAGTTTCTTACAATATATATATTTGATGTAATTATTATTATTATTTATTACTATACCCAGCAGTGGGTGAAGTCAGGTTGTGGATGATGATGATGATGATTATTTTCAGTTTAATCGCTTGGACAGAAATACAGGACTTATTGACATAGGTACTTCTTATCAGTTTATCTGGAATTTTCCCAAAAATCGCTGAACATTAATGATAGCATTACATGTTAAAGTTCGTTACTTTGTGCCTAGCTAGATCACGCTGTGTGAAAGTGCACAACATTTTTATTACCCTATTCATAGTGACTGTAACGAACTAGACAGGAAAGTTTTACGGCCGTCTCACATTACCGCGTGGAATCGAATTTGCGGAGCCGCAACTCGAGCTCCGCAGCGTGTCCGGAACAGTTTCGCATCTGTTCTGCATCTCGTGCAACGGAAAACGTCATTGCGAAACTTTTGCGGCACTGCACCTACGGTACCGCGCGGTAGTATGAGAGCGCTCATAAAGGTCCTATGAAATAGCTTACAAAGCGGGAATTGTACAATGTCACAATATCTAGGTCAGAGTTTGAACAAGTTGTAGGAGTGCGAAGGCAACTGTTTTGTTGACAATAACAATGGCACGGAGAGAACACAGCGGGAACTACGATAGACGTGCACATCCGACACATAACCACGACTCTGCGGCTTTGTTTGTGTACCTTAACAGAGTACACGAAGTCACTTTAGCGTTAAGGTGGCCAGCCTCAATAGATAGTGCAAATTCACTAAGATAAATAAACTAAACGAAGGGATACATAGACAATACGAGTATCTAAATATAACTTGACTGCAGCTTCAGTCGCGCTTTTCCGGGACAAAAGTATGTCCTTGCCTATGTTCTTCCCCGGGATACCATCTATCTCCCTACCAAATATCATTGAGATCTGTTCAGCCGTTCAGACGTCAAAATGTAACAGACAGACATAGTTACTTTTGAATTTGAATGTTATTGTGCGGTTGCACTTTCAATAAAACTCCAAGCTTTTAGTCTCGCTACGCTCGTAATACTCATACTTATATTTTCCCCACAGGAGCACTCGACACACTTATGTCAATGTACAATAGTTTACAACAAAAGGCGCTTATCGTAATTCAAAGCCATAAAACAATAATCATCGTAAATCGATGATTATTGTTTTATAGCAGTTTTAACAAGTTTAAAAAAAAATATAATTTCAGAAATTATTATAGACCTGAAAAACTGCAAAAGACCTGCAGGCAGATGCTCTATGTGTCAACCTAAAGACAGGGCGCTATGGTGCTCAATAGAGGAGGCCTACGTCCAGCAGTGGACTTGTATAGGCTGATGATGACGATGATGAATGAAATTGTATTGATTTCGTCGAGTAAATAAGTAAAGACATACGTAATATCTGCAAGTCTCGTTGACGACGATCCTGTTCGAGAAGGTCTCGTTGGTGGCCTCGATCTGCAGGATCCTCTTCTTCAGGTCCAGGTGGTTCGTCTGGATGAAGTACACGAAGTCTACTCCAGCGAGCTGTTGATTGAGAAACACATTTATTTTGGCTTTCTGTCAACTCGAAAAATAAACAATATACTTTGGTATTTATTTTCATTTAACAATACATATGTATTTATTTTCACAAAACCGTTCGATATACTATAGTTTTTATTAACAAAGAAAATAACAATCATAAAAATAAATAAGCACTAGTATTTACAATTGAAGTAATTGCAGACTGTTGAAAACAATCTATAGACCTCAACTGAACTACATAGAGCTCATTCTAAGACTACTTAACAACAAAAAATAAGTGGTAAGTAGGTACTCGATTCTTTAACAAAAGTTGACTGGGCTCTGCGTCCGTGAGAATCACCTTCTTTCGGTTTAATAAACAGATTCATCCAGGCCAAACCCTGGTTTGGTTTAGTAAACAGATTCATCCAGGCCAAACCCTGGTTTGGTTTAGTAAACAGATTCATCCAGGCCAAACCCTGGTTTGGTTTAGTAAACAGATTCATCCAGGCCAAACCCTGGTTTGGTTTAGTAAACAGATTCATCCAGGCCAAACCCTGGTTTGGTTTAGTAAACAGATTCATCCAGGCCAAACCCTGGTTTGGTTTAGTAAACAGATTCATCCAGGCCAAACCCTGGTTTGGTTTAGTAAACAGATTCATCCAGGCCAAACCCTGGTTTGGTTTAGTAAACAGATTCATCCAGGTCGAACCATCTTTCGGTTAAGTAAACAGATTCATCCAGGTCGAACCATCTTTCGGTTAAGTAAACAGATTCATCCAGGTCGAACCATCTTTCGGTTAAGTAAACAGATTCATCCAGGCCAAACCCTGGTTTGGTTTAGTAAACAGATTCATCCAGGCCAAACCCTGGTTTGGTTTAGTAAACAGATTCATCCAGGTCGAACCATCTTTCGGTTAAGTAAACAGATTCATCCAGGTCGAACCATCTTTCGGTTAAGTAAACAGATTCATCCAGGTCGAACCATCTTTCGGTTAAGTAAACAGATTCATCCAGCCAGACCCGTACAATCTTGTACATGTAGTCATGTACAAAGTAGTAGTTGTCGTACAGGCCGGGATGCAAAAAGCCCGGACTTTGGTAATAATGATGACCAGGACAAATAAAGGAAGAGGTAAAGTACCTTATGAAACACGTACCTTTTTGAGTAGATACGGTGCGTCAATATTCAGCTGGCACCTCCTCGTGGTGTCCCGGTAAGCGTGGTCGGAAGACCAGTTGTCTTCCTCGATATCGCAGTTCACCACCACCGGGATCTGAGGGCAGCTGGGAAACCGCCGCTCGTACGCCTGCAATAAGGTCCAGTTTAGTGCAACTGCGTTACAACTGACATAAACCATCCTGTACTAGACTAACGTTGCCTGAAATAAATGTTTTATTTTTATTATTATTATAAATTAAAGCTAGCAAAAGAGAGTCACCCAAGTTTTCACAAGTGATTAATATATCTACATGATGTTAAAATTACGAAATGTCTTCAAGATTTTATTGGCAGATTTATCTTAACTCCACTTCGCTCTGCTCTGGAAATCACCTGCGTTCCATTGAGTTTTGACATGTGCTGAGTTTTGTTAGTTGTTGCTTTGTTAGTGCCCAAGTTTGACACCCATAAGTGAGTATTGGTAAAATGCATGTTTCAAACAGTTTGGTTTTAACTTTTATATTCATATGTTTGTCTTTGAAGATCTCTTTTAAAGACCAGTACCTCTTCCAGGCATTACATTACTTACACTCGATGGGCAGATGAGCTGGTCAAAGGAGCAGGCAGGACGTGGACAAGGAAATCTCAGGACAGGGAGGAATGGAGGAGGCTGGGGGGAGGCCTGTACCAAGCGGCAAACAAACTAGGAGTGCAAAATTGTAAATAATATAAAATGTATGTAACAGTCAAACTGTTACATACGTTTTCATTCATTATAATATTCATTATAAAGGCTATTATTACTATTATAGTTTCTTAAGAAGACAACTTCCACAAGTTTAATAAAACGTGATAGTTACTTCCATGAGCAGGATCAGAAAGAAAGGTTAAAATTAGATCACAAGCTAGAGCCCTAATGTCGCAAAAACCGACTAGAACATAAAGAAGGATAACAAATGTGCTTTTTCTCACAACCATTACGTACAAGGTCAGATATAAAATCGCGATAAGCCTAACGGGCACTTACAAAGAAAATCCTTCTCGTCTTGAATTATCTGTTAGATACGTTAAAACATTTAGGTAATGTCGTGGGCCAACATAACAACCTGTGTACCTTACCAACGAGGGTTCTAACATAAAAATAGGATAATTCATTTAACTACAGCGAACTTCAGGTCAATCGATAATCGATACGTTTAAAACTAGGGCACAAGTTATGCTAAATGTTAAAAGAATTTTATTTTGCACAAATCGTTACGTTTCTATAACAGTTGCAGAGAGTGTTTTTGTTTAACGAGGTCTGAGAACAATCTGCTGCGTCTCGAGACATCTAACAACTAATATGGAAATATGTACAACTGGAAAATAATATTCCAAATTGGTCGAAACGAAAAAATCGACGAACATACGTCAAAACATAATAATAAATACAGCCGAACATAGAACACTCTTTTTTTCGAAGTCGGTTTATAAGGAGGTAGAATTTTTCATTTAGTTTGTAATGGTTAATCTCCGGAACTGGAGTAGTGAACTAGAAGTTACCTAGAAATTATTTCACTAGTATGTTCCTTTATCCCTGCTGAGTGCGGGCTAGGCTTTATCCTAGGCGAGTGAGGCCGCCCGCAGAAGTTAGTTCTCTACAAATAAGGAAGTGAAACACGTGCGAAGATCGCAGACACGTGATGTGTATTCAATGCCCTTTTGCGATGTTACACTATTTTATACAAGAGTCGTGAGCACCTAGAGTTGAGTTGTCTTCCTTTCAAGTCAAGTTTCTAGATTTAATTCATCTAGATTCTAGATCTAATAATAATAATAATGTTGGACAATTCACACAGCATTATCTAGCCCCAAGCTAAGCAGAGCTGTGTTAAGGGTAGATAACTGATATAGGTACATAATAGAATAAGTGTCTAAGTGCTTATTTTGTAAGCCTAAAGAAATAAAGTTATTAAATTTTGAATTTTTTAATACAATACATAGATAGACATTTTTTACTATACATAGAAAACGACCAGAACACCCTGAACAAATGTCTGCAGATCGTACACACATTTGTCCCGAGGCGGGAATCGAACCCACAACCTCGTGCGTCGCAGGCAGACCTTCGCCCACCGCGCCACAGAGGTCGATCTAGAGTAGAGAGTGTAGCTTTATGGAGTCAATCCCAAACCCGTCTAACGAATTCCAAGTTTTACAAGTTTCTGGCGCCTAAATATTTAATTTACGATCAGATCACGCTCGCTAAAAGGGAATTCGTAAAAAAGTTTAGAAAGCAAAGCATTAAGTTGAGTCGTATCCGACAACCGATTAAACAAGGTTTGCTAAGTGTAATAAAAAGGTTATTTCGTCTCTGTCAATATTTAATTGATTGCTCCGTAAAAGCGATTGCGTAATAATTTGTAATATGCAATTTTGTTTTTGTTTACAATCAGTTCTACCTATATAATAGCTAGAAACGCGTAGTGGATATAAACGTGACTTCACAATGCTATCATATATGCCTGGCTACTCAGAAATGCAGGAAAACCGCAAACATATTCAAGTGGCCAGTTACAAGATGTTACATATCTAATGCTAAAAATACAGTCGACAGCTACAAAACAACTCTGTAGACAGAACTGGCAAAAAACTGCTAGACCCAAATATTTATATTTCCATTTGATTAAACACCCGCGTGAGTCGGAGTCCCGATGGCGGACCTGTATTATGCATGCGCATAAAATCACAAATGGTGGTAAAGTCCTACGGAAGCCTTTTCAAGCAAGAATGATATATATTTTATCTATTGGACCAAAATTACAATAATAGAATAAAACAATAAGTAAAAAAATAGGTGAATCGCCCTTGACCAAAACCTTCAAAAGGGTAGTACTTCGCGTTGACCTAGGTTCGTATAATTTGGGATGAAGTAAGGTCTTAAAACGATTATAAAAATATCTAAGAATGCATGACAAATATATAATACTAGCAGCGCCTCGCGGTTTCACCCGCGTAGTTCCCGTTCCCGTAGGAATTTCGGGATAAAAAGTAGCCTATGTCCTATTCCAGACTATAATCTATCTCTGTGCCAAATTTCATTCAGATCCGTTCAGCCGTTCTGGCGTGATAAAGGAACAAACATCTATCCATCCATCCATCTAAACTTTCACGTTTATAATATTAGTGAGATTAGTGAGATGTAGGCAATTTAGTATGTGAAACATTCAACTTGATATCTCAATTCATACTCAATAATTAGAATTTACGTAGAATCTACTATGTTTCTTATTGTTTTGGAAATAAAAGGCTTATTATTATTATAAGGTCTTAAAACATAAATAAAGGATAATCCGAAATACGTAAAGAAGAAGTCCATTGGCAACAAAAAAAATATTCTCGCCATGGATCAAAACCTATAGGGTACCAGTAGGTACCCTATAGGTTTTCTATCGATTCTAGGTCAACGGGAAGTATTCCCGGTGACCTAGAATCATGATGTTAGGCAAGAAACAAGGTTCTGCGACACCTGAATCAACACCAATGTTGTAAAAAGGTTTAAGATTAAGTAGACTTCATACACCCAACCTACACCTACACTACTCGTCGTACAAAAAGATCTAATGACTTGCCCTTGAAGGGAGTTATGATATTCTGATCCCGGGGGCGTTTCGTGCTGCCAACTACAAGTGTTTTCTTTAATGTCATACAAGCATGCCTCGGGGAGTTTCGGTACACGGGCCACATCCAATTACTTTGAGGGGTTTTTTGTAAAAGATAAACATTTATGGACAAATTAAAATTAACGTAATTTGGGTCTCTCAAACCGACATCAGTTTCTTAGCATTTAGTGAAAACTTTTTTAAGTTTTTCGGAACAAATAATTATACTTCGGGAATAAAGATTTGTATGGGCATTCTAAGATAACATTTCTATGGAACCACGTCGCGATCATTCTCCATACAATAACGATATTATATATTTTTTTACAAATCGGTCGTTAATTGTCGGAGAAATCGACGGACATTCATTCATACATAAAAATACATACAGCCGAACACCCTGAACAAATGTCTGCAGATCGTACAAACATTTGTCCCGAGGCGGGAATCGAACCCGCAACCTCCTGCGTCAGGCAGACCTTCGCCCACCGCGCCACAGATATCGTCACATATATCAATATGCACCACATTTTACGCCTATTTCAATTAAATAAATAGAATAATGCAAGTACAATAGTAGACTTGGCAACGTGTTGTGCAAAAGAGCTTTGCCGTGTAGCTTCCTCTCTTCTGACAGCTGTCACCTGTCAACCCGAGGCAAGCTTTGTGCTGGAAACAATGGTACTTTACATATTCTATTCACTAGTTCTAGATAATACTGAAGTTAGATACGTGCCATTTCATGACGACGTTTTCAATGTTACCTATACAACCTGAAATCATCGTTTTATTTTTTGACACCATATAGTGTTGAATTATTCATTATGGCCTTCGCGGTATACGCTGCCCAAGCGGGGGCTGCGAACTCTGAATGGGTATGTGGTATTCCTGCTGTTATGAAATACTCGATGGAGTACCGCGGTCCGCGCGAAACCAAGCGCGATATCTAAGCGAAACTTATAGCTACAGCTTTGGGTAGCGCATACCGCTGTACTTACTGTGGTATACCTTATGTCTGTTCTAAACAAATGGAAGGGTACCGCATTTGTTTTTGTTTGTAAGTGAAGTATCAAAAATGTCCCCAAGATTTGAATGGTTTTATTGTTTATAGATCCGCCTATTGTGTTTTTATTCAAAGACCGTGTCGCATAATTACGCAATTTTTCTATCAGCTGAATCGTGTTGAAACTAGTACCTACTTTAAAAACGAACAATGTGTTTTTTGGCAATTAATTCAGGTAAATTTAACAAGTAAATTATCGTTCAAAACGCCCGTTAAGTATGTAAGTACCTTAAAATATATGTAAACCTGCCACAGGTGTGAATTCAGATATCGCCAAAAATAATCTAATTTAACAGGGCTAAAAATGGAACCGTCCGCGTTCCTTTCATAGCAATCGAAATAAACAAAAGGGCATTTTCATGTGCTAGTGCTGTCAAATTATGTAGTTTTATTGGCGACTTCTGAATTGACACCGTTCTGTCCCACGTTATCTGTTGTTTTCACCGTTACAGAATATTTAAACCGAAGAGTCCGAATGTAGAGTTCCATTACAATCCAAGTTTCGTATTTCAAAACTTTAAAAACAGAATCCTTGTACGCGCGCTTGGCATTCAATTGATTCGGCAGGATGTGAAATCGAGGCATCGATTACTAAATGCGATTAACGATTATTTGATCGAAATAAAATCTACTTTACCTAGTACAAAGACGTACCTTACGTAATGGTAGAATTCGATAAATAATTTCTGCTCTAGCTAAAACTTGTAGTGAAAATGCTTTCTAAAGTGAATCCCTACCTATCGGCTAATAATATGATATCCGTGATCGTTCATGTCCATGGGTTCTCGAGGGAAAAGCAAGGAAAAGCTACAATTTTCCATTCGTTAACTCCACTCAGTGGAGAGCATTACCGACGGTTGCTCATCGATTTTCTAATCGCCACTCGGACAGCGCGCGCAATTTGAACTTTATAATCTGTGGGTATGTTTCAATCGTTTATGTTCTTACATTAGACACGATGTTTACCTACCCCGAAAATAAGTGTGATTATCCCATGGTAACATTAGCCATGGGCTAGACATTAGAATAATAAAATTATCAATTCACTCTCCTCCTGCTGAGGACCACACTGTGAGACAAAAGCTTCAGATAGGCATTAGTATGAGTAAAGTATCAGTTAGTGTGTTCTGGTCGTTATCTATGTATAATACAAAATATCTCTCTAAGTAATGTATTGTATTATGTATATCAGTTATCTAGTACCCATAACACTAGCTCTGCTTAGCTTGGGGCTAGATAATGCTGTATGAATTGTCCAGTTTTTTTTTTCATTATGTAGTTAACGATGGATTACCTAAGTGTTAAGATGGAATACCTACTTACCTACTTTGTTTATCTATTCATACCAAAGTAAATTAGTTTGGTGGAGTCGACAAAATCGTTTTGAAGACATTTTAAGGTCACTCCGTAATTCGCAAAATTAACCTAAGTGCTGACAATTGCACCAACCTCAAATTCATACGACATTGACAAAATGAAGTTCTGCGAAATGAAGCAATAAATGGTCGATAAACTCTTGCTGTAAGGCCCTGTAATAGGTCGCCTGAAATTCGTCAGTATTAATTAAAACGACCTGACATGCTGCCAACGGAGCTGAAACGAATTGGCTTGGGAGAACAGCGTCCAATTTGTTTAACGTCGGCATTTAATTGTTGTACAAAAGTTAAAATTTAATATGTATGTAGGTAGGTATGCAGGGGAATATAATAGCTAAGGGCAAATTGTGCTACGGAAAATTGAAGACAAACAACGTTAGTTATTTACTTATGTAGTTCGTTATTACAATATCTCTGTTTGCCTATGGAAACTGCTATTTGATATATTGCTGTGTTCTTTAGGTTATTAAATTCTCTATCTATACAGAGAATAGAATTACCCAAAGATCAAAATTTCTCTTTTCACCGAAGGTCGAACGGAGTTCAAACCGCCTTTCCTAATTTAAAATGAAATTTCGGTGGTTAGCATGGCCTAGATAATCATTTTACCATTCGAGATTCGAATAACTCTCCACTTGTGTGGCAAAGTGTTTTTTTCCGGGTGTTCTGGTCGTTTTCTATTTATAATAAATCATTGTATTGTATTATGTAAATCACTTATCTAGTAGCCATAACACAAGCTCTGCTTAGCTTGGGGCTAAATAATGCTGTGTCAATTGTCCAGCATTATTATTATCATATTATTAAAGATTTTGCCTTACATGAAAGCAAAACTCGTTTTTACTCATTGTTTTTATAGTAATGATTTTCGAGCTAAAGTGGTGCAAATGTGTGTTTAGTGACGTGTTTGTTTAGTTTTGTTTTTAGTAAAAATAGCACCTTCGATACATGAATGGCCTCGAGTCGTTTGCGGTATAATATATCAAACATTAATAGCATTTTAGAATGGTAATTTTGTAACGTACTTGGTCGCTGAGGTTTTCATACACTTGTTTACAACAGAGGCAGAGATGCTCAAACTTAGCAGAAATAATAAAAAAAAGTTTATTTGAAAGATGTCTCGCAAATTCAATAAACATCTGTGTTTTTTTATGAGCACTACTATTCTCAAATACTCTTCATTAAAATCTGACGCTTTTGCTAGAATTGTGGGCATGGTGCCCAATAATGAAATCCGTTTATTCCCAGTAGTTCCTTTTGACAGTTCCTTTAAAGGGACTAATGTGACTTTTTCTTCCCATTATTTCCTTTAATAATTTTGAAGGAACTAATGGGAAGAAAAAGTTAAAGTTTGTCCCTTTCTAGGACGACAGGTTAGTGCTGCACATAACATACTTTTTACGACGGGAAATCAGTATCGACTTAAAATAAAGAAGAAGTTTTTTTTGAACTGAACACCCAAAGATCAGGGGTACAAAATTTTCCAAATTTACATAAATAAAATTGCATCCTAACTCCCAAACGTAACCACTTTTTTTGATTTTTGTTGTGGTGTCTGATTGGCCTAGGCTTCGCGCACACGCACCTTTAAAGGTGGCTGCAAAGCTCTAAGCTCCCATAGCAACGTACTTTTCGATTCCTTTGGAAAGTACACCCTTTATTGCAATGACATTTCGCATACATAATCATCTTTAAATGAGCATAAATTAATATTCAAGCGATTTTATTACCTTCGTTCTCATTTAATGATGATTCGCTTTTTTGAAAAACTAAAACGGTGCAAACATAGCTATTTCTTATCCGATTAGTTTTCAAAATTTCATGAAAATCGGGGACATAGTTTGTATGGAGGTTTAGAGGTGTGCAGTTTCGCATCCATCTTAACATCCACTCACTATGGGACACCTTGTATATAAGAATAGTATGAGTTTTTTATATTTTCTTCCGAAATCACTGACACTGACAGGATGCTATTTTTTCTCAGCTCATAAAACTACCTGATACTATTATGGATCAAAGTCATCGCCGAGTTTTTTTTATGTGTACACATCAAAGTTAGCGGGCCGCCGACAAGTACAGAAAACACTGTCGGGTACCTACAATATTCATAGATACATTGAAATGTCCCACCAACCCGCCGAGTTGGTGACTTTGTTGTAGAGACTCCATTAGATAATCAAGAAACAAGTGACAAAAGACAAGCCAACAAGTACTGCTGTATGCACGGCACAAAGACATGGAAGTGCGCACTATCAATGGTCGTTGCTCTGCTGACCTCGACGTTGAAATGAACTGAACTACTGTTGGAGATACATTAGAATTAGGCTGATATGATACCCGATGTGAACCATCAGCGCTGACTCATTATTGTTGACGCATTTTGGACGCATTGCTCAGCGTTAAGGAGGTTTGTGACGTTAGCACCGCGGTGCCAATATTTTCTGCGTTCTGCAATTGATTTGGTTCCTATTTGGAGTCTTTTGACATTCACATGTAAGATATTTATTATTAAAAACAGCATAATGTATATAGACTTAAAACTACCATTGTTTCGAAGTTTGTTTTAGCATAGGTTCGTAGCAAATGTTTCAAGCAAGTTTACAACGGCCGCAAGACTTGGAGGACTTACCGTAATGATCGTTAAATGGCCTAGGATATACAAAAAGACGAGGTAATATTCATTAATGGTATTAAGGTATTGAATCATCCAGCTATAATTTTGAGTCATGACACTGTTGGACAAAAGAAAATACTGAGAACCAAAAAAATCTACAAAGAAATCTATTGGTAGGTATAGGTACCCAAAAGTATCAAATAGATCAAACATAAGAAACATACCGTATGCCAACTTAGCTATTCTGTTTATGTCAAAAATACGACAGTGTAGGAAATAAATCAGCCTAGAGACAAGATGACCCAAATTGTGGAACAAAGATAACCACTGGGGTCAAACGGTCAAACACAAATAACCTTGTTATATAGACAGACTATATATATATATTCAAACTATTCAACAAAATTTATCAAAACACGCAAAAATCCAAAGCTGTAAAATTTTGCTTGCTCTACCTACTCACATCAAATATTTATCACGTTTTAAGAAAACGATTAATTAAAAAAGTAACATTTAACGTTATTACACGATCCATTAAATACATAATGTATAACAAAATAATCCAAAGTTGGGGTTTGCTGTGATTCGTTTTTAAACATTTGAAACAAAATTTAATCTCGAAGACACAACATTCATAATTTTATTGAATTTGTTTATTGTATTTTGTCTTTGTGCAATTTAATAAATGGTTATCAATCTAAGTTATTTCTTACGCGTATTCAAATGTCAGGTCAAATTACCCCGATTGTGAGGACTTAGGGTCAGGTCACACCGAGACGCTGAGCGCACTTTTATTCAAAATATAACTTTATTTACTATGCAAAGAGGTACTTAATTTTTTTATTGACATCATACGAAAACTCGTTACGGGGTGGCGGGCCGCACTTGCGACAATTTGAGTCTTTTTGCGTATCTAGTAAACAAAGTTAGGTATATTTTGAATCAAAATGCGAGCAACGTCGCGGTTTGGTGTGAGCTGCCCTTACGCACTTAATAACAATAACGTCAGGTTATATCAGACTGCAGCAGTGGGAGGATCGGGCTAGAATGTTGACGACGACTATGAATCAGAATTCATTGAATAGTAAATAGTTCTTAAAGCTTCCTAGTTCACACAAATCTATTTAAAAACCAGATCCGTCAAGTGCGAGTGCAACTCCCCGCCGCCGACGGTTTCGAAAAATTTCCAATTATACAAATATATAGTACTCACCGGTTAGACTTTGCTATTTATTTCAAACTGATTTTTTTTCGAATTTTTTCAATATATTTCAATACGTATGAAACCTAGGCACTGAAATTTCTAAAACTGTTTTATTAGTTACAAACCGATACCTTTCATTTGATTCCCTATTTGTTGCCATAGGTCTCTAGAAATTTCAACGTCACAATTTGTACTGAAAATTTTCATTTTCAGTACACAGTATTTATATATATTTTTCTTGAAATCAGTAATGGTGCACGAAATGTAATATTATTTGAAACTGCAAGTTAATAGCTACAGTAGTTACTGAAATATTCAAGAAAGACTAGGGACGGACAGAGCGAGACCAGAAGGGTTTCGAAACCGATCTCAATACCTTAAAAACACAAAAATTGCTTCCTTTTTTTCCACCACTTTACAAATCTAATCACCCGTCAAAATGTAACGTAATTTCCAATCCAGTTAATTCAATATGTCCTGCTTCTGACGGGTTCTCATCGTGCGCGAGTGGGCGGTGATAGACGCGGGAAATCAATCAGCGGATAAATTAAATTCAGTTCGAAATTCTGAATAAATAAAGCTTTAGACGACGTGGTTTCAAGGGAATGAAGTCCGGAATGAGACAGGGTCTACGTAGCGTGGATGGATATTCAAATATCCTGAATCTTTTATTGAGCAAGATGAACAAAAAATACGCAAGAATCACATATTTAATTTGTAAAATTAAAAAGTAATTTCAGTGCATTATTTTTCGTGGTTAGTATTTGAGCGATCTAGCTTTATCTGTCACTAGCAGCGCCTCGCGGTTTCACCCGCATAGTTCCCGTAGGAATTTCGGGATACAAAGTAGCCTATGTCCTATTCCAGACTATAATCTATCTCTGTGCCAAGTTTCATCCAGATCCGTTTTGCCGTTCTGGCGTGATAAAGGAACAAACATCCATCCATCTATCTATCCATCCATCCATCTAAACTTTCACGTTTATAATATTAGTGAGATTACTTTGAACTTCTGAACGAAGTTGCCCTTGGTGGTCACCAAACCCTATTTTCGCATCTCTGCCTAAACTAAACAAAATAAAACTATTACAGAGGGTCAGGGTAGCGCCTTAACGCAACAATAGCTGAAAAAACGTTTCTTTTCCCTTCAAAACAAATGATAATACGCCCATCGCAATTTCCTATCAGCAACACGCCGGAAACAATTTCGGCACCTACTCGTACTCCTTTGTTATTTCCCTGCGGACTCAATTGAACCTTGAAGCCTTCACATTTCGCTTCAATAAAAGGTAAAGCAGTGTGTTACAACAAGAGAAGATAATCTTATACTGTTGTTACCGATGATATTTGGCTGTACAATCACAATACCAAAAAGCAAAGACAAAAGCAGAGACCAAAAGAAAGGGAGAAAACTCGTTGGTATTTTTATACAATTTATTTGAGTTTAAAAACATTTTGGGAATTAAACGAAACAAACAATGTTATAAGACTCTACAATCGCCTATCCCACAACCAGAGACAAAATAAAAGATATTAAAATATCTAATCGAAAAATTAGACGAAAGAAACGATAAAATAATGAACTCAAAACTTCGTCCGTCAATGGAATCCAAAGCGAGCGACGACGACGATCGATCCTATCGTTTTCTGGTAAAAGATAAAATTCCCTGGAGTTTAACAGAGTACAGATAATTTTCCTCAGATAAGACACGACCTCTAAAGAATGTAAACATTCCACAGTTTACAGCTTTGTACTGAAAAACGTGTTTCCGTTTGTTAGTTTGGTTTTGCACGTTTTCGTAGTTTATACGTAAATGTAGCACTTGCTCGCGTTCGAGTTCTAAAAATCAAGGTTATTTATAGAACTAGCTATCCTATAAAACTATCTGTTGTATAGGCTCAGTTAAGCCGTGTTGGTGCTGCGCCTGACCACCCACTGTCGCGTCGGTCTGCCGTCCTTTTGAGGGGATAGAGAGTTCATTTTTGCGCACACACTTGTGCACTATCATGTCCTGCACACTGCGGCAAGTCTCCGTTTTGGCTGGCCGCCGCCGCCGTGGCCGAAGCACGGCTAGAAGGACCTCCATACCATAAGTTCTGATTTAAAATAAAACCTCATAACAAATCATGGCAAATATCCATTTCAGTCCTTAAATGACGACATCTTTGCTTGTAGTTATATAGACTCTGGTAGTTCGTTTTGATACAGATATTGTAAACAGAAACATAGATCCGATAGATGTACCTACTACCCCCACAGCTTCTAAATATAGCTTTTGTGGGCGTACTGACTGGGAACGGGATAGGGCCAAGCCATCAGACAATGAGTAATCGAGTCGAATCAAAATGCGGACGAAAGGTCGACCAATTCGTTTAATCATTCACGATAAAATAATCAGCTTCGACATTTTCCTCCGGATATTTCCCCAACAAATTTAAGTACCAATTTGGGGTAGATTTCTCCGAAATTTGAGTGTTGAGCACGTTTTTACCAGCGGTAACCTTGAGGGAAATCTTACAAGAGTTTTTGTGCCGACGTCAGCGTCGGGTCACGTTCGTCTTAGCGAAGCCTTACACAAACTATTGAAGTACGCTCACGAAATACTTGAAGGTGCTTAATAAAATTGGGACAATCAGAAAGATACTGCAACCACTTGTTAGTTGGTTCTGGATTTTCGTTCTCATCATGGACGAGAGATTATGTTTTCCTAGCAGCCCGTGGCACAGCAAAAGCTTTTGTTGCCTTTGTGTTACGAGATATTTCAGCTAATATTTATAAAATTTTAGTCCGATCTGTTATGACAAGTAGTTTTGCCGTGAAGGAGTGATCATTTTTGCGAGCAATAATAATTAGAATAATATTTAGCAATAATAATTCAGACAGCATTTCTCGCCCCAAGCTAAGCAGAGCAATGAATGCATATTGTACTTGGAGATTGCTATAGCAACTTGTATGGTAATTATTAAGTTACTTTATTAGACAAGATGATGTAGCTACCTACATAGTTTTTAGAAACAGATCCATCACAAGGGAAAAAACAGTTTGTTTCGTGGAAGCAGGTAATGAGTTTGGTCCTTCGCGTGCGGGACCGGTCCAGAACCGGTTCTCGCGAATCATGCAATCCACGGTTATGCACGGTAGTGTGGCGCACTACGACTTTGGTTGGACCTCATTCCATCCAATGTGGTTTATGAATTGCAGACTGCAGATTTACATTGTACAAATGACTTTACCTGCGTACTTTATTACGAGTGGTAGAGTAGTGAATATTCAAGGGTTTCAATTCATGTTTTTGTTAAGGCTTTGTCCAAAGGAGCACTATACCGCGAAATATGAATGGGAAATAAGGACGTTTTTGCCCTGCTGCGGTAAGACGACAGCGACTCAACAGTCAACACAACACCTTTACTAATACAGGGTTATTGGTAATTCGACGGATTTCCGTTAGTAGGTGATGGGGGAGACTATTTGCGATAATTTAAAACCCATGCATTATGCAAAAGTGAACCATTTTTGAATTATCATGTTTTTTTAGCTTTTTACAAAATAATTCAAAAAGTTAACATCAAAATTTATTTTAAAAAAGTATCAATTTATATCTTATTTTTTCTTCTGATTTATAAAATATCATGCAATAGGTTTAATGCGTACGAAGCCAATGCAGGAAACAAACTGGCAGGTTAAGAAAAATAAAAGTTTTCAGAGTTCTTTTTCAAAAACTGTTCACGCGTGCGTCGGTTTTACAAATTAGCGCCGTGTTTTTTAAAGTAAATATACTCACGATTGTAGTTTAATTTTTAATTTGAATTGAATTAAGGAAGACCTTGATTAAAATGAACACCGTATGTATGTTTCAAAATTACACAAATGAAGAAATTGCCGATGTTGTGTTATGTTATGGTTTATTTATTTATAAACATCGTCGCCACACGACCTGTGGCTTTCCATTGTGGTCAAAGAGTTCCGTACCACAATGGAAAGCCACAGGTCACCCCCATCACCTCCTAACGGGAATACGTCGAATTACCTACTAATAACCCTGTATATATTCTCTACTATTATGTAGAAGTAATTTTTCCTATAATATAATAAGTACATTCACAACTATATTTTAATTTGGCTAAGAGATACCATCTCTTTTACGTTAATGAATAGGTACCTACATAAAAACAATTCATAACAAATTAATAAGAAAAACGCATGTGAAGCCACTCACAGAAGCTAGTAAAGCACAAAGAAGACTTATCAGCATCAAGTTACAATCCTCGATGCTTAGCCGCGAACACACTGGCTGTGGCAAGGTGACCTTCAAAATCTTTTGTAAGCTGTCAAAGGTCATGCCTAAAAGTAACACCGAAGGATCTCGGATTTAATAACAAATTGAAAGCAACGCCCCGCATTTTATGAGCGTATGCGATCGACCGGAATGTGGGATCTGTTCAATAAAAAAATAGTTACGACGATGTGTTACATACGTAAAAAGATTTCTATGCGCAGATATTTGTTTAGAACTCGTTCAGAGAAAGACTAAATATTTCTGTTTGTATCGTAACACCCTCTTATTCATAATTCTAATTCTCACTGTCTTTTTCTATTGACATAAGTCAGAGTGAGAAATAACACTGTCCTGCAGCTGGTTCAAGTTAGCAGACCATTATGAATAACGGGGCAACTCACTACATAACATACCTAACTAAATGTAATGTTAATCATATAGGTACTTTAAGTTACTAAAGGTTATTTAATGTGTTCCATCGAATGAATTTCTGATTTTGACCGTACACATTTATAATTTCATATTCATGTTTGCCTGTGAATTGGTGCATCCTAAGACTTCAACACGGTGTAAGATATGCGTAAAGTACTTCCCTACTCCTTCTCCCTTCGAAGTTAGCGGCCTCGTTTGACGCTAGACGGCACGTTTGATAATTGCCGACTTCCGAGTTCACTAGGCGGGCAAATTAGCAGATCATACGTTCAGTTAATGTATTACAAGTATAATTTTTTGCAACTACAAGGGAGGAAAGCTGATGAGAAGATTTATTACTAGCTTTTGCCCGCAGTTTCGCACGCGTATTTTCGGTATAATAAGATACCTTTTATATAAGGCGCTATATATTTCCTCAAATCAACTCCGCCGGATGTCCATATCTTCCAAAGTACAGAATATTTAACTTTGAAATAAATATATGGTAAAGTGTAGGACTTACTCTATCGGTCATATGTTTCGAAAACACGATTCCATAACATTTTCACGATACAAAAAAATCGCCGTTACCTCTAAATTTTTATTAAAACCTTACGTTCACAATAAATACAGAAGTTAAGATCTTGAGAATAAGCATGCTAATTGAACTATGTTTATAGAACATTTTATATGTTCCAGTTTTTTTTAATAATGTCCTAATTAATAGACAGATAATAAGAAGAAAAACCTTTTGGGCTTGCGATGCTATGAACGCGAAATTCTATGCCTATCCTTTTGGGCTTGCGATGCTATGAACGCGAAATTCTATGCCTATCCTTTTGGGCTTGCGATGCTATGAACGCGAAATTCTATGCCTATCCTTTTGGGCTTGCGATGCTATGAACGCGAAATTCTATGCCTATCCTTTTGGGCTTGCGATGCTATGAACGCGAAATTCTATGCCTATCCTTTTGGGCTTGCGATGCTATGAACGCGAAATTCTATGCCTATCCTTTTGGGCTTGCGATGCTATGAACGCGAAATTCTATGCCTATCCTTTTGGGCTTGCGATGCTATGAACGCGAAATTCTATGCCTATCCTTTTCACAAAATGGCGTCCTAGTATAGGCCCTTAAGTTAGGCTTTGTTCTAGATGTACGCCATATTTCATATGGATTTGTATAGTACTTTTGGAGATCTTAGGTAGGTACCAAAATTAAATTCACATTTCACAAACTTTCTGCTTTATTATTAATGGTAAGATAAGATTTGATTGTTTTGAAGAGACTATAGACAGACTTCAAATTCCATATTTACGTTGTTTTTTAAGTTTTTCGGGAAAAACATTTGTCCCTCTCAAATAATATTAGTTTAATTTATACGTGTAAGTAACTACACTAATGTTTATTTTATAAGTTTAATAACATATGTTTTTTTTTCATAAAGATATTGGTTAGTAAAATGGTGTTATTCGCTAAATAAATAAATAAATCTTAATCTAATCTTGAATAAAAAGCGCTCTAATCTAAGCAAAGTTCAGTAAGTTTTATTTTAAGAATCCGGCGACAGCTGCTTGCAACTTCAATTCGTGAATTATTACGTTCCGTAATACCAAAAATTATGACTGAAAACTTTTAGTATTTTCGACATTGTGTTGTTATTCTATAACTAGACAATATAAACTATGTTCCTTAACAAACAAAACGTAAGATAGTGTTGTTTTTAATACAAAACAAATAGAATGAAAACAAGTCATTTTCGACGTAAAAATATTCAAAATTCGATTTTGCATATTTTTGCTTAAATTACATTATAGGTGAGTATTATTAAGAGAAAAACCACGAGGGACCTAGATATATACTATTCGAATACAAAAAACAACATGATATGATGGAAATATGCTCGAATTACAAATCATTTTGGTAGTACGCTTGTATGGGCAAATCATCATCCGCAGGCCCCTTTAGGAGGAGAATCATTCATGATCATAAACTATCGCCTCCGAATGTGAAATATTTGTGTTTTTGTGAAAATCAACCTTGGCAGATTATATTCAGTTAGCACACGGTAGGATAAACTTCTTTGTGTAGACGCGCAAATATCCTTCGTAAACCATCTTATTTGTTCTCTCTGTTATCATCACTTATCAGATGGTGAATGTTGATTACTTTTGGAACGTCTAGGACAGACATGTCACACAATTTAATCCCTAAAAGGTCTTTCATTAAAGGAGTCAGTCAAGAGTAATAATTCAGGAGCGTGGTTGTTACTGCAGGATCTGCGGTGAATAACCCGGATGATACTTATGTATTTTTAATCTTATGTTTATCGGCAAACTAAGTATCTATACCCTATATTTTTATAAATAAATATCCTTACTATAATATTATACATTCAAAAGTAGCTCTGTCTGTCTGTTAGCTTTTCACGGATGAACGGATTATAATGAAACTTGACAGGGAGGTAGATAATATCCCGGGGACGGACATAAGCTATCTGAAATCGTGTGCGAGTCCGCGGGTATAGCAACAGCTAGTAATAAATTCATATTGTACAATTCACACAGCATTATCTAGCCCCTAGCTAAGCAGAGCTTGTGTTATGGGTACTAGCTAAGCAGAGCTTGTGTTATGGGTACTAGATAACGGGTATCCATCCATTTATACTAATATTATAAATTCGAAAGTAACTTTTGTCGGTCTATCTGTGGGGCTATTTCACGCCTAAACGGCTGAACGGTTTTCAATGAAATTTGGAGAGAGGTAGATGGTAGCCCGGGGATGGACATAGGCTAGCAGAAGCTACTACTTAATATAATACACTGCACAGATATTTTGTTATTATACCTAGAAAAAACACAAATACTTGTCTTATTCTAAGTTCCAAAACAGAGGCAAAAACCTTTAGAAATCCCTCTGAACTTTGAGAAAGCGCTCCCATTTATAAAATGGAAAAACCAAGGTTTTTAACGAAAAAACCAACATTTTAAATGGCCAATTTACTTAAAGGGCATCTTCAGTACACTTTTTAAAGCTGGCCCGGCCCTATTCTAGTTGTTTGAGCGAGTCCTTCAAAAAACTCACAGGTTCTCTTTGGTTTTTTATTCATAAACATTAAATTTAAAATACAGTTTATAACAAAACCGCTCAAAGGACTGTAACACATCACAGTGCTGAAGTCATGTTATGGGGAGCTAGATAGGTGAGCGAAATGGCGATTGCTATAGAAGAAGCCACGTCATGGGTGTACCAAGCCGCAAGGGGTGCCCAGAATCACCCCTCACCACATCGCGTGGGTCTACTTTGGCTTAACAAATTTTCGATTGTAAATTTTACAAAAACGACGATTGTTTCGTCCTTATTTATGATTTTTTCAAAGGACTCTTCCGTGTAGAAAGAAATAAGGTATAGCACCCATTTTTTTAAAGTGTCTCAATTAGGTTCTGTACTGCTAATGAACCACTAAAAATATACAAACTTTTTATTCAATCGATAAGTGCCCTAAATATGCATTTCAAATTAGCATTTTTAAGTTGCGCGCGTAACTTGACGAAAATTTTAAACGCAGTGGACGCTATATTGCTATGTGGTCATGACTGACGTCGTCAGTTGAATGCGAGGCCGGAACAAATGCGCTGATGTTGCTGATGACAGTTGATACTTTTACGTTTGCCTACACAAGCGTGTGAAATAACATTGCGCCCACTATTTCATGGTGTTTAAAAACAGATTATAAATAATAAAACCGGTCAAGTGCGAGTCAGACTCGCGCACGCAGGGTTTCGTATTTATTACCTGTAAAATACGACAAAAAAATCACACAGCTGAGTCTTAGTCATAGGGTTTTACCCTTTGGGTACAGAACCCTAAAAACCATGTCTAGGTAGGTCACAGCCCTGCCAAAGAAAGTCAACATCGAAGCGGCAAAGGCGACTATCTCGAGCGATGATCTCCAAGCGTGGTGTTTACCACACTTGGGTAATCAATCATAGTTCAAAGGATCACCAAGCAGAGATTTGACAGTTCAAAATCATTCAAATTAAGCAATTACATAGTCAAGTAATGCTTGGTAACCGGTTGATGACCATTCATCAGAGTAAACAGTAACTTCAAGGCGTAGACGGAGGAAATCCGCTCTTGAAGGCTAGCTCCCAAGCATTGTTTGAAAATAAGTCTTCACTCAAAACTAGACACAAGCATCACTCAAGCATAGATCGATGATCTTTTTATTTTTAGGACTGTAAATGATTTCCCTTTTTTAGCAAAAGATCTCTGTGATATTCCTATTTTTTGCTTTATTTTTACTTTTATTGATTTTAAAGTTGACAGAAATAAATGTAATTATGATGATGTAAATAATTCGCTTTCACAAACACTAGATTGGTTCACCCACCGCCAATAACCTCGTACTAAATCCTAAAAAAACCAATGCATAAAATTCATGTTACCAAATGTAAGAGAACTCCCAACTAAGATAATGCTAAAGGATGAGATTGTTGACATTCAATGGAGACCACAAATTGATGCTCTTGCGCGCAGACTTCGTTCAGCAGCCTATGCTGTTCGATTGCAGTTCGATTTATGGTATTTTGCTTTGGGGATGGTCAGCCGACATCCAAGCTATCTTTGTTCTTCAAAAAAGGACTGAACATGCAATTTATAAATTAAAGCCATTCTTTGAGGGATTTACGAAGTAAGACATTTTATATTTTGATAGTAATATATCAAATATATAATTAATAATAATAATAATTTTTTTCATTCCTTTCATATTCGGATATCATCGTCGAGTGTATCATATTGTACAAGCGAGGATGATGCCCGCTATGTGTAGCCCTCGCCTTTAGATTAACTCTCATAAAGGGCCTCTGAGCTGTTGGCTACGGCCCCACACATGCTTCCCAAAGGACCGGGTTACTATATGGCCCGAGATCATGGAAATGAGAAACAAATAATAATAAACAAAAAACTAAAATTAATAATAAAATAATGCTGGACAATTCACAAAGCATTATCTAGCCCCAGATGATTACATAAATGATGAATGCTTGGCCAGATGTCGCCCAGTTCCGCACAGACAATAGTATTTAAGGAAAATGTATCTAAATCACATTATATCTAGACTTACAGAGGCAAATAATATTGTTTAACATTTTAAGTATTTTATAAACTTACTAATGCTTTATTTTTCGCTTCCTACACTAGCGAATAAAATCAATAGCTTCTTATATGATAATAATTACTTTACATAAAGCTGTTTATGTATAAAATTTGACTTGTCCAAGTGATAATTTTGATTTTGTTAGCCTAAAGAAATTGACATTAAAGTTATTAGTTATTGACATTTAACTTTTATAAAATAACTGAACAGAAAACACAAAAGATCTCCAGATTGCAGGTTTATGTTGTGACAAAAAATAGAAGAAATTAATGTGTGGGTAAATATCAAAGAATTTTGCAAGATGCAAGATTTGCAATTTCATGTATGGTTTCTGTAGGCATCGTTGATATTGTCTGCGAATCGAATGGTGTGGTAAACCTTCTTGACCACTCTTAGGGACAACTTTCATTAATTGGCCTTGCTATCTACTCTTGTTTGTTACATTGCTTTAGATTGAATTAATGGAACATGGAGAAATACTCACAGCCATCACCATTTCAAAGGGAAACTTGTGGACCCTCACGGGAGACGTGTATTCCTGGACCATTTTCACAGCTTCACAAAACAATAAAACTAAAAGTTTTTGTACAAGGATTACGAAATCCTTAGCAGTTGTAATATCTCACACAATAGGCATGCTGTTCGGCCTTTCACTGCAGTTAACATATGTCGATAAAATGATTGAGAGTGAAAATATGGAAGAAAAATGCGCGATGTTGTGAACTTGAAACAAATTTCTCAACACGAAATGAGCTGAGCTGCTGAGCGAGCAAACAAAATGCAAAATGGAATGTTTGATGTGAAGCTAGCTGGAAATTAGTGACATTTTTGTTTTGACAGCCAGCTGACTGACATTTGACATAAGTGTTGCTATCTAATACAGACCTTGTTCGGATATTTTCAAAACTTGAAAATCTTATGAAAATAACAAAAACAAAATAATCCGAGCTTTTTTATTTTTCAGTGGTCTATACTTTCAGTAAATAATCGTGTTCGTATGAGTTAGATACTCAGAGAAGTGCTGCCGTTCCTAAAACTAGTAACATAAAATATTAAAATTACTTGAACACCATTTTTTGCAGGTCATTTTCCACGTCGCTCGCAACTTGCAGCTATCTTCAAGACAGTGAGTAAGCGAGCGCGATCTGCCTGCTTTGTCGTGTCGAAGCTCGAATGTCGGCTTCTTCTATCAACTGAAATATTCTTCCAAAGAGTAAAGTAATATTCTCAATTCGAAAAGCGAAGCAAAATTGATCCAAAATTGTGCGCGTTCGTGCCCGATGTCTAGTGCTGAAGTCGCCGATAATTCCGTTGACCCCCCGGCGAAAAAGCGGAAACTGAACACAGGAGAGGCACGTTCCAACAACTCGGCAATGGCGAACAATGGGACGCGCGTGGAGAACGAAATCGACGAGAGTCTGTACTCGAGGCAGCTATATGTCCTCGGGCACGATGCGATGCGGCGCATGGCCAGCTCCGACGTACTGATCTCCGGTCTGGGCGGGCTCGGCGTCGAGGTCGCCAAGAACGTCATCCTCGGTGGAGTCAAGTCGGTTACGCTGCACGACGACAAGGTCTGCTCTATCTCGGACTTGTCGTCTCAGTTCTACCTGTCGGAGAGTCTGATCGGCAAGAACAGGGCCGAGGCTTCCTATCAGCAGCTATCGGAGCTGAACCGCTACGTGCCAACGACGGCTTACACGGGGCCTCTGTCTGAGGACTTCCTGAAGAAGTTCCGAGTGGTGGTGCTGACGGGCGCGTCGAAGGCCGAGCAGGCGCGCGTGGCGGCTCTCACTCACGCGCTTAACATCGCTCTGGTAATCGCCGACACGAGAGGACTCTTCTCGCAGGTGTTCTGTGACTTTGGGTCCGAGTTCACGGTTGTAGACGTGACCGGCGAAAACCCAGTGTCAGCTATGATTGCCGACATCACACACGAGTCTGAAGCTGTTGTGACATGCCTGGATGATACTCGACATGGATTGGAAGATGGAGACCATGTCACATTCAGCGAGGTTAGCATTGCTCAATATTATGCAAATCATGTTTATTTTCTCATAGCATGAGTCAGGTTGTATGTGGCAATGTTGTTGTGACAACAAAGATGTAATGAATCATAGATTAATGTTTGTATGACCTGCCAGCTCCTGGCTATTGAACTGCATTGAACTTGACTTTGGGATGTTGGTTGTTCGACTAAATCTAGTGCTTTCTGAATCTTCTATAAACTTTTTTGAAACAGCAAGGAGTTATTTTAGTCATTTCTATCAGTTACATTCTGCACTGTATTTCAAGATTGCTGATATTTTAAAAAAATCACCTGTCTTTCAACAGGTCCAAGGAATGACAGAACTGAATGGCTGTGAGCCCCGTAAGATCAAAGTACTGGGACCTTACACCTTCAGCATCGGAGACACCACCTCCTTCTCCAAGTATGTCCGGGGAGGCATTGTGTCCCAAGTCAAGATGCCCAAGAAGCTGACCTTCAAGCCTTTTAGCGAATCTATAAAATCTCCAGAGTTTGTGATAACTGACTTTGGAAAGTTTGACTACCCTCAGCAGCTTCATGTAGGGTTTGCAGCCCTGCACAAGTTCCAGGATGCTGAAGGTCGTCTGCCGAAGCCGTGGGGTGTTGATGATGCGGCCAAGTACTTAGAGCTGGTTGAGGTGGCCAAAGCTGAACTTGGAGTTGAGGATGAGATTAATAAAGAGCTTCTTGCGGTATTCTGTAAGGTAAAATAAATGTTTTTGATGACCTCGCACAAATATTGTTATTATATGTAATACACTGGCCAGTCTTAAAAGAATATATGTTTATCTTAGACCTTGCCAGTGCACTTTAAATGTTTCTCCAGTCTATTTTTAAAAGAGTTTACTTAGAAAGCACTGATCACTGCTTGCTCTTGAAATACACCAAGCCTGGCCAAATCTTGTTTGTTCACTAATACTGGCAATCTTAGGTCTCTGCTGGCGACTTAAACCCCATGAACGCTGCTATTGGTGGAATCGTAGCACAGGAAGTGATGAAGGCTTGCTCGGGCAAGTTCCACCCCATTGTCCAATGGCTGTACCTCGATGCCATTGAGTGCTTGCCCAAAGACCGCTCTATCCTTACCGAGGAGGCTTGCCAACCAACTGGATCCCGATATGATGGACAAGTGGCAGTATTTGGCAGAGACTTCCAGAAGAAACTTGGCTCTTTAAAGTTCTTTATTGTTGGTAAGTCACATTGAAACTTCTATTGATTCTATTATAATGTACTCTACTACTCTTTTGACGATTTCAACAATATTCAAATGCGTCTTCCTTTTCGCTTTTTTTTGGCTGTGAAAAAGCTGAATTGTCAGCTTTTTCACAGCCAATATTAGGCCTATATATAATAGGCCTTTGTGGACTATGAAAAGGCCTTTGACTCAGTCGAAACCTGAGCTATTCTGGAATCCTTACAGCGATGCCAAGTAGACTATCGGTATATCAAGGTGCTGAGATGTCTTTATGATGCCGCCACGATGAGTGTCCAAGTACAGGGCCAGCAGTCTAAACCCATCCAACTGCGCAGAGGAGTGAGACAGGGGGATTTTATATCCCCGAGACTGTTCACAAGCGCGCTGGAAGATGTGTTTAGGACGCTGGGCTAGAAAGGTAAGGGCATCAACATAAATGGCGATTAGGTAGATCACACACCTGCGATTCGCTGACATAGTCTTAATAGCGGAGTCGCAAGAGGAGCAAATGCTGGACGGCCTAGCTTCCGCCTTGCGACCGACGCTTCGATCGATCTTGGCATGAACTTTGATAAAACCAAGGTCATGATCAATGGCCACATTGATCCGGGACTGGTCGTCGTACATGGCCACTGATAAGTGTTAGTACGATCTGCAAAGATTTGTTCTGGGTATACTTCGAATAAGTAGTATTTAATAATAATAATTCTATGGATCCGTGTTATCTAAATGAATAAGTAGGCTTAAGATGATAGTTGACACAAACGAGGTAAATCGAAACTTGTAATATTGCGAAAAAATAGTCATAAATAAATTGAAAATTTACTAAAGCACTTTTCCCGAAAATCTTCATATGCAAGGAGAAAAAAATTACCCCAGTTTTGTGACTTCACACGAGTCTTGGACGGTAAGAAATCATTTTGGCTTAGAAGCTTTTCTTCTTGCCTGTTCTAAGGAGTAGACTTGGTTGTTAGAGCTTTATCTACATTATTATTTCTACTGACACACAGTAGGTACAGTTAGGATACTTAGGTTTTTGCTAAGTTTTCATATTTCTATCAAAGCGTCTGATCTAAGTGACGAGGCATGACCCGAAGGCTAGTGAGTATCTGGCGCAAAGCATTAGCATTGAGCGGGAAGCTCCCGAATGGCAAAGTACAGTTTTGGATCAGTTGAGCTACCTCAGCACTACCTCTATAATATTATATTTGGTTCGAAAGGAAAAAAGGAACCTCATAGGATAACTTTGTTGTCCGTCTGTCAACTCTCTTTTCCTCAGAAACGCGTGGAGGTATCGAGTTGAAATTCACGTCATAATACAATACATATACTCATGTTCGTAACCTCTTGGAGCCGGATATAAATCAACTTCTAAGTCAACGCATTCAAAAGTTACAGCCGTTAATACCCAATTTTTTTTAATTTTCCAAGGGAATCAAATATCAACAACGTTAATTTCTTTCGGCTTACAAAATAAGAACTTTGACGTAGAAGTCAAATTATAAATAATGTTCTTATAAATAGTAATAATCATCAAATAAAAAACAAGGTGTTATTGATTTAGTCTACTTCAATTTTCTTGATACGGTCCGACGACGCGACGCAAAAAACAACGTTAGCATACGACACGAACGATAATGAAAGATGACGAATGATAATAATCGATTCAATCAATTGAATTTTATTGATTAGGTCAGTGAACCTTTCGTTTATGGTCAGTTAATATCGTTAACTGCTATTTAACAGTTTCATTTTTAAAAGTAATAGGTGGTGCTAGGAAATCGTATATTAACTATCTAAAATGGCGCACATACCGTTAAATACACTCTGAATGGGAAGAAACAAAAAAGGGATCATTGATTGTAGCCCTTATGTTTATTAGTTAAAAATATCAAAAATAAGCTAGTTTCTCGCTCATTTTACACTCAAAATCGGTTAGGTGTATAATAAACTGTGCCTTCATATTCCAGGTGCCGGTGCAATCGGTTGCGAGCTGCTCAAGAACTTCGCGATGATCGGCGTGGGCGCCGACGGCGGGCAGATCACCGTCACCGACATGGATCTGATAGAGAAGTCGAACCTCAACCGCCAGTTCCTCTTCCGCCCGCATGACGTGCAGAAACCCAAGTCCAGTACTGCTGCTAAGGTTGCTTTCATATTGTGCAAGTTCTAATTCAATTTCGCACAAAACTTTATCTTCGGTCTTGCGAAAAAAAAATAGATTCATTTTAAATAGATTTTTGCAAAGTGGAGTGCCGTGTGGTGCCGGCCTACAATTTCCACTACCCCAACTCGTTCCGCGGTTGTAGAGGCGATTGAGGGATATGTTCTGGGGGGCCGCTGCTACCCGCGCCCCCTGCAGAATAGATCAATCAGCAAACTGCGATCCCAACTCGCAAACCCAGCTTAGAGATTGTGGCATTGCCCTCAATGATAAAAGATAATAACACTTATCAGGGGAGACATAAGTCCAGCAGTGAACTAACAAAGACTTGTTGTTTTGCAAAGTAATGCTTGTATAGATTCAAGCGTTACTATCGATCAATACCGTAAGTCCTTTTTCGCAGGTGATCAAGCGCATGAACCCGCTAGTAAACATCGTAGCGCAAGAGAACCGAGTCTGCCCGGAGACAGAATCGGTCTACGACGACGCATTCTTTGAGGTATTGGACGGAGTCGCCAACGCTCTGGACAATGTGGACGCTAGGATCTACATGGATAGGCGTTGCGTGTATTACAACAAGCCGCTGTTGGAGAGTGGCACGCTTGGGACCAAGGGAAACACGCAGGTAAGCTATCATCAGCAGGTCTTGTAAAATCCATAGCTGGGCGTAGGTCTCCGTTTTTGCCATTCCCCTAGGTCCTGCAGTAGCCAGAGCCTTGCAGATGCCGCCGAATCATGAATGAATATAATAAAGGGGAGGAGAGCCTTTTCCATAAACAATTGCAACTTTATGATAACCTGTCACTCAAATCAGTAGTCCTAAGTAACACCCAAAGAAATAGAGATGGTATACAAAAATAATCAAATGCTTTTGACAAATCTCAAGTGACTTGCTGCTAAAAATAGCTAGTGTCATCATCATGCAGACGTCCTTCTTTATTTCTTTAGGTTACAAAATTAAAGTCAGGGTCAAGTAGTAACCAGTTCTAACATCTGTTCCAGGTCGTAGTCCCGTCTCTAACAGAGTCCTACAGCTCATCTCAAGACCCGCCCGAGAAGTCCATCCCGATCTGTACCCTCAAGAACTTCCCCAACGCCATAGAACACACGCTTCAGTGGGCGCGCGACGAGTTCGAAGGACTATTCCGGCAGGCGGGCGAGCACGCGGCCCTGTACCTGCAGGACCCGCAGTTTGTGGAGCGCACGCTGAAGCTGCCGGGCAGCCAGCCGCTGGACGCGCTCGAGAGCGTGCGCGTGAGTACACGATGATAGATTAAGAACACGCTGCAATGGTGAACGTGAACGAAACTCAGGCACCGTCCTACGTCGGCGTCAAACGCGATGCGACGCGCACTTTCATAAAACAATGATCAATCAGCTTGTTGATATCCACTGGGTCTATCTATCTGTCTATCTGGGTATATCTGCTGGGTAGACTTTTTTACCTGCCAGTTGAATAGAATTCAGTGCGATCTCAGGCTTAGTCTTCCAGCCATGACTAGTAGCACCCCACCGTCCGTCTGGCTGGTGGTCTGCCTTAAACAGCGTATCAACACCGTGTTGGCGGAGTTGTCGCCCTCAATTAAACTCTTTTGACTCATTGACCCTTAATTTTAATTTTTATAAGACAATAATAATAATAAATAATAAAATGTTTATTTATTTATCTTCACAAAAGGTTTGTCCACTAGTATGGTTACAAGATTAATAGGTACTATAATAGGTAGGTGTTGGCAAAACCTGTTTTGTGAAGACTGGTGCCCGGAGAAGGTTCGAAGAAACTGTATTACAGGTCACCAGGTATTCACTAGACGGATTTAGGCAACGGAACTACAAGGTATCTAAGTCTATAATTATATGTATAGCAACCTTCGATCAAAAATAAGGAGTTCGCGGCCTCCCCCGTAGATACCTAGAGCCTTACAAAAATGTCACTCAAAATTGGGTTCGTTTTGTTTTGACGCAGACAGTTTGCGCAGAGCCTGACAAGTTTTTTCCATACGGAACAAGAGATTGGTGGAGTCGAATTCATTTTATTTTATTTTGTAAGTAGGTAGGTACCTACCTGAGAATTATATACCTACCTACTCAGTTTATTTTCTATAAGGATTAATTAACAGAATTCAGGTAAAGATAACGAATCATTTATTGATGAAACTATAAATTGGTGTCTCAACAGTAGGTATTTATACAAAAGGGTCATTTCAGACATACAATAATTTAAACTTACAATACAATTTCAGGCAGGCACTCTAGATTAAAAAGAACTGGTTCCTGTCTGCGGCTTTGCACGAGTTTTTTTTACGGGAAAAAAATAAACGTTTTATAAATTCATACTTCTGGTAGGTAGGTAAGAACCTAGTCTTTCTTTTATTAGAGAGTCTACGCAAATGAAATTTTAGGGCGGGCCAACTAATTATTTTAAAAATCATCGACTAGTAATATTAAACTTATTTTTATGAAAAATATATTAATACATACTATAAATGAAAAAAAAAATTTAGAAGAAATAGCCTCTCCATTTATCAATTTAGAACAAAATTAATATTTTAACATAGGCAAACCAAACAACAATATTTTATGCTGATTTCACAAGTATATGACTCACATCTCAATATACGGGTAAAAAATATATATAAACTTACTGAAAATAAGAAATTCCATCCTTTTTCAGCACTTTGGACGAGTGATTCTTGCATTTTTTGTACCCATGCTTTTTGTCTGAACGCTAAAATGACACTAGTTGAAAAGCTTTCCTAACATGTCAAAATGTATCTCTTTTGCTACTGAAGGTTGTGGCGTGCGCATTGTGAATCTAAGGGGGGCCGGCAAAGCCGGACATTTTTGATCGATGATAGCAACACACATATAGTACATAGTTATATATATATCAGTGAACAGGTAAGAAAAGCAAACTAACTGATTTATTATCTAATATTAATGCTAATTTGGTACAAACATTACCCTACAACAAGCCAACACATGAAAAATTAAGAGAATATGAATAACACTTTATTTACTATTTAATATTAAATTCCATTTTACAAAATTTGTTACTTTATATATATACTTCTGACTTGTCTATGTACTTTTTTGAGCTTAAAGAAATGTAGTTATAGAGATCTGAATGTATTTAAGAGTATAGTGGTCCTGGGTCACCCAAGGACACCAGCCACCAGTAAGAAACAACTGGTAGTAAAACGAGCACCTAAGCCTGACATATAACTTGATGATTTGTATGGGTAAGAATGAAGAAGATTAGTGAAGTAGGTAATTTAATATTGCTGTCTTCTACTAAAAGTTGTTACAACATTAATTTGCAAAATGAGAGGCTAAAGCCTGACAGTATTACGCCCGAAACAACCGCATTAGGGTCAGCTCACACTTTACTGTAATATCAATGTATCAACAAATCAAATAATTTCCCTTCCAGAACGCAATCAACGACCGCCCCAAGAACTTCGAAGACTGCGTGGTCTGGGCTCGCCAGCACTGGGAGAACCAATACGCCAACCAGATCAAACAGCTCCTCTACAACTTCCCGCCGGACCAGCAGACGACCAGCGGAGCTCCTTTCTGGTCCGGCCCCAAGCGCTGCCCCAGCCCTCTGGTCTTCGATACCAGTGATCATCTGCATCTTGATTATGTTGTTGCAGCGGCTAATTTGAGAGCTACGCTCTATGGAATCCCTAATTGTGTCGATAGGGAATGCATTGCGAAGATTGCTGAGAGTGTTGAGGTGGGTGCTATTTGTTACATTGCTAGGAAAGGTGCAGGGTCTCTGCATATGTTTTGCCATTATTTCAATCAAATCCATGTCAATATTGTAATGGGGTATTTGTAAGTTTCTTGTACTGGATCATCTTGAAAAGTACTGTCCTGGTTCTAAGGTTTTTATTTATTATAGTACTCTGGGTAATTTCTAAGAAAAAAAAAAGAGCAACCCTGCGCTGAAGGGGAAGGTGCGGGTTCGAATCCCGTCGAGATCGTAAATTTTTGGGATTTATTAATTTCTTACTGTCCTGGTTCCAAAAACAGACAAGAACCAAAGAGGCATTATAGTTTAATTTACAATAAATTCCTGTTTATAATTTGTAATGTTTACTTCCAGGTGCCAGAGTTCAGTCCCAGATCCGGCATCAAGATCGCGATAACCGACGCGCAGCTGCAGCAGCACAACGAGGACATGGACCAGGACCGCGTCAAGACCATCATCAACGAGCTGCCGAGCCCCAGCAAACTCTCCTCGCTCAAGATAACTCCTCTTGACTTCGAGAAGGATGATGATACTAACTTCCACATGGACTTTATCGTCGCTGCGTCGAACCTTCGCGCAGCTAACTACAAGATTCCACCAGCAGACAGACATCGTTCAAAACTCATAGCGGGAAAGATCATTCCCGCTATCGCTACTACGACCTCAGTCGTCGCTGGCCTCGTCTGTCTCGAGCTGTATAAGCTCGCGCAAGGTTATAACGTTCTTGAAGTATTCAAGAACGGATTTATCAACCTTGCTCTGCCATTCTTCGGCTTCTCCGAACCGATCTCCGCCCCGACCAATACGTACTATGATAAGAAGTGGACTCTCTGGGATAGGTTCGAGGTCAAAGGCGAGATCACGCTTCAAGAGTTCCTGGATTATTTCAAGAACGAGCATAAGCTGGAGATTACGATGCTGTCGCAAGGTGTATGCATGCTTTACTCTTTCTTCATGCCGAAATCTAAGCGCCAGGAGCGCCTGAATCTTCCGATGTCGGAGGTTGTGACAAAGGTGTCTAAGAAGAAGTTGGAGCCTCATGTCAAGGCTCTGGTCTTCGAGCTCTGTTGCAATGATGAGGAGGGAAGTGATGTGGAGGTACCCTACGTCAAGTACACCCTGCCACGGGCTTAACTGATGCCCAGCATTTAAAAAATTACGAAAAACACACGAGCATTCGCTACACTGACGTGGGCAAAGGCATTTAGCATAATAGTTGCCGGCGAGGTCAATGAATTTACGAAAAAGGGTATTTTTGTGATGCTAGTTTCGCGAGTGCCTCGGAGTCTAAATTGGTGCAAAGGACGCGATTTGTACAGTGATAGACGGGAACGTGTGATGTTTGGTTTGTGCTTTTCACACGCTTGTCTTACGAAATTCATTATATTTATAGAATTAGTTCTAATTTGCTCATCTTCTCGAAAAAACCGTCGGTTTACTTTCACGTGAGATTCGATTGATTTTTGTACACTAAAATTTTATCAAATATTATAAAGTGAAATCAGATGGGTCTGTATAATTATGGATAAATAAAATAAAAACTGAATGTGGTTAGTTTAATTTTATTAAGACTACAAATATGGAGAATTTAATTAAAACAACATACTTATCAAATGTGGAAGGGGTTTTCTTTGGATTTTCAATTCAATACAGATATCAAAAGTAAGCGTTATATTAAATTTTTGGAGAAACAATTACAATTAAACTCAAACTACGCATTTAATAATAAAACGCCCATTAGGCCGACTGTTAAGTTTATGATCAATACGTGTAAGCCAGATAAAAGCGTATACGCTTTCGTTGCTCCTTTTTGTTCCATAACACAAATGCGCAATTTATTAAAATAGTAGAGATCAAATTCAGCAAGCTGGACTATAATAGGCTTAAATTAAAACATCCGGCATCATCTAGTTGCCCTAGTAAACTTAAGAATCTAGCTCGGCTACATCATGTCTTTTAATATTCATTTATAGCTACAGAAGGCCCCAATACAAATCTAAAACTAGACGCTAAGCTATAGAAGAGACGAATACAATTTTACCCTCTTACTTATAAACCTATCTTAACTTGGTAAGTTTATTTTCTTCCGTTGACATCATTCAGACAAAGATAAAAACACGGCTTAGCAACTGTATAAAAATATTCTCTTAAAGTTAATCAGACGATTAGCAGCTTCGTCGATTTACGTCTACGGATAATAACGCTTCCGCCAAAAATTACCATTATAATCGTGTCCGTCCGGTTACAAGAACTTTAGCCTTAGTTGAGAGAGGATTGTAAATAGGAGAGTTCATATAAAAATAAAGTGCAGAGCAATCGTAAGGCAAGTGATTATGAATAGGTGTTTATGTGTGTTCCGTGCCCGCCCAGCAGTGGGCAAAGAACCTCGGCAGGCAGGCGGGCGGGGGCGTCTGTCAGCGCCACGGCCGGCGGCGCGGGCTGGGCGCATACCGCGGCCGGCGTCCTTTGTCGTTGTTATAAGTCTCTGTGAAACACATGTCATGTCAAATAATGCAACCAGTAGTAGAGTTATGAGCGTGGGCTCGGCGTGGGCCACATCACTAGCAACGCAGTTGATATTTGCTATTTGTCAGTTTCTAAATGGGGCATGGAATATTTTGTTGACAAGGTAGAGTAGGAGCGTGGGGGAAGTAGGTAACAAATATCGCATTCTATTATTATTTATTTACTTATGCAGAACTAATATTGTTTCTGCATAGGTAAATGCAGAAACAATGTTGTTCTAGTTATTTGGCGCCCGCCAAAGTGCAAAAATTGCAAAGCTATGTAAAACTTATGCAACATAAGTAAACGGACATAAATGTTACAAGATACAATGCACAGGAGTGGCAACTTGCCAAACAAAATGGTCAATTTTCTGTAAAAGATGCACAGAATGAGTGTCTCAGGAAAAATATTAATCACAATAACATAGGACAAATAAAGTAAAGTGGCAAAACATCCAAAGCTACATAACACAGCCAGCGACGTTATTAACTTTAATACTTATTTGCGTTTTATGAAGGCCGGTAATAGTACCATAGGATGGCCAAAGGCTGCGTTCCCACTGATGCTGAGCGAAGCGGACTCGTCCATAATGGTTCACCGCAATGTTATATACCTACACACACCCTTCCCCTGCAGCGCTGGTTCCTGATTGATAGGTATATTCCGCTCTAGCCCACTACGGTGGGAATGCCCCTTACAGATGGAGAAAGTAAATTAACAAAATAATCAAAGCTGCAATACATAATAGATCGCAACATAACAGCCAGCAACAACGTGCTCTACAGTTGTAGTTGAAGAGCCCTAGTTTACCGTAAGTGGACTGAGTCATCAGCGAGGCGGAGCTCGAAGCTCGCCGCGGACGCGGTGGGAACACCCCGCTGTGGCTCTGTGACATTACGTCCCTGCATTACAATAACTGATTTAAGTCTGATGCGGTAGGCACCACATTCCTAGGTATTGAACAACTGATGATTGTGAAGTCTGATAGGCATATAGTACCTACTCAAATTCAAAAGATTGAAGCACGTCTTAAGTCGACTTATTTTGGGATGTTTTCTGGTAATCAAATCACTATTTTATATATTATAAATGCCTGTAGGTATGCACAATTTCAACCTTTCACCCTTTCGGTACGGAACCCTCAAAGGAGGGTGTTTCAGTTTCATCTGTATGTATGTTCGTCGATTAGGTACTCCTTCAATTGTGAACCGATCTGGATGATTATTTTGTTATGGAATAGAATAGAGCATGTTCCAGAGATGGTCTCATAAAAGAGGGATACCCCAAGGAATTAGTTTGTCTCCCAAAAATTTTGCTAAAAAATTACACAAAATCTAACGAAACCAAAAGTAGGTATTTATGATCTCTGTTATGGGGCTCGTCCCTCGTTTGAGGTAATTTTGTCAAAAACTGCAGAAAAATTCAATGAATGGGAGTGTTTCGCGAAAATACTGCTTTCATTGAATTTTTCTGCATAGATAATGGAAATACGATTGAATCTAAGTTGGTTTTATCATGGGTTCATAGAAAATGGTTTACAATTTGCGCAACACGTGCGTTTCTTTTTTGCTAAACCTATGTTGTTCTACTGCCGGGCAAAGTCCTTCAGAGACGTAAAAGAGTTAAGATTCCGGGTTGAACGATATGAGATCGTCCCAACGATTTTCTTAGCCGAATTTTTAATGTAGGTAACTAAAGATTTGAGATTCCGTTTTGAAAGACAAAGTCGCACAGTTGTAGTGTTCCATCTCAAAACGGTGCCTTGGCTTATTCCTAGCCGATTTTTTAATGTAACTGGTCCTCTTCTGAAAACTTTTACTCTATCTTCCGGAGACCACGTCCTATGATAAGCTGTATCAGTAGATAGACAGTTACTTTCAACGATGATAAAAGGAGTCGAGACGATATCTTCGCAGTGTAGGCGCAATTACTTACTTAGAACCTTGAAACCATACTATCTACCTACTACAGATTATTCTTAATTCGGCATAACATTTCCTCTACAATAGTACTCACGTGCGCCTGCTGACCAGGGACTGCGCGGAAATGGGCCGGGGGCGTAACAACCGCGCGCGATCGGCCGCGATCAGAGCGCAGCGTTCTGTCGGCGTGCTTGCTATGAACGTGTCGTGGAGGGAATAGCACGCTGCTGTTATCTGGAAACGGGGTGGAGATGGAGATATTCAATAAGGACCATTCCCAATCCATATTATGACATAATTTGACGACCTCTGTGGTGCCCCTGTGGTAGATCCTGCTAGGTTGGGCAGCGATTGGGAAACTACGTCGAGTCTTCTCGTCATCCATACCGCAATGCTTGAAAACAAAAGTTTTCAATCAGTGCGTCCTACCCGTCATGACGTACGGAGCTGAGACGTAGACACTCACGCTAGGGCTTGTTCACCAGTTTAAAGTCGCCCAGCGAGCTATAGAGATAGCTATGGAAGATAGGACTCGCAACGAATACCTACATCCGACAGAGAACCAAGGTTATCGACATAGCTCAAAGGATTAGCAAGCTGAAGTGGCAGTGGGCTGGCTATATATCGAGAAGAACCGACTACCGCTGGGGTAAACGTGTTCTTGAGTGGAGACCGCAACTCAGCGAACGTAGTGTAGGACGCCCTCCGACCAGATGGGATGATGATTTGCGAAAGACTGCTGGCAGATGCTGCAAGCTGGAGACAGGGCGCTATGGCGCTCATTAGGGGAGGCCTATGTCCAGCAGTGGACTAATATAGGCTGATGATGATGATGAAATATAATAAGATTGTCGTAGTGTGTGATCATACCTGCTGTATCAATCTTCGATGCAGGTCCACGTCAGCTCCACGGATTCCCTCCCTGTCCTGATGCAGCTGCAGCGCACACAGCAGCGCGTCCCGTATCGTCTGAACCGTGGCGGTCACACGCTCCGTCCGCATCAGTCGACGGACTAGGTAGCCCTTCGCGAACGCCACTATCTTAGAAGCAGCGACCAGCTACAATGTGGTACATAAAATTGTTTGTTGAAAGTTGGGGATTTGAAGGCACGTTACAGTCCGAGAGTTCGTAAAATTATATTTGAAAAGGGTTCAGAGGGTTGCAGCCAAGTGGAGGGTGGTTAAGGCCATTTTGGGGGTTGGATTGAAGCCATTTCGAGGAGTAGATGTTATTTGGGGGGTTAAAGTCATTTGGGAAAATAGAATTAAAGCTCAAGTGCAAGGAGGGACGCAGTAGAATGTTGTCTTAGTTTCAGATACATGGTCATTGTATTTGAAAGTGAGCAGGGTGAGGGTTAAAGCTAGGTACGCTGATAAATGGTGGAAGATAGAGATAATAACAAGTGGTAAAGGAGATTATTTTACATAAGATGGATCATGCTTTGAGGATTTCGAATGTTGGCCAAAATGTAGGAACGGAAAGGACAAAACAAGGAAAGTATCTGAAAGGGGAACATACAATATATCCTGTTTAATTTAAGAGTGGACGTGACATGTCAAAATGGAAGCCAAATTACCTGCTTATGCGGAGGCGACAGTGGAGCCTGAGGGTTACCAGTGGAGGAGTATTGACAAACGTTGCCTGTCATGAAATACTTGCTAGTTTCCTCTACACCATTATTGGCAGAGTGCCTCGCGCTTTTAGAGATTGCCTTCGGAGCTACGGAATTCAGAGGAGAAGCTGAACGACAAGATTCAGTATCGCTTTTGTCGGTGGGGAAGGTAACGTTCAGGTCGGCCAGAGTGTCGTTCGTTCGGTCGGTCAGGATCATGTCGGGTTCGCGGTCGGAAGAAGTGTCGTAGTTGAGTTTGCGCGACCTGCTATTTTGAGCCGGCATTTGGCATTGCGGACTATTGATCAGATGCCGGCCCGCGGGGGACCTGGTGGGAGAGTGATTCAATGCCTTTCTGGTCGGAGAGGGCGTATTTCTGACAGGAGACCGACATTTGGATTTACTTCTGTCAGGGACTTTCGGCGATTGGCTTTTTTTGCCATTAGGAGTGACGGCTTTGGGCTTCTTTATGGTGCTGGCGATATCTCTGCTTTTCTTCAGAACAGTGTCACATTTACTAATATAGTTATGCGTGTCAGTGAGGGTTACTTGATGATCATTCATATTGTGGTTGATTAGTTGACTCAAGCTGACAGGTCCCCTCTCGGGCTCCATGCTTTCGGTCCCCCACGCCGGTTTCGCTTCGATGCTACCCTCAGGGACTATAGTCTTCAGTTGTTTGAACAGAATATTATTTTGTTCTTCAAAAACTCGCTGCAATCGCTTTTGTTCCTTTTTTTGCTTTTCAACTAAACTAGCCATTTGCGCCATTTGGTCCCTTTGTATCTTCTCGTACAGCTCTCGAACCATTTTTCCAGGGTTGTCACCTTCGCGAGCTAACGTAGCAGGAGGAGACTTGGGAGACTTAGGCGTGGGCGGCGACCAAGGAGGTGGCTGCCTCTTCTGCGATGGTGACCTGGCAAAAGTGGGTCCTAACCTAACTGTGGTATTCGACGGGTAATCCCGATGAGGACTTGACTTTCTTTTAGAAATAACATCAGATTTAGCACCACATTTCGAAGTTGTAACGCGCTTGTTTTTATCAAGGATGATAGTTTTAGCTTTAGGTGGCGGTGAGTAACTAGCTTGGGTCGTAACTTTAGGAGCTGGTTTTAACGAATTTCGCAGGTTGCAAAAGGGAAGGTTTTTATTCTTGAGGTCTTGAGCCATGGATGACCATTTGACCTTGGCGGATTCTAGATCCCAGCTCCTTCGTTTTTTGCTTTTTTGAGCAGCTAAGCTGGAGAGACTCTCACTCATAGAGATGCTTTCCACTTCGACACCAGTGGTTATGGATTGCACTTCTAAGTGAGCTAAGAGTTGGGGACTTGGGTTGAGAACAGTGTAAGACCGTTGTCTTGTAAAAATAGGGATGTCACACTCTTTCAAAGTTTCAGTGTGCAAGTTATTTAAGCTGCCTGTAAAGCTCTTGGAGCTAAATGACACATCAGCTATCAAATTAAATGAAGAGTCTTCATGGGTTAGTGACAATTTTTGATTGTCAATTCTGTGTCTGTCCATCTCTAATTTTTTGGTTTTTTCTTTATCTTTATGACTGCGATTAATTTTAGCAGGGGCATTATTATTTCTTAATGCAGTTTTGTAAATGTTCTGTAATAAATTGGAATGTAAGAGATCACCTTGGCCTTCAATAGATTCAACTAAGGGAAAATCATTTTTAATCACATTTCTATATCCTTCAATATCCTCTAATACTTTGGCTTTTGTTTTATCTCGTTGATTGCCAGTAGTTTGAACATCAGTGAGTAACTGTTTTTCCTTCAAGGGAGTGTGGCCCCTCTCAGGAAACTCAATAGCTGGAGGTAAACTTTTGACCGTTTCCAAGACATTTCTGCCACTCTGGTTGATGCTGAGACTAAAGTCTATCACAAGTTTGGAGGAGGTGTCTACAGTGGTCACTACATTTGGGGAGGAGAGTTCAAAGAAGTCGCTGGTGGGGAGCTCGCTCTCTAGGGACTGTTTGTCCAGAGTTTTAAGATTGCTTAGGGTTATATTGATGGCAGTCTGGGCAGCTTCCTCTGGTTGACACTTTTCTTCTGAAACTGTCCTGCTCCTTGTGTGGTCATTTTCTATATGAGGCTGGAGGATGGAAATCCTTTTTTCCACTTCTTTGGCCAGCATTTTGTAGTACTGCATCTCATTATGGCACTCCTTAGACAGCTGCAATCACACAACATGCTTTTATAAACAGATCGTTTGTAAAAAAACCACAACTACAGGAAGATTGTCACCTTTTTAAAAAATTTCACCAGTATTAATAAATATTGTGTCAACATTTTGTAGATACATCCAAAGATAAGCTCAAAAAATCTCGCGATTTTTAAGATTCTAAGCACCAATGACTTTTTCATCATAATACTCGATAGTAGGGACTTCTGCAAAGGGGGTTATTCATAAACATTTCCAGTTTATTTGCTTTCAATTTACAAATAATTAATTAGAGTATTGCAGTACTGGAGATAGTTCATTTTTAATACCTACTTCATTGGACGCTACACTCTGGGTGCTGCTTTAATGGAATACAAACTACAACCAAATCAACTATACAACATACCTCTTAAATTAACCTATTAAGATCCCACGAACAATTACTTTATTATACATAATCAAACATTTCAGTCAGTTCCAGCATCTTACATAAGATTATAGTAATGGCAATGAAGGACTAATGTACAAAATATTCAAACATCTCTCTTCCCGGGCCTGATCAAACAGTTTGGTGAGCTTGCTCGGTTTATTTCCTCTATGGTTTTGTAATACTTCCCACCAGACATCAATGCATTTTTACAGCATTTGCATAATTTTGCGGTTGAAATAATTTGTTTTTGTGAAATACACTAAGTAAAATTGATACAAACCCAAAAAGTGTAGTTGTTTAGTTCATTTATTTATCTTTTGACACAATAAACATGTTCTTATATAAGTCACTCATAAATTTTTAACATATTATACAGATAATTATTAAGGCGATATAGGTTCGTATTTTCGAGACAAGGACGAACGAACGCCGCGCGCTGAAGGCGAGAAAGGGATGCAAGAGCCGGCCGGCGCGCAATTTCACTGGTTTTTATGTCTAAATTTGTTATTGCTCTGAAATAATACTCGTTTGATTGTTCTTATTCTGGTCTAGGCAGAATAACAGCGCCTACTGTTACAATATAACAGTTGGCATTATGCTGAGCCTAGGCCCATTTGGTACTGCAGCACAAACTGATTACCTACTTATTTTTACACAAAAAAATTTTTTTTTTACATTATTCTTATTGTTTGATGAATTTGATATTTATTTAAAAATTGTAAATGTATCTTGTGTTCTCAGACTAAGTAGATTTCTTACTTAGTCTGAGCTTGTGTTGTAGTAGCAAATAAATGATATGTCTATGTCTATGTTTGCAAAAAAATAAAACCATAATCCTCTAAAGTATTTAGTTAAGCATTTTTTAGACGACATTTCATTAAAATATGTTGAATAACTAGCAAATGCAACTGGTTTTCCGTAGTAAAAATGAAAATTTAGAGGACACTTTGCGATTTTTTTGTATCGAGTCAAGTTGAGTAAATCGTGTTTCGGCTCCCATAACTTACTAACAAAAATCCTTAACTTTTGATGCTCATAAAAAAATATTTAAAAAAATTGTGTTTTATTGCCTTAAAATTGATTTTTCGTACAGTCAAAACGTGATTTTGGGACTCACTTCACCTTAAGTCTTATTCAATAAAAATAAAAAAATAATACAATACAAAGCAATTTATTGTACAACACAAAATAAAGCAAAAGAACATAGACATAAACATTAAACAGTACAATGGGTGGCCATATCGCTCAGAGGCAATTCTTCCAGGCAACCTTGGGATAGATAGACATTTGAATATTTAAGAAAGGCAGGGGTGTATACAATTTAATTGTTCTAATATTCCTATGCAAATAGAAACATAAGTACATAAAAATAAGAAATACATTTGATAATATAGGTACTTACTTAATAATAAATAAGAACATTTGAGAGGGATGGTTAGTTATTTTTGTAGGATAAAATGAGGAATGACACAGACTAAGAGGGATTAGATTTGTAAATTTTTTTTTTAATTGCTTAAGCTGGCTTTTCTATTACTGCAGCCATGATAGGCCTATTGTGATTGCCACTTTTTGTGTAGCACTACATCTAATATTGGAAGTGTATCTCATAAATACCATAGAAAAACTTTAAGAAAGACTTGCAAGAAAATGACGAAAAGAATGACAATGAAATGCACTACTCCCAGCGCTTTTCTCTGATAAACATTAAATGCACTACTCCCAGCACTTTTCTCTGATAAACATTAAATGCACTCCTCCCAGCGCTTTTCTCTGATAAACACTAAATGCACTACTCCCAGCGCTTTTCTCTGATAAACATTAAATGCACTACCCCCAGCACTTTTCTCTGATAAACATTAAATGCACTCCTCCCAGCGCTTTTCTCTGATAAACATTAAATGCACTACTCCCAGCGCTTTTCTCTGATAAACATTAAATGCACTACTCCCAGCACTTTTCTCTGATAAACATTAAATGCACTCCTCCCAGCGCTTTTCTCTGATAAACATTAAATGCACTACTCCCAGTACTTTTCTCTGATAAACATTAAATGCACTCCTCCCAGCGCTTTTCTCTGATAAACATTTAATGCACTACTCCCAGCGCTTTTCTCTGATAAACATTAAATGCACTACTCCCAGCACTTTTCTCTGATAAACATTAAATGCACTCCTCCCAGCGCTTTTCTCTGATAAACATTAAATGCACTACTCCCAGCGCTTTTCTCTGATAAACATTAAATGCACTACTCCCAGCGCTTTTCTCTGATAAACATTAAATGCATTCCTCCCAGCGCTTTTCTCTGAAAAACATTAAATGCACTACTCCCAGCGCTTATCTCTGATAAACATTAAATGCACTCCTCCCAGCGCTTTTCTCTGATAAACATTAAATGTACTACTCCCAGCGCTTTTCTCTGATAAACATTAAATGCACTACTCCCAGCGCTTTTCTCTGATAAACATTAAATGCACTACTCCCAGCGCTTTTCTCTGATAAACATCTTGGGGCACTTGCACCTTCTCATGAGGATGAAGTTTGAGTCAAAACAAAGAAACTTACACTGCAGTTACAGTATTTTTGAAATACTGTGAAAAGTTAATTTGTTTTTTACATGAAGAAGTTGGATTTACTTACTAACTGAAACATAATTTCTAAATAAATTTAAGTAAATATATTTTAAAGAAGCTTTCGACTGGTATGGATCAGTTGAGCTACCTACGATTGTTTGCAACAGTCTGCAGCTCAATTATTTCAATTGTAAATATAGTTCTTAATTGTTTCTATTATATGATTGTAATTTACTTTGTTAAAAAGATGTACCTTTACATAAAAAAAAATTTAGTAAAATCCTAAACCAAACCTAAGTTGATGTTTTATATCTTTTTTTCCCCAATGTTTTTTACATCCTTAATAAACAAGGGGAAATTTGACGTTAACAACTCAATCAATTTGTGAATATAATATTGTTACTTCTGGATTTGACAAGTAATTCTGAATTTGTACAATAAATTATACACAGAGTATTAAGTTGGTAGAAAATATATATAAGGCTGGGTCTTAATAGGTTAATAGTAGGTAGGTAAATAAACTCACAACTGGCGGAAGAAGGGGCGATCCATTTATCTTCATACAGGAAATGTACTGCCCGGGTCTTCGCACGGATTTCACGTTCCACGGATCATCCATCACGAAATTATGACATCAGTGGACGAGGTCTCTCCAAGCCTCACAATCACGCTACAGGAACCACAGCACACCGAACATTTTTCAAAATACGGAAGAACACTTCAGCCACTATAGCCACACGGGACCAGATTGTTACAGTTCACAAGCCAAATACAAGGTTTCAAACGCAGGAGTGTTTCAAAGCCTTCACTAACACACTTAAATTACTGGAAATTTGTAAAGATTTTTAGTAATTTGTTGATAAATTTTTGCTGTCTGTCTGTCTGTTGTCAAAGAGTATTATTGTATACTCTTTGGCGTATCTACGGACGGTCATATTCTTAGAGCTTAGAGTAATACTCAGAAGAACAATCTAATGGAACTGCCCTAAGCATGTACTTTTCCTGGATACCTAAGTAAACAAATCGGTTGACAAACATGGCGGATTAGGGATGTTCACTTGTTCGTCTAGTCGATAACATTATATCGATGGACGAGCTTGTCTTTTTAATCGACATCAAAAAAGGAAAGGTTCTATGTTCAACTGTATATTTTTTTGTATGTGCACCGATTTCTCCATCGATGAGGGCTACCGTTTTTGCTCACCAGTTGGCGCCACTGTAAAGTAAGGTCAGAAGAAACTTTACTAATAGGCGACGGGAAAATATATTTACATTTATATCATACTAGCGACCCGCCCCGGCTTCGCACGGAAACCTCTAAAATTGTCAGTGTTCCCCTACTATATTATGCATGTATTATACATATAAACCTTCCTCTTGAATCACTCTATTTAAAAAAACTGCATCAAAATCTGTTACGTAGTTTTAAAGATATGCATACATAGGGAAGGACAGACAGACAGACAGCGGGAAGCGACTTTGTTTTATACTATGTTATGAAGAGCGCATTTCTGAGGTGGTCCCATTGAACCAAGTCAGGATCTGATGGAGGAATCCCGGAGAAATCGAAGGAAACTCTCATTTTAGGAATCAGAGCTGGATCCGAGGGTTTAACGGAGGTGAAACAGGAGCAGAACACGTTTTAATTGGAAGGCAGATGTATTAAGGGCAACTATCATTTTTATTTATTTATTTAATTAAAACGGTAAATGATGATCATAAACAACACAACACAGTACATTTTTATAAAATCATTTATTTACAAAGATATAATTTAAAAAATGGTTGTCTCTAAAGTCGGCTTAGGGAAGATAATTTTACGTGATAACGTCATTTACTTCCGTCTTAAAACATAAATCACATCCATTAAAAATATGCAATTGAGAACACTACAAATACAAAAACTATTTTACGCAGCGAACCAATAGGTCCCGTCTCAGCATAATGTTGCTCTACAAGAAGTAGAGCAATCTTCAGTGCTTCGGTCGTCATGACAACGCAGTCAATAACATGACACTTTTTTGAACATGCTACCCATGTTCATCGATTTAATAGACGTTATCACTTTGCAAATAGTGTTGGGATGGCATCATCTCTCAATCTAATTATATTAAGAGTTTTATTGAATGCACTCTCTTCAAAGTGCAATGAGCACACATGAATGTCTTGAGTTCCTGGCCGGATATTTTCTAAGCCAATATTTTCTAACCATTCCCTTCGCCGGTATTCGTTTCTTGGTAAACTAAAACAAAAAAAAAACGTAACTTAGTAAGGTCAACACGGGGAGGTGTGTAATATTTTTGTCAAAGTTTATTTTGAACCCAAAAATGGTTTTCTAATGGTTTTCTTAATAAAAAAGTCGTCTACACTTGCCCCCTAGTTACACTTACCCATACTGACCTTACCTAATTTATCGATAACGTTCGATGTTCGACGATGTTCGACACTAGCACCGGTTTTTATGTCTTCGATGTGAATGAAATATTGAGAATATTGCGGGTTTCTACAGCTCACAGTAAAGATGATTCAAAATAATAGGTTTTTATACACTTTATATCAAATACACTATACAATAGACATCAGTTTAACGAAATGTAAGCCACTTACCGGTGAAAGGTTAGATTCGGCCTGTTTTTGCTTTGGCATAGGCCACAGCCTGCTACAGAACACTTCATGGTACCTCTTCTATATGATTTTCAATTTTTATCACAGTTATGCTCAATAATTAAGTCGAAAACACGGGGAAAACATAAATATCTCACAATGACATCTCCTCACATGTAAACAAAACCGTTGAGTAAAATGGCGTCCGTGACAGCAAAAGTACATCGAAACCAAGAAGAAGGCGCTGATAAAAAGAGTGTGTATGCTTTTTCCTAACGTGAAACCACTGATGTGAGAAAGAGACTGGTAGTCCATTATTGCTTCCGTGTCAAATTGAACAATTACGGCAGTTCCATTAGATTGTTCTTCTGAGGAGTAATAGTAAATTCTCAATCTACGTCTTAGCTTAGAGTAATAAGGCACTAGAGGTGTTGTATATACCCGTTTCAGTCACTCAAGAGAGAGATAAAAATATGCTTGTAGCCTGAGAAGAAATGAGATAGAATGAAAGTTTCTCTGTCTCTACCAGTGTGCCAGTTTTTTCATTGTTTAGCTGTTATAAGAGCTAAACAAACATGCCGGGCACAACACATAGTATTTGTTGTTTTCGACCTAATGATACTTTCGGCTAATTAAATGTGTGAAAGTGACTCTGCGGGCGTTCCTGCGTCTCTCAACGATATAAATCTGAAGCAACGATGGTGCGGTGCAGTGTTTTTGGATGTAAAAGTGACGGTGAACGAAAAGTGCCGAGTTTGTCATTCCAATCGTAAGTACAAGCTCGTTTGACTTCAAAAAAGGTTTAAAATTTATAGTTTCATAGATTTCCGTACAGACAAGACTCAAAAACTATGTTTTAAAATAATTCTAATAAATATAACCTAAAATTACGAAAATTTAGGGTTGCCTGCACTCGAAAATAAACTTCCCCAAATGTCGTGGCGCATTGAGACATGAATACCTACATCTACATACATTCTTAAAATATGTTTTTGTTTGTTACAGATTTCCCGAAAACAATGATTTACGTTTGCTTTGGATAGAAGCCACGGGTCGAAAAAACTGCGAACCCAAAAATATTTAGTAAGTAATTTGTTCAACATTTTCATAAAAATCGTGAACAAAAAAGAAACGCGAACGCATCTGTTCTCTTATGCTGTTCCAAGACTGGTAAGTAAAATAAATAAATACATAAAAAGAATCAGTGCTACGATGATGGGTGAAGGACTGTTTGAGATTTGTATAGAAAAATTATACCTACTTTGTGTTTTAGTCTACCTACTAATCAAAATACTAAATCGAAAATATTTAAATGGTATTGGGATTTGGTGTTACTAATATAACTTACTATTACTATAGTACTATATATAATTTTCATATTAATGCTTCAATATTTTATTTTAGGCATGCAAGATATATACTACGGAAAAGGTACGTGAGGAAAATCATGAAAACTTTGAGTTTGTAAGAGAAATACAACGCAGTATAAATAAAACCACCAGTGTAAATTAGTAAGTAGGTATGTACCGTTTAATTAGTGTATGTACAATTTTATTTATCAAGTGTATGGGTATTGATTTAGGCTCTCTGATAGAAATAAAGACTGATTGATTTGTGATCCTATGATTTGTGGAGAGTAATCATAATCATCACACACAATGGTCATTATTACATACCTAATAAATAAAACAGAATATAAAATATTTGGATACATAGGCTAGGACGTAGGTAATATTATGCTTAAGGTGTAAAAAAATTAATTTGGTTTTCTCTGCACATTTTACCTGAAGTATAATTTAAAAGTGCTTTTGAATTTCGTATAATGGTTGTCTTATCTTAGCAATACCTTAAGTGTAAGATTTAATTACTTAAAAGAAATGTGATTTCCAAAGTGCGATTTTTATTGTAAGTCTGTGCTTGGTAAGTGTTTGAATTGATTATCTAGCAATAATATTATTTTCAAAATTACATTATTTTAGTATGTGAAATGATGTCTACTTACACGTTAGCTCGTATTATGTGGCGGTGGTAATAAATTTAAACGAAACCTAACATTGATACCTGAACGTTGTTTTATTTATAAGCTCATTAAATTAAAAGTTTACCTACTCCCACATACGTAGGTTCCTAATTTAATGAATGATGTATGATACTAAAATACCACCTACCAGACATGAAATTACGAACCTAAAGTCAGGGTAACAAAATTGTACGGCAACACCACTTCGTATTACTCTGTCCCTTTTTGCGGCCACGCATGCCACTCATCTAGTAAATTCTCAATCTACGTCTTAGAGTATAGTTAAATTCTCAATCTATGGTCATATTATTAATTTAACCCTTAGAGTATACCTAGAGACGGCATACCTACGAAAAAAACGTGTATACCTAAACTTACCTATAATCTAAAATGGCTCCTTTCCGTAGTGCTGCCCTTTTGTACCTCGATATTTTTATCGAAACAAGTATTTTTGTGACGATATTTTAGCAGTTTCGTAGTGATTTTATTGTTTTCACCACGATTATGAAACAAAATTCTATAATCATATAGTCATAGAATGCTTTAATTAGAGATACAAAGTATGTGAATGCACGTACCCAACTATGGCTCGACCGCGCTCATGAGATGCAACCACTGAGAAGTTAAGAAAATGAGCTATTATAACAATGGTAATTTTTTCATGTATTTTCCGAGTCAAGACTCATGCGTTTAGACACGTGCCAGAACTCCTTAGAATTAAAGATCAAAGTTCACCAAACCAGTTTATTGAACAGTCTGCAGTTAGCTCATTTGTTTCAATTGTAGGTAAATACTAGTTCTAATTTGTTTATACTATTTGATTCAAATTTTCTTTGTTAATAAACGTTGTGTTCATTTAAGAAAAAAAGGTACCTACTGAAATGAAACAACAAGCTACTTAATTGCAAAATATATTGTTTGTATGCAACAGTGATTTGTGAGATAGGTAGTATATTTATATTTGTATAACAATATGGGTATAACAATGTGTAATCTGTATCTTTAGCGTAGACGCTATCTATGCTTATATTATAAATGCGAAAGTGTATTTGTTTGTCATTCAGTCACGGCTTAACTAAGAAACCGGAACCTAACTAAGAAAGGATGGAGAGTAACCTATGCTACTTTTTGTCTTAGTAAAATAACAAACTCCCATGGTAGAGTTACAGGAATATCCCCCTAGATATTATATGAAATTCGAATTTAACGAGGATGAAACCGCGGGGAACAGCTAGTATTATTTATTATTATAATATAAATCACAAAAAGATAGACACCACATTTTATAAGCAATTCAACAAGTCTCATTCATTTATTATATTATATCACAAATTTAACACAGACATTTTTAATTAAACAAGCAATGTAATCCGTCTTATTCATTTACAGTATAAATCAAAAATTTAACACAGACGCCACCTGTATTTTCGATTGTAGAAGCAATGCAACAGTCTCATTCATTTACACATTTGCAATATACCTACCTAATTCAAAAATTCAACTAATACTACACCTAAATTTTCAATTTTACAAGTACCTAATGTAATCAGTCTCATTCATTTACAGTATAAATCTCAAATTTACATTATTTCTATTAAAGTACTGGATCGCGCTGGCACTAGTGGCTGAAACAAACATGAAGAATAAATTTATAATGCAACATTATTTGTCAGCCTACAATTATAGACTCTAGAAAGGTACTGAGTAGTTCAACTTTGAAAAAAATCTAAAATCTTAAAGAAATTCTAAAAAAAAAGGTGGGCGAAGGTTTGCCTGCGTTGCAGGCAGACCTTCGCCCACCGTGCCACATCGTTTGCGAAATAACTTTATTTTGCATGGAAATAATTTGCTAAGGGAGGATTTATGGAAATGTACATTTTAGAGGGGATTTGAAGTATGGTAGGCTTTAATAATTACTTTGGGTCAGATTTATTTACTTAAAACTTAATATTCATTAATATCAAAATTTAAGCCCTTTAGAAAAATAAAGGTAGTCAAGTTTGTTAATGCATATATGCATTACTTTGCAATAGAAGTTTGTGGGAGTAAGGTCAAGTAAAATACTTACTAAAAAGATTCGTGACGGTACGGCATCCTCTCGCAGTCTTGTTATTTAAAGTTCGATTGAAGCAAGTTTCTTCAAAATGAAGAGAACGAACGAAAATATCTTTCGTACCAAACTTCAAATTTTCTACTCCAATTGAGTCCGGCCACTTTTTCTTTTACCGTAATTTTCGGGTAACCTAGAACGTAAAAAACCAGTTGAAAATTAATACACTACAATTTACACTTGAAAACATCGATACCTATGAAAAATGCCTTGAAGGACAACACTATCGCCAAACAAACAGTTTCATGTTTTCTTTAATTACACTTAAAACTTACAAAAATAAGCTACATTCGGTATGAATTTTATGTAAACTATTCCTATGAAAGCCAACACATAAGGTATTTATTGTATTATTTGGTAATTTAGCAAAATAAGAATACGTACCGGTGTAATGTTATGTTTGGACGATTTTCACTTGTTTTTAAGCCGCAATCTACCAAACTGCTGTTTGGCATCTTCCTATTAGCTTTCTTTCGCTTACTATATAAGTATTCACATGAAAAAGTCCCGAACTCAAATAATCTTAGCATTTTTACTGTAAATGCAACTCTCGTTGACAGTTTACATACCTGAAAGTAAAATGGCGAACGGGCCTCAATCATGCTTTGCTATGACGTCACGTTTCAATGTTGCCAAAAATAGGTTTCGCACATTATATTGATGTCTCTTTTTACATTGGTTGTTGTAGGTAAGATAAAACGAGATAGCTATAAGTTTATGAGTACAATATCGATTTAGATCATATTTGTATAACCGAAAGTTCCTATAGAACAATACGCCGTCTCTATATACCTATACTCTAAGATTTAACCCCGCCTCCATTTCATGACTATGAAATTTCTTTGAACTAGACACTGGCAGAAAAGTGACAAAACAGTCACACATTGATGACATTGCCAATAAAAAAGAAGTCAAGTCAAAGAAAGTGCATGTGTTTTGTTCTTAGAGTATAGGTATAGTTTTGTTTTGTTTGTTGTGTACAATACACTTAGAGTATAGGTATACTCTATCTAAGACAATACACAAAGTACTGTGAACTTAAGAAAGTACAATACTTTAGAGGTATTTATACTCGATCTACGTTATGTACCTATATATGTACATAGACGTAGTTATTGTATACTCTTATGTACATAGTTAGTTATTGTGTTTGTTGTGTTGGTCAGATCAGACTGTTATTTCTAAAAATTTATGTTATTTCTAAAAATCATTGCGTGTTTTATAAAGAAAACGTTATTTCTAGGTAGCTGCAAAGTTCAAGATAGTTCTAGTTATATTAATGGATGTGCTGTTGATGAAGCGCGTGTGCCCACCCGGGAGGCAAGCTATGCTGTGTTTCTCTTCATCTTTTCTAATATTTACGACTTGTTTCTTCTCCGGGGTCCTGCTGGGATACTCCTCGGAGCTGTTTGCTCTAAACTTTTGGGGCCCAGGACTTTACTTCTGCCTGTTGAACTTCGTTTTGAGATACTGTTATCAAGGCTTCATGTATGAGGTAAATTATAAAAGTCTCTTGAGGTTTTAAGCTGTAAAAGTCTCCCATTCCCAAACCTGGAATTAACTTCTGTCTATTTCTTTATTTTTATTTTGTAGGTTTCGGTTCGATCAGCATTTCTCGGGGCTGCGTTTGCTACCGGAGTGTATCTTGTGACATTCGACAGTGGTCTCAAAGTGTTTGGACTGTATGCCATGTCTCTGTCTCTGTTCCACTTCTCGGAGTTCATGGCTGTGGCGGTGTCCAACCCGAGCACGCTTTCCATTGACTCCTTCATCTTGAACCACAGTGTGCAGTATGGCTTGGCTGCAGTGGCTAGCTGGACAGAGTTTGCTTTGGAGTACTATTTCTTCCCAAGTAAGTAGTATTAACCTATAAAATATAAAGGAGTTTGTCTTATTATCAGTTGTATGGTTTGTGGTTAGGTCAAACTTGTTATCTATGAGACTACATAGGACAGTTATGTTTTATCACAAGCAGAGCTCACTAAATAATGTCACATTCACATTGTTATTTATTTTTTCTGTCCCCTTGAACAGGCACGCCATACAACATCAGAAACTTAGCTAAAAAACACAAATATAAAACAAAATATATAAATAGGTACTTAGGTACCTGATAAAATAACATGAACACTTGTGAAAAGTCAAGCACCATTAATGAATGCTAATGGTCTGGTTTCAGGCATGAAGACATTCTACATACTATCTTTCTTGGGCTTCTTGATGTGTTCGGGTGGAGACATACTTCGCAAGGCAGCCATGCTGACAGCCAAGACCAACTTCAACCATGTTGTGAGTACAACACCTTTCAAATGGCAGATAACAAGCAGATCATTAAACCAGGTGCAATTATACTAATTATACGAGGTGTCTATTATACTAAAGGGTGATTCTGGACCCTATGGGATAAACTTTTGGTGTTATGATTGTGCTTTTAGAATATTATTTTTACTTAACATGGACTTTTTTGTTTGTACTCGTATTTGTAATAAGAATCTATTCTTGTAATTTATCGAAAATTCTTTTTCTTTTTTTTTAGGGTTCCATACCCATATAGGGTAAAACAGGACCCTATTACTAAGACTCTGCTGTTCGTCTGTCACCAGGCTGTATCTCATGAACCGTGATCGTTAGACAGTTGAAATTTTTCACACATGATGTATTTCTGTTGCCACTATAACAACAAGTACTAAAAAACAGAAAAAAAAATATTAAGGGGCTCTTATACAAAAAACGTGATTTTTTGCTTGTATTGATAATGGCAACAGGTAGATGCTTGAAATATTCACAGAATATTTATATTCACTTTAAAAGTAAATACCTAATTAAATTAAAATAAAAGTAATATTTAAGGGGGGCAACTAATACAACAGACATGATTTTTTTTGCCGTTTTTATAGATAATGGTACAGAACCCTTCGTACGCGAGTCTGACTCGCACTTGGCTGGTTTTTTTAGAGAATACAACTGATTTTCCGTAAATAGTTACAAATGATAATAGTAAATAACATATATATAGCAGAAATAGCATTTTATAATTAGTTTTTCGTAAAAATAAACAATTTTGTTGTTTGAAACAGCCTGCAGTTAGCTTAATTGTTTCAATTGTAAATACTAATTCTAATTAGTTTGTAATCTTTGTTGTAATTTGCTTTCTTTATTTGTTATGGGGAATTATAAGTCATACCTAAGCTAGGAAAGCTTTTATTAAACTAATTCGAGTTCTTTTTGAATGCCACCTTAATATTTCAAAGCGTCAAATAAAGAAAAACAATATTTTTTACTTGTCTCAGTGATGTATACGTCTCCACCTAATTTTCTAACTCTGCCATGTATTTTTCTTTTAACATGAAAATACCACTGCAAAATTTGCTCTTTGGTTAACTGATCCCACTCTAAACTCATCCCACGGGATGAGGTGACTAAATAAATTATTTAATTATGCAAAATTGAATTAAAAAGGAAGCGTGGAAGGCAAGCTAAAGCGAAAGCTGTGTTAATAATCCAATCATATTTTGCCTTTCTTTTAATTACTATAAATAATAGTATGCCATAATACTAAGAGTTTTTTAGGGTTCCGAGATCGGTTTCGAAACCCGTATGGTCTCGCTCTGTCCGTTCTTTCTTGAATATCTCGGTAACTACCGCAGCTATTAATTAGAAATTAGAAATATGTTATACATTTCGTGCGTCATTACTGATTTAAAGAAGGAATAAAATGTCAAGTTCGAGTCGGGACTCGCGCAACGAGAGTTCCGTATCTGAACATTAGAGATGTTGTATGGTTGCAGGTCCAATATGTGAAGAGGCCGGACCACCAGTTGGTGACCCACGGCGTGTACTCCGTCTGCCGGCACCCCAGCTACGTCGGCTGGTTCTATTGGTCCATCGGCACGCAGGTGAGTTATCGTCGTCGTCAGCTGTTTAGTACCCCTACCCTACCTACCCTACGGCATACATGCGATGTGCCTATCGGTGGGTATAGGCACATCGTATGCCTCCCTCTTTGATTCAAAGTAATTTATTTAGGAAAAATTACATGGTTATAAATAATTATTGGAATTCGATGATGTCCGCATTAGTTTTAGGTAAAACTGTGTCGCAGACACCATCGCCCTCCTTACGGACAGGGTGTTCCATTACACATTTTTTGTGATAAGTAACAATAAACCATGAGCTATATTAAATGAATGAATTGATTATGTTTAATGTTAATAATCTATGTTGTTGAATATTCAAAAGCAACTAAGTAATTTAATGAAAAAAGTTAGTAAGTTATATATTGATAAACAATATATATATATATATATTTATTGGTATGAGGGATGTAGGTGTGTGTATGTAATGTTCCTGAGGACACCCCGGTCTCATAAGACTCCGGGCGACAGGAGCTACAGGTGAGTATGTAATGTATGTGTTTAAATGTTGGTTGCCAATAGGCATGATGGATATAGATAACTGATTTTGAGAAACTACTCCGAGATGTTCTAGAACTACTGAATACAAAAGAAAGCATACTTCTGCAGTGGTTTAGTAAAGATAGAGCATTTAAAAATTGCTCCTTAAATTTTGCTCTAAAACGCTACAATTGATTGATTTTTGACCACCTCTGTGGCGCGGTGGGCGAAGGTCCGCCTGCGCCGCAGAAGGTTGCGGGTTCGATTCCCGCCTCGGGACAAAAGTGTGTACGATCTGCTGGCATTTGTTCAGTGTTCTAGTCGTTTTCTATGTATAATAAAAAATATCTATCTATGTATTGTATTATTATTGAATTTTGAATTCAATAGAATCTGTTTAATACAAAGAACATTACAATGAAATAAAAGAAACTAATTAGAAGCAGTATTTACAATATTGACATGACACAAAGAAAGCTATTGATTGAAGAAAGTCCGACCTCTACCACACTTGAATTACGTAATTCAGAAACTGACCGCGTAGGCCGTAGCGGTGACATGTCTTATAGTTTTTTGTAACTCTATCGTTCGAAGATTGAGAACAATAACAATCCATTGTTTCCGAATCTATTGTATCGTGGACACGAGATGGGACCGTTTGAGTAGGTATTTTTTTCGTCATTTGAATTTAGACACGAGACGGGAGTAATCTAGTTGTTTACTCCAAAATCTTTAGACACGAGATAAGACCATACCGTACTTACAACGAGAAGGGGCGGGCCACGGCGGGGCTGAACGCAACTTGTCGCGATCTTGGAGTTTGAAAAAAAATAGTTTGGGGCTTTGAATATTAATCTGTGGCAGCAGGCTTCCAGCGGTATTGCGCGTTAATTTAAAGTACACCCTGTATTTTAGGAACCCCATAAGTCAACAAACTTTACAGGTATTTTTCAGGTACGTTAAAAAAGTAACAGTTTTGTTTTTACAAAAACATTGTAATATGCGACTTGGTATTCAAAAGATAAAAAATAAAAAGTTTATTTCCAGAAAGCTTATATAAACACCTGTAAGAACTTAACATTACATAATTAAGACTTCAGTGGTGACATTTTAGGTGGTTATGAAGGTTAACAATGACCCCCGCACTAGGCTAGGCCTGTTTCGCGGGGTATCGAAAACATAGTTTGTTTGCCATTTTAAACAGAAAAAAGGTAGTAAACTAACAAATTAAGCGAAAACTATAAAGAAACAAAGGAGATGAGTGCTACAAATACTAAAAACCTATTATAAAGCTAGAAATAATGAACACTATCAAGTTAAAACTAAGTTTACGTTATACAATCATGTTTTAAATTACATTAGACGGCCAAGAAGCGTGCAAATCAAACAGATGACCTAATCAATTCATGCATTCTTTCCCTTCCTTTCTGCAAGATGCTACAAAAGACATAATGACATAAAGTTGTTAAACTAGTTAAGAAAGTAGTATAGAATGATATTTTGGAGAACAATATTTTTTCCAAAAAAATTGTAAATGCTTGACTTTTTTGTGGTTTTTGAATTATGTGATCCAGTTATTGGTGCCAAAAAGGCCAAAAAAACGATCCGCAAGCGCAATATTAAACTTAAACGCGCAGATTATCTCCCAAAGAAGTTTAAATGAATGGCTTTTTTCCAGCTGACCCTACTCAACCCAGTGTGCACTGTCGCGTACACCCTCGCCTCTTGGTTCTTCTTCCGCGAGCGAGTGTTTGCTGAGGAATTGACTCTCGTCACGTTCTTCGGGCACCAGTACCTGCAGTACCAGACGAGAGTGCCCACGGGGTTGCCTTTCATCAGCGGACATACCCTGGATCCTCTCACGGGCAAGGAAGACCGAAATAGTTAGGTTAGATCATTCATCAACTAGTTTCACAGACTTACAAGCAAGCTTAGCATAGACAGACAGGCTACATAATATTTTATCTAGACTAGAATAGAGAAAATATCATAGATCCGATGAGGATGCGGTGTTGTTTATGTCTGTTATGTCGAGGTGTCCAAGCTAAGCCACAAAATTTTGAATATCCGCGTGCATGGATTTCACCTTTATTTTTGCCCAAAACTTTTTCAATCAACTTTTACTAAAACCGAAGTATCAAAGGTTTTTTTTTTCGTCTTTCGGTTGAGTCGATGATGACCGAAAAAATATTCAGTGAGAGAAATCAAACTCGAAAATTTCTATTTAAGATTTTTGTTGTGTACATTATATTAATTTATATTTATTTAATGCAGAGAAATAATATAAGTAATTATTTCCTTACCTATAAATTATTATATACCGGTATGTAGTTCTACTCAAATTTTTGCTGTGTTAATTTTTGACACATTTACAAAGTAAATTTAGCAAATTATCAAAATATTTATCAAATTCCTAATAATAAAACACTGCTTTAACCGGATTAATCGCGTATATTTTATGTTTTGTTTATAACCTGACGTTTCGGAGGCTTTTCAGCGTCCATGGAGGTGGCATTTGTCTTCTCAAATTCCTAATTCCAGATTTAAACGCTTGTCTAATGTAGATGTTGTTCAATATCCTATTCTTAATTTAGAACTTCAGTACGTTATAATGACAATTTAAATATAAAATTTTCGCATTTAACTTGCTAGTCATAAGATAACTAACTTGATTATATGAATAAATTATTAATTTATCAAAATTGTGCCCTAACGCCTCAGGCTTTTGGTATATCTTTGTGTGATTTAATACCTAACTTATATAAGAGCAGGTATGACTAAACTTTAACTTGTAACTATTATAAAATATCTATGCAAGGTTGTGAATGTTGAAATATATTTTATCTGATTCGGAATTCTAATATTCTCGTATTTTATTTATCAATCTATCAAATAGCGAGGTCTTAAACTTACTTAAACATTTCTCCTAATTATACTCATTTATTTATCTATCCAGGTTCTCTTAATCCTAACTAACATTGACAGGGTTCTTTTCCAAGAATGTACAAGGTGCTTCGTTGCACCGTCTCAGCTCTCAGCTGACCCCTCTCGTTGTCTTGAATCACCTTTTTTCAGCTTGGTACGCAAATTGTACCTTTGTGGTACCGGTCGTGTAGAGACGTCAAACCCTGATAAAGAGAAAGAAGCCGAAACCAGAATTTTGAGCCAGAATTAATGAAATAAAGACATCGCGTCGGTGGCTTTGGGTGGCGGGGGGATATCCCGCTGCATGAGGTTACGTGCTCCATTCTTGCAAATTTTTGTATGATCAGTCGCTATTTATTGTGGATCCTAATGTTACATTTACTTATTATTATTAAACTTCGCCAAAGAGCAGCCTACGCTTCACACGCGAGCTAGAATCTTTGATCTACGTACCTATATTTGCATTAGAGGAGTTCATAGTTTAACGGTTGGAAAATTACAAATGTAAATCCCAAAAAAATCGGTCATAAAACTACTTCCAAACCCATTTTAATATTTATGAAATTTTAAGCCGGTTTATAGTTTTTAAAAGACGCCAAACTATTTAATTTTAAATTAAATTTAAAATAGTTTGGCGTCTTTTAAAAACTATACTTACCTTATAATATTCTTACATAGAACAAAACACCAGCGACTAGGATTACTAACGCCTAACCCATGGTGGAGTCGGGCCTGACCCTGCCGAGTTAGCTAAACTTTAGCACCGTCAATAGCTTACGCAATTACAATGTTATTGTGACATCACATCACAAAATCAGCTAAAATGTGTAAATATGAAAAGGAAAGTAGGCAGACGTTGTGTTTACGAAATGAGCGGGTCAAGTCGTAAGTCATCGTGTGCTGCGGTCTTGGACAACAGGGAACTGCTGGTGGCTTGTACTGTACCTACACTTCTGTAGCGTGCATGGTAATAGCCTACTAGATATTTTGGTATTTCCACTTATGACTAAAGCTTTTGAAGGTCCCAAACATTCAAAAACCCCAAACGTTGATCTTTTGCTTTATTATACCTGAATGGAATATGATAAATGACCTAAGCTGATCTCCAAGTTATACGAGATAATGTTGAGTACTCGATGCTACGTAATCTTATTGTGTAGAAAAGGAAAAACAACCGAGAAAATAATCCTAGCACAAAAGTCGACGACGGGGTCCAGAATTACACCAAAGCCCTTTGGGCTTACCTACACATACTTATTACATTACATGACACCTGGTATGGACACTTCATGGAATACGTCCAGTGTTGTTATTCCAGCTGCGGATGATGACTATGACGTCATGTATCTTACGTAAGGTATAAAGGCCCGCATTAGAAGGTAACATAACTCAGTCAGCTGTGTTTTCCCACACTCCCTGCTATAACGCTGACATTCACCCGTGTAACGTCTTCTACACGTCACGTTCTGTGTAACATATACTTACTGCATAACATTCTATGACCCTATAGCAACTGCTGATCATTCTGTGAGCTGTATACTAACTGGCGGTTATTCTGTGTGTGTTAACTGCTGCGCGTCTATGTGGAAGAAAGCGGTCGTAGTCGGTCAGTCCGCGTCCGACTGTCCCGCGGGCCGCACGCCATGCACTAGCGCCATGTCGCTCCGGAGGCTGTTGAGCGCGGTCCGCTCCGCGAGAGAAGCGATCACCAGGGGTGCACCCATTGCGGACGGACTCTTAAAATCCCTAGTTTCTTTATTCGTGATTGTGTGTATAGCGGTGTCTTCGCCGCCGTCGGCGTCTGCTAAGCCCTTCGCGCTGAGTTTCCCCGCTGGCTGGTCGCTGGCGGGGCTCGTTGGGTCCGTGGGAGCCAGGGAAGAGGCGGACAGACGGGAGCCAGCGGCGGGAGTCAAGCCGTACACGGGGAGACGGGTCGGGAACGATACTCTGAGGATGATCTACTTCTACGACCAGACGGTGGCGGTCGTGGAACTGGGAGAGGGGAAGCTGCTGCTTAATTGTGAACTCATCGAGACTATGTGAGTTTATTTTATTACTCAAATTTGAGAGTAGGATGTCTTTTCTGGTAGGTATCACAAGCTCTGCTTGCTTTGGGGCTAGATGATACTGGACTAATGAACTTTGGGAAGCCCATATCCAGCACTGGACATCCTTCAGGTGAAGTGTATAGATCCAGCATTGTTAACTGAACTCTAGGACAGATGTTTCCCACTTCTTTCACTACTTGCCGATGATATTCATTCACGTTGATATCATTATGATTTACTTTCATTGTTGCATTATCATTTATGTTCATACTTTCATTCAGACCTTTCCTAATGTTTCAGCAGTTAGGTAGGATAATATAGTTAAATTCTTATTTTCTTGACCTTACCTTTCCTTACATATGCGGGTTCAACTGGAAGAATTTATAGTATACCTAACAAAACGCACACACAACGAAAATCAACAAAATTCAGAGATGACCGCAAAAAGAAAGAAAGAAAGGCTTCTGTTTTACAACTTTTATAAAATTCTTATTCTTGTCAATACATTTGTCTTGCAAATCCTAGGTACCACTACATACCAAGTTTGACGAGTTCATTATGAACATAAGCGGGTTAACTACGAACCTAGTTGGTGTTCAAAGAACACAACGTTTCATCCCTTACCTAACTGTGCTGTTGTTGGTTTTCTTCCAAAGCAAACAAGGTTCAAATTCGCTTATTCACAATGAATCTTACGCTATTGATGATCTATTGATTATATTAATTAGGTATGTAGGTACCTACTTAGTTAAATAATTTACAGAATTGACTTAGGATATATCGATCCGATGATCTACAAATAACTGACCGCACGAGACCATTACTCATATTGGATTATCAAAACGACAAGACAGGGGATTAATAAAAGAGTCCATTACGGCATCCCTTCAACAGGTTGACTTGAATAGGATTGTTCGCGAATTGGTCGCGCGATCTCAATTTAGATCAATAAAAGAATACGTTTCCTTTCATTGACCAATTCAATGAACAGTCATTTCATTAAGTATTTTGTCGCTGAAAATTCTTCACACGATCTTCGTCAAGCCTCTTACAGAATTTAACAATTTTAACTTCATCAATTTTATCTTTTAAATCCATTACAATTATTTCTTTAACAATTTTGCTAAGATACGGCGAAATCATCGTGCCTTTATTTTCTACTAGTTTCTGTCTGCAGCTTCGTTGTTTATACGGAAATTGGATTTTTTTTAAGTTTATTTATATCCCATGTGAACTAATTTATGGGAAGCCTATAAATATTTTTATTGCAGGCTTAGAACTACCTGTATACACAATTTCAGCCCGATACGTTCAGTAGTTTTGGGCCAATATTTGTTACTTCTTTACCCCAAAACTTTTGGGGTAAAGAAGTAACAAATATCCTTTCATTCATCTAAACTTTGGCATATTTTATAATATTAGTGTAATTGAGTCTACAAAAAAATCGTACCTACTCGTTTTTTAACTGAACGGTATGGTATCTTAGCTACTTAGTATATATCAGTGTTCCAATGTTGGGCAACGGTCTTCCACGCATCCTGAGATCCAGTCTGATCCAGACCTAACTTCAACAGAGGTTTCCAGTTTGTTACCTTCGTTTCCTCAGTCTGCCACAGCGCTTTATACTGTTGGGACTCCACTGGCTTAGAAGTTTCTAGGTAACTAGGTACGTTGTCTTGTCGTCTCCTATGTTTATAGATGTTATGTCGTTCAAGTGTTGTATGGTATAACAGACAAATGCGGTGCGTATCGGATTGCAGCTGACATGTTTTAGCGGAAGACCGTGAAAAACAATTTGATTCACATTAAGTTCGCTGTTTACAAGCACATTTCTTCTGAATGGCTTCCTGTCTTCACGACCTCACTGACAGGCGGGGTTTTACTGTTTTTTTGTTTCCGTTCTGTATAGATTTTCGTGTATTTAGGAGTGGGAAAAGTATCTATAGGTAATCTCATTTTTTCTTCTAACCAGCTGTTAAAGTTCTCCCGCAAACTCTTCCAGGAATCGCGTTCGTTGCCAGGCTCCGCCAATCTCAGTATTGGATTCGTAAATGAAAAGTTAATGATAACTTTTCCCGAACGCTGGACATAGTGCTCCCCAAAGATCTCCACAATGACCGATCCTGCTCACCTGTTTGTTGTACATCCAGAGGTATTTCGCGACCTTCACCGGTCTTCAGTCCACCTCGTGTGCATAGGTGCTACTGCAATATATAAACAGGATGTGTGAGACGATTATTTATTGGACAACTATGATCAATTTTCCGACGGACGACGACGGGAATAGCGCTTAGATTAGGCTTTGACAGCCTTTGGAGAAGTACCTAACCTTTGCCTTTGTAGTAGTTAGGAACCTTTCTTTTAGATTCTAAAAGAAAGGTTCCTAACTACTACACTACTATAGATACATTCTAAAATTGTATATGTATAAAATAGAATAGAAATACATTTATTTGGACATTTATTTTGATTTTTATACTACTATTTGGGTTTCGTGTAAATGATAAACTTTGCATTGATTTTTATACTACTTTTTGGGTTTCGGGTTTTAGTTTTCACCGTAGGTAGGTACTCTAAATTAAATGATAAACTTTGCATTGATTTTTAAACTACTTTTTGGGTTTCGATTTTTAGTTTTCACCGTAGGTAGGTACTCTAAATGAAATGATAAACTTTGCATTGATTTTTATACTACTTTTTGGGTTTCGGGTTGTAGTTTTCACCGTAGGTAGGTACTCTTAATTAAATGATAAACTTTGCATTGATTTTTATACTACTTTTCGGGTTTCGGGTTTTAGTTTTCACCGTAGGTAGGTACTCTAAATTAAATGATAAACTTTGCATTGATTTTTATACTACTTTTTGGGTTTCGGGTTGTAGTTTTCACCGTAGGTAGGTACTCTAAATTAAATGATAAACTTTGCATTGATTTTTATACTATTTTTTGGGTTTCGGGTTTTAGTTTTCACCGTAGGTAGGTATCTACTCTAAATTAAATGATAAACTTTGCATTGATTTTTATACTACTTTTTAGGTTTCGGGTTTTAGTTTTCACCGTAGGTGTACTCTAAATTAATTAATAAATTTTGTGAAAAAGGTGAAAACGCATGAATGAATGAATTTACACTTTATTGTAGTAAAAATTTACATGAATAAAATGAAAATCTTTATCATTCTAAAAAAATAAACAGTACCTACGAAATGCGGCCTTATCGCTGAGAGCGATTTCTCCCAGGCTGAATCGGGTTTTTAATAGTTTTGGATTAATTAAGTAGCTTTTTCATCCCTTAAAGAAAATGTCTCGGAAATAGATCGCCGATTTTTCATATGATTTTCTTTAAACTAATTCAATTGTATAATGTATGTATGTATAGAGAACGTTTAGTAAGTTTCACAGGTTTCTCTTTAGCGTGGTGGTGTTATTGCACTTGTGTGAAGTGGTGTGGTGTGGCGGATGAGATCTCTATGAAAGTGCTTGATAAGATTACGATCAACCCCTTCGCAGAAAGCTACTACATTGTTTTATTTGCATTTAATGAATCATCCATCATAGATGTAAGTTACAGTACGCTTCCTGTAAGCAGATAGGTAGCTCTAGGCATTTACCTGCCTGCCGCAGTGACTTAAGGTATGCTGGCTTTTTCCATCAGACGCAAATAAAACTACTTAGCATACGAGAACGAATGTTACATTTAAATTGCCTCGTTAGATGTAACTACGATACATACTCATTGTAGAGTGCAGGGTGGACTCGGGCTTTTAATAATAATCGTTTATTTTTCAGACAACACAGATCCATAATCGGGTTAATCTATATCTAAGCCTTGAGTCTATGTTAGTTATTGTGCGAGTGTAATTATTTAATCAATACAGCAATGCAGTGTTTGTATAGCGGCCCAGCAAACTTGTCCCTCGTTTGCCTTCGTCATAGGTTAGCAAAAGTGTGCTTGTCTCTGATATTTTCTAGCTTAACCATTTTCTCGGTTCCTACTTTCTTCTTCTCCTTCCTACCAGACTTGCCTTCTCCCTGCCCATTAACCACTCTAGGTGGGGTCGTAAACAGAAAAGAAACTATTTTACATAGTACGTAGGTACGTTCCACTTTTATATATAACGATTTTTTTTTGTACTCTCATTATTTTAAAGATTAGAATGACCCGCTTGGTCAGTTGTCTTTGCATTCAGAGCACGCTGCAGTTCGAATCCAATCGCAGCGCAACGCAAGGACAAACCAATTATTGAGCAATAGCTGTAACACAATCCTTACTAATAAATAAACTATGAACTATAGAATAGACAAACCAAACCGCACGACGACTGTTTAACTTACTTAGATGTAGCTGTAGAAAATAATGTATTCTGCAGCCATTTTTTTGAAAGATTTTACTTTTCGAAGTTTTACTGATGTCTTTAATAAATATTAAGTCATTGATTTTCTTATGGATTCTTATAGGTAGTCTCATAGGTATGCATTATGCATTGATTTTTTTACCGACTTTATAGAGGAGGTTCTATATTCGGCTGTATGTATTTTTATCGATTTTCCGTCAATTATAGACTGATTTCCGAAGCTCTACAACTTGGCCCCAAGGGAATTTCGAACTGTCATATAACATTACTCCGGAACCACTCGACCCCCGTTGTTGGGTCTCCAAGAAATCAGAAGAATGAAACTAAAACGGTCACGACGAATCTGTTAGGGGTTAACTACTAGTATAAAATGGTTTAGGATTTGCGGCAAATTACATTAGGTAGGTACATATACAATAGTTTTATTCCTTCAAAAATATTTGTATCTCTCGCCTAGACGAGAGGATCACTAAAGTTCACCAAAGCGATCAACCATTAATATATGTATCCATAAAACAACGCTTCAACGTCCTCTCGGATATATAGGTAAATAAAACAAACCTACAGCCTACGCCCGGCTTGACCTTGTCGTAATGAGGGAATCCCAGGATCTGGATTCTACGTTCATGACCTTTTATTACTTCGGAACTAAATCATAAATGGTATAATAAACCTAGTTTTAATATACCGTGTATTGATACAAAGGTATCAATAGGTAAGTAATTTATTTCTACCATAAAATTCGCCAAAAAAATTAATGTAATCCTACTTATGTATGTTTTATTTGAATGGGTTTATTGATAAGCTGTAAGTATAATGAAATGAGAAATTTAAGCACCTAACATAAAATGTATCGTTTCAAGATATCGAGGTGGAAAATATTCAAAAGAAAGGTGTTGTTTAGATAATCTTTGTTAACAAGACATTATTGTCGTTCAATGTATAACTCGTCTTTTTGGACAGCCCCAGTGGTTTCCGACTTTCCATTCCACTAGGAGTCTTTATAGGCCTGTGTTTTTTTATAGACTTCTCGACCGAAGGAACTGCGTTGGAACTTCGCACCTATAACATTAGAGTGATTTTGCTTCTCTTGTTTATCCTCGAAGCCGGCACCAACCCACCGACCATCATCGAATTCGATAGGCAGGCAGCAAGACGTTCATTTACTTTAAGGTCACAGCAGAAAGTTCAAATCACTATTATTGTCTGTATTTGAGTACAAAATTACAGGAGCAGCCTTGAGTTGTCATTTCCAAATAGTTTGACCTGTGACGAGCGTTCGAGTCTTCTAGTCATTAGCGTACGTAGGTACAGTTAGGCAACCTGCATCAGCTTTACATAAATCAACCATGTCTAAATCTTTGGAACCTAGATAGATGGATAGATAGACAATTCTTTATTGTACAATACAAACACAGAAAACAGTACAGAAATAAAAGCTACGAGAAGAAGTACAAAGGCGGCCTTATCGCTAGACCTACAGACCTATCTGATTTTTCCTCTGTCTCTGTCGCTGCCCACTGGCAAAATCTCAGTTCTGATAATTAGTTATATTTATTAGAATTTATTACACCTTTTGACGCTCCCTGTGGCATTTTTACCCACAGTTTGCAAAATGTTTACCTATAGCTTGCGATGCTTTCCAAGGTATGTTTTCCTAGGTATCGTGTACAAGTTCTTGTTGGCTAATACATAATAGATTGATCGGCAGTCGGTCGGTTTCGTGCGAGCCACCACGTGTCAGTAAAGTCGATACTAATTGATTTTAATCGAGAATCGATAGCTGGCCTAGAACCTGTCACAAACTGTATTATTGGTTTATTCTCTTTAAAATTTCAGTAAACGGGAAATTGTCTTGAGAATTTCTAAACGACTACTAAAAAGTCATACATATTTTTCTAAAATCGGTTCCTCTATTACACAACTACTTTACATTTTTCTTTCTGAAAAACTACAGAATGAAGAATTGAAGAAAACAGACAAACTAGCAATAATGATTGCTTAATTATCTACCATTATTGAATCTGCTACTTGAATGTTTGACTGATGTTGAAGTCTCGTGTTATGATGCAGTGTTACTGATGTTATCAAAGTTAGATCACGAACAATGTCAAGATTAAGGTCTGTATCCAGTCACGCGAGCGTCTTGCACTTGCACCTCCTCGTTACAAGACAATAACTGGACAGTGGTGTGCGTGCGCGCAGACCTGCTTTACTATCTCTATACGGCCACAGACATTGCTTTTGTGACGTCGTCTTAGCAATTCAACTTACTCCTTTAGTTAAAGCATGTTCAGAGTAAATTTTCGCCGTGGTTTGTAGTACACTTGGAAATCCATTGCATAAGCAAATATATCTAAATATTTGAGTTGTAGGTAAGTTATGATCTTGCTTTGATAACGGTTAGCAAAAGATACTGATTACGGCTATTCAAAGCATAATCTGGAGTATTATAGTATTCACATCAGCAGTTCATTTCAATTAAGATATTGGTACCTAACTTGTTCAGATTCTCAATCTTTTTTCTTTTAATTTATAATGATATATATTGCTTGAAACAGCATGGTGCATGGTTTTTCAAATATTGTGGTCAGTCAGGATTTCCTTGTTTCTGTGCAAGTGCTTTGTCTCTTGTTATTGCAGTCCTAACTAATCTCTGTCTTGACAGAGATTCATTTCAGAAGTAATAGGTACCTACTCAACATAGATGCTTAGCCTACTCCCTATCTACCCTAGCAAAGGCTATACTTCCCGAGGACTTCCCGAAATCCTACAGGTTTTAGAATTTCTTTTTAATCTACACAACCTTATAAGCACGTTTAAATATGTATTTGATGAACTAGTCCGAATCGTGCTCCGGAGAGGCATAGACGATCACGATCGCTTCTACTTTCGTTTTCATTATTATTCTCTCATCATGTGTTTTGCATAGTTTTTTGTTCTGCGGTCGATACTCTTCTTGAGTCTTGAGGCTAGGGTTACCAGATGACTCACTAGAAAATCCTGTCAAAAAGCCTCACATCTATATTAATATTCTGAAATATAAACCGAGGGCAAACAAAAACTTAGTAAATGGGGGTCCAGCTTTGTGCCCTAGCACTTGTTAACATTTAAGTTGCCTGCCAGCAAATAGACAGGTCTGCGAAAACTTTGTTATTTTGGTTATTTGGAGTTATGTTATTATTTGTTTGCGGTAGGTAGCTCGCAAAAGTATTCGCGAGCGAAGTGGGCGGCTATTTTATTTGCTATGTTGGACTAAATTAGTGTATCAAGCAAAAATCAAAAAAGGGCTTAAACCCTTTTCCAACCACAAACTTTACGGCAGTTGGTAAAATTTGTAGAATGTTAAAAGAATTATTCAAATCGGTTCAGTAGTTTCGGAGCCTATTCAATTCAAACAAACAAATTTTTCCTCTTTATAATATTAGTGTAGATTACTGAAGATCGACGGCATCGATGGTCATCCTCCTAAAGGTATCCTATCCATGTTAGCCTTAGGTTTTTCTAAGGAGCTACAGCAATATACGAGGAGAGCCATTTGAATGCTATGTAGTGTAGTGTGGTCTGGTCGAGTAGGACACCGCGCCCGTGTCCGGTGCGCGATTAGTGTCGTGTTCACACAATGCACACAATAGGCGGTCCGGTGCGCTGGTTGCTAGGCTCGATGTCCTGTCCTTCGCGTGAAGAGCAAGACTAATGTTCTGTTCTGTGCTGGTTTAGTAATTGGTTGAGTGCCAAATACCCGAATCACCTCTCACGTAAGGTTGTAATTTTTGGGTTTATATTTTGTTAATAGTGTCTTTTTCATTTTAAATTTGAATCTACGTTTAACTTCTTTAAGTATTCTTTCTTACGCTAATTAACTGTTTTATAGAATAGGTACCTCTAACGCGTTGTAGGTTAATGTTCTACTTGCTGAAGTACCTTGTATCTCATGAAATCTTCCGGATTTTGTTATTGTAGGTACCGATAGAGTATATCCATATGGGCGAATGCGTGTATGTCGCCGAGGTCGTCGCCGCCGCGCCGCCGGATATGGTCTAGTAGAGAGAACTCTACAAGACTGCTGATAGTCTCGTAGAGTTCTCTCGGGTTAAGGTACAATCGACTATATAGGCATGTCTATATAGGCATTTGTACCTACCTAAGAGCTATTACATTAATAAAAACTCTTTGAGCGGGTTTCCATCTCAACAAGGAGATAAAATAAAACTGCGGTGATGATTTGTATTATAGACTGCCTGCCTGAATCAGCTCAGGATGATCCATAAAGGACCAATTTAAACTCCTTGCAAAATAGATATATTTCGGAGCAAAACCAATATTTAACTATGAGCGTTGGAAAGTATACCTAACCCTGTGGAGTAACCAGATCCGTCCGGCACATATCTATGTAGGAAGTACCATTTCTGTACCCACTGAGGTAGGTATAAAATGTCTGCAAGTAATATGAGATGGACTGCCTCCAGATCGGGTCCGATAAAGAAACAATATTTATTAGGATCTAATAGTGATAAATAAATATCTATCTGTAATATTGTACTCTAATAAGTATACCTACAGTCTATGTGTCTAGTACTTTAACGTTTTTATAAAAAAGAAGTCGATTTTAAAACTCGCCACCTACAAATCGTGTTAAAGAGTCCACGTGCGGTGCAAACCTGATTAACGCTGTAGAAAACACCGGACGTCGCTTTCTCCAAGTGTGTTTGTGTCAAGTTTGTGTTACATTTTCATTGGCGATGCGAGACGCTGTGATAATTGCTGAAGAATTGTCGCTATTCGGTGTTTTACGGCTTTAGATATGAATTCCATGATTCTTTGTTGTTTACTTACTTACTAATAGGTATAGTTTCTTCCTTATCATGCATAAGTACATCAGTATCATCATCATCGCAGCCGTAAGTACGGTTTTGGATGGACTAAGAGTCTACCGATTCCCAAACACCTCGTGGATCGTAGGATAGAAATGGGGATCGGGATTTTATCTATTTTCAAGCGTAGGTAGCAAGCTCCCAGTAGGACGGGATGACTCAGGTTAGGACACAGCAGGGCATCTAACCTAAATCTACGTGCGGTGCGGAAGTGCTAGACTCCTTACTCCACTAGCCTAGCCAAGATCCCCTGTAGAGGTCTCTAGAAGTGTCAAGGAGCGACAGACGGAGAGAGGGAGAAGTCCTGATTGGATCATTCATTGAGCCACAAAGTACTGTGAACATAGGCATTGAGCAACTTTCCGCGGCGCGGCGGCGGCGGCGTTATGCAATGCAATGCGCTCTCATGTTCTATTGTCTCAAATAATTGGCAAATGACCCTCGTTGGGGCATTAATAGGTTTTGTGGTACGCATAGAAGTAAGCTATTTTTTATTTATTGAGCAAAGTTTTCTAGGTACCTAACCTACCTAGAAAGCTTTGATGATTTTGAAAATAACATTTTAGTATGAGTAAGAAAGAAAGAAAATAATTAAAACAAATGAACAATAAAACTGCATTCAGTTTTGGGTGATAAAAAGTTGTCCATTTTCTATGATGTCACTGTTCAGTTCGTCAACTCAAAGCAAAACTCAGTGCTTCTGTTCCTTCTATCAAATAAAATTAGCAACAAATAAATGTTGCTAATCATGTTTGTTGTTTGTGTGTTAGGTACTAGGTATGTCTAATAAATAATTTTCTTTCTCTTTCTTTAAAAAAAAATCCTGCTAAAGCTTCATGACGATTTTAGTTCATGTGCGTTGTATATTTTTTAGTAATTGTATATAAATCGTATGTAAGTTTAGAGTACTACCTACAGCGTCTTAGGTTTAAGGTTGCTTATATTATAGGTACCTACTTCTAACGTAGGTATTCGTATACGTTAGAGATTGATGCAGATATACCTATTTCTATATCAATAAAGAATACAATTTTTCTTTCTTTTTCATTTTTGAAGGCACTTGCGTAGGTGTAGGTACGGGTACCCTATTGCGGGTATACAATACATACCTACCGTATTGCGGCATGCAACAATTTGGTACTTATTCTATAGCTAGGTAGGTACTTGTGTCCCATTGACCACAAGATAGGTACAATACCTATGTTACAAGCAAATCAACAATACTTCATTATGTATCTTCTGTAGGGGGTTTCATTACAAAAATAAAAAATGTCGGTTTCTTCCGAAAATTTCCTAGAATAGTTGGCCATAAAAGTATACCTTATCCCATTCAAATTGACCACCCCGCCCGAATTCCATCTGCAGGTAATGAGCAGTGCTGTGTTTAAATAACTAATAGAAAGTAAAGGTAAATGGACAATAGGAGGGATTGGTAGAGCACTTTAGCTGACAGAATCTGTGAAGAAACTCATTCTTTTCAATACGAACATGACCGCACCACGTAAGCCGTACGTTTGCGTACCTCGCAGAAGCCATGTAAGGATTAGTAATGTAGAGGTCACTAGATTATTTTTATATCTGACACACGTTGCATATTAATCGACATACCATTGTTTGATTTCTTCCTTTTGTCATCTCAAGGATTGGAGTAGTGATTTGTAACTATAGAATCTCACTAAAACTCTAAACTCTATTTTATCCTTAGCACTATAAACGAAGAGAGAATATTTGCCAGTATTCATATCATATTAGCATCTTCATACATTATCGTAGCGTTTCATTTTACTGAGATGAGACGAATTATTTAATTGAATTTTACTACCTATTTTAAACATAACATCTATATATTGTTATGTTTAAAATTGTATTAAAAATAAAAATAGATACCTAGGTACATCTATAGAGATGTATGTTTAAAATTGATGAATAATATATTATTATTGTTATCTGTTTTTTGCAATACCTATGTATGAATGTATACAATGTCATTGTAAATTATATATAAATCTGACCTGTAACCCAAACAAACCCCGTTATGAATAAGGTAACTGAACTAAAAAAGAGAAAAGAAGTGGGAAAAGTTGTCCCTTTAGTGTATTTTGCTTCATCGGACATCAAAAGAGAAGTGATTATTCTCAATTGAGGAGCCGGCAGCACGTGAGGTCCCGCAAATAGCCACCTACCAAGGTAAGGTAGGTACTCATTCCAAGATGATCAATTGAACAGAAGCTGGAGAGGGCCAGTCCTGGCATAGCCCAGAACAGCGGTTAGCAGGTATACTTAGTTGGTACTCTAATGCTAAGTTTGCAAATAGGGTAGTTCTTGATTACTGATGTAAGTTAATTACGAACTTTATTTGTTCGGATTCGTCAAACTACGATAGTTTTTAGGTTGTAATTGTTAGAGTTAACCCAGAGGGCTGGGAATGATACTCCAACGCTTTTCGGCTTTTTAGAGGTGGGAACAAACCTTGCAACTACCTCTATAGAGCCTTGCGTAGAGCCAAATGATAACTTTGTTGGATACTAAACTGTTTATTCCGCCATGGTAAAGTGGGAGCAGCGTGTCTACCTATGTCGGTATGGTCTGCTGTCTGAAAGCCGGTATCCTTGTGCTAGTTTGGCAGGTGGCGCAATCTAATGATCTTTACATTTGCAATAGTTCTATCTCCTGTGCATATTTTTCTTACCTCCTGTACTTGCAAGGACTCTGCCTACCTTTCCATTTACAGGATTTGGGTGCGAAGCAGTTTTTTCTTAACGACCTCATTAGCGTAGGTAGTGGCTTGTAACATTTGAATCCCTCATGTGACTTGACATTCAGGCTTCCAGGCAAAACTCATCATGATGGTCTCGTGATTATTTTAGTATCTACGGTCAACAATGACACCTTCTTCGAATCTCCTTAGGTAATTTTGTAAGTATAAAAAAACTTGCGAATCAAAACCTTCTGTTCATGATCGTAAAGTCCACATTCACTACTTCAAGAGCAGCTTCAACAGCTCTCTCCTACAATTATCAGCGTAGAATGATGTCGTAAACTTAGTAATGGTTAGATTCGGTGTTGATTGGGTGGATATGGCGGAATAGCGGCTGATAATCGCGGAGCGCCTTCCTCCTTCCTGGCGATCTAACGACTGGTGGAAGTCTGTAATAGTGGTAGCTAATAATAGCCTCTCATCCTGCCTCTTCTCTGCAGCTTTATAATGGTGGTAAAAGGAGATCTATGGATTAATCAATCACTTTAAAAAATGTTAGTGAACAAAACAATAATTACCCTTTAATTTTACTAACTGACGTGTGACCACTGGCGCTGACCTGCCTAAGAGTCTTGTAAGCACGTAAAACCACCATAGATAATCATAACCCACAATCGTATCAATTTGAATTATAATAATGCTAAAACTTATTAATATTTCTTGACGCCTTCTACCTTCTACAAACTATCTTTTTTAAATCTGTTTTTTCATCCCATCTATTCGAGATTATGTGCGAGCAAAATAGGTCATTACTGAGTTAATAGCACTGACGAAATGACTTTTGAATTTGGAACAATAAAAAGTTTTAACACAATTCGCTTTAATAAAGTCCTGGCCGAATATAAAAAAGCGTGCGTGCCGACGCGACTTGTTTATCCAAAATTAAAATCCAGACAAAAGTATCGAGAAGCATATGAAAATTTTATTACTTACGTGGAAAAATTAAAAGGTAGCAAATAAATTTGTAATTTGGTTATGTACGTATCTCTTATTTTGTTTTTTTGTTATGATTAATTTTTCTCATAGTTTAGGATGAAAAGTAGAGTGAACCACGCGGTACCTACCAAAATTATTTAACCTCGAGTAACGTACTTTGAATCCCTCGCTACGCTTAGGATTCTGCTCTAGATAATGTAGGTACTAAAGAATCCTTCGCTCTGCTCTGGATTAAAAAAATCGCTCTCGCCCTAAATGAATTATTTTGTTCTCATAAAATCACACTCACAATAATTACCTAGTTAAGAAGTAATTCCATTAGATAAGCGCAGTTTGCTCTAAATAAAGACTTAAACGCGTTCCCAGCGCGTTCTTAAACGCTCGATTAATCCATTCCATGATAGATATTTGACAAACAGTCTCTCTCCTATGGTAAGGTATCCGATCACTTCCCACACAACACATTGTTGTCAACATTCTGTTCATATGCCATACGATTTCCAAGATACCGTGGCTGGTGCTGATTTTCTAGAGAAAACTAACAAGCGTAGAAAGTAGCGTTTGCAGTTTTCACGATAAGCATAGGTAAGTATACATGTTTATTTAGTTGTTAACGAGGTACAGTAACGTCTTCGATCAGGTATCAACCGCCGCCTTCGGATACTTGACCGAGGAGTTGGTGAGGTGGCTGTAGTTATTTTATCAGCATGGTTGGTTATGTTAATGCAGTCTCGGCAGAGTTATGGAGAAGAGGTTCCGTCCTTCCTGTTCCCAATCAATCAATGGGAAATTTACATAAAACACTACAGGTAAATTGTTTTCAAAACACTCCTAAAAGTTTACGTCAGTAGAGTTTGGCGGTTATGTAAAGCATTTATATGATTAGAATTCTCTTTGATTTTGATGGCGATGATTGTCCATAAAACCCGGTAAGTAATTTCGTAAATTTTATTATGTGCAGTAATGATATACTACGGCTTGAACTTTCAATTATATTAGAGAAAACTTTCTAAGAAAGCTCAACTTTACTTTATGACCGACATTTAGACAGATAGATATCACCAATTCGTTACCTACCTTAGATAAAAGTTATTTACATTATTTTTTAGAAAAAAAAACCTCCATACCTTGCTTAGATGTGGGATGAATCATGTAGGTCTGCGTCTGTTGGTGAAAACAGACGTTTACTGTAGTACCTATAAAAACTTGTGTCAAAAACGTCGAAACAACTGTTTATAATTTAACTATCTGTTGGTGAACTCGCGTCTTAGAATCATTTATTCAGTTGTTACATGTTGTTACAAGGATCTTAGTTAAGTGATCTCTATAATGACAGGGGCCATTCATTGGAGTGGAGCCCGCATACAAATGGTTCGAACTTGAGGTTTGTTCAAAAGATGCGGTTTGATCAAAGAACTTAACTAGAACTTAGTAAGAAGATGTGCGACCTTTTTGCCAAGGAAGGTAACAATCATCATACTTAATATTAATACTTAGCTTACGTTTCTCATCGTTTGTTGTCAATGAGAAATAAAGATCTTTGAACTGAACGTTATAGTAATGTAGATACCTAAGTATTAACTTAAACTGAAAGAGCAAACTTTATTTTTATTTTTTTCCAGCTAACCACACTGATGGTAAGGTAATGAGCTAAAAATCTGTTGCATGATAATGAATGAGGTTTTGGCAGGTAGATTGCATGACTAATGAGGATCCTAATGACTCTCCACAGTTTAGCAGGTTAATGAAGAGTGGTAAAACTCGTCAGCACTGGAGATTAGAATTTGTAAAGGATTGTCAAAGGCCGATTTAAGAGGTGCTCGCAAAGTTGCAACCAGTCTCTTGGAGTGATAATATACTTCGGTGATTAGGTACAAGATGGTTAAAAAGAAAAATAGCGGAAAAAATTGCATTGGTGAAACGAAGTTTACGGGGTCATCTAATCTATACTTATACATAAAAATCAACTGCTGTTCAACAACGGCTTGACCGATTTGTTTTGTTTGTTCTGAATACAGGGTTAAAACCAAAAAAAAGGAAATAAATTGTTCGTACGAAGTTGACGGGGTCATCTTGTAAGAAATATTCGTAACGACATCGTTCCGTTGGCATACGATCTCCTTTTTAACTGTCACTGTATATTGTTATGACCCCTTTTTTGGTAGGATACGTGCTACCTAGTAGGTACTAACTACTAAGTACCGAAGTTCTTCCTAAATACCCGCCCCATAGTTCATTTGTTCTAATTTACTAAACCAGGTAGTTTTAGTAAATTAGAAACTCAAAGTTACTAATCAGCTTCATACCTAAGATGTCCATTGTCCACCCTTCGGCATCAAATTTAAAATGTGTCCGTTGATGATTCATGTATTATGTCCCTCTTTATGTCCCGCTCGCCTGTTCTGGATCTTTCTGACCTAGGATGGATCCCACTGGAGAAACCGATCGGAACCTGGTGCTAGCTAGGCCTACTCCTCAGGATGTTCAGGGGTGGGTAGACTTTTCTGTAGGTACTTATTTGGAGTCGGAATATAGAATAACTGACACTTTTTTTGTTCCAAAAGGTCTCAAAGATTACCGTTTAGGTAAAGATACATAATGGAAAACTTCATAGAAAATCCTTTATTGCTCATAAAATTGTAGGTAGGTACATAGTATTATGTGAACTTAAAGCTAGAAGTACCTACTACGTGTTCATATAGTGCCTCTCCGTAGCTGCCTGAAGGTCGGCGGCCTCCCCTTGAGTTTTTCGTTTTCCAGCTAGCCTAAATCGGACTCTGCTTTCTTTATGCCAGTCAATTGCCTTATATTGCTCAGCCAGGAAGTTCTGAGTTTCTCCGACCAACCGCTCTTTTGCCCTGTATCTTCCCCATCATGATGACTTGCAGCAGTAGGTATCGTTCATGCCGTAAGACTTGTCCGAGATAGGCAACTTTTCCCTGTTTGATGGTTCTTACAAAGTTAGGTCTTTTGACTCCTATTGGTTGCTAGAAGTACAGGTCAGTGACTATATGATATCTCTATGACAGTGACGTTCATCGATGGGTAACCCTGACAGGTTCCAAGACTCGGAACTACCTATTCGTACCTAATCGTCGTCGTCTATGTTTTATAATATTAAATTTGGTATTTTTAAATAGCTATCTCCCCCCACTCTACTCCGTCACTCTACGATTGACGTCCGACATCACACCACTACCCATACCTAGCACCTCCGGTCCATTTCTCCGGAACTGTTACCACATCGTATGGTCGAGCCACTCAGCTGTGACTGGGTTATTGAGTGAAAGTACAAGTTCAGTGGCCGGATGTTGCGCAATCCGGCATAGACCTTGCTTAGAGGACTACACACACATACACTATGCACACTAATGTTTTCGTTGATGATAGAGCGGATAGAGCTATTCAAATTTGTTCGTGATAGGTGAAGGTTGGTTTCGTGCACTAATGAGACTGACACAGATGTGTGTTCGATACTTACTAGTTTATAATAAGTAGACCGTATGCTTAATTTGTGTCATATTTTCAGGCAAATATCGTAATTCATTGTAATTTTATAGGTCCTTATGGTCGAGATTTACGATGTCACAAATAACATCGTAAATCACACCCATCAAATCGTAAATCGGGAGTTAAATCAAGTACCTACCTAGGTACCTCTTTAGTTTCGATAGAGGTCATAGGTGGGTGTCCTTTCCTTCCATCCATTCTCAGGTAGGTACCTATTGTGTTACTTGTAGGTATGTAGTCCTGCTAGGATATATTGACTGACCCAATTTCCTTTAGATAGTGCCAAGCTAAGACCTGTGGCACTAGATAGATACATCGGTTTGGCTCGGAATAACATTTAACTGAACCGCTCTCTACTTTCAGAATTATTATTACATTACCTAGCTTTTTATTATTCGGTGTACCTATTACACATTGTTTCTCTCCCCTTCCAGTGATGAGGAGGATACCGAGAGGCTCCTCCGTCAGCTGAGCCACATCAACCGTCCCTTCGGCGTGACCTTCGCGCAGATGATGAAGCTCATGGGCCAGTGCCAGCAGGTCACGCCTCGTCTGCAGGTAAGTCGAGACCATATTACATTACTAAGCATAAGCCGCCTTTCTGGTCTGTATATGAATAGGTAGGTACCTACTAAAAATTAACAGTTTTCGTAATTAGCTTAGATGAAAATAAATAAAACGTCAAGTGCGAGTCGGACTCGCGCAACGACGACGCCAAATATCATGATTCTATGTCAGTCAACGGTAAATTTATACCTTTTAGGTTTTTGGTCCATACCTAGTGAGAATGAATAAAAAAAAATTGTGAATAAATAAACAACTACCTAATTTATGGTTTTCGGATTTCTTCCTTTACTTGTGGTGCTACAAGACCTTACTTCTTGCCAATTTTCATGATTCATGGTCAACGGGAAGTACCCTATAGGAATTGTGTTTAAGTGTTTCTCTTGGAAAATTAAAAGAAATTGGGCATAAACCTTTGATTGCGATGACTTTTATATCGCGGCTCCAAGCGGTTGCGAACCTGGGTACTACCTACCTAGGTATGATATGAATTTCAACTCGATTCCTCCACGTTTTTCTGAGAAAAGAGGGTTGACGGACGGACAGACAACAAAGTGATCCTATAATAAGGGTTCCTTTTTTCCTTTTGTGGTACGGAACCTTAAAAAGGGCAACTAGTCTTGTAATAATAATTGATGAATAAAATAAATAGGTAATTCTGGACAAATTGGACAGTGCACAATGCACACAACAAAGACACAAACACAGAAAAGACAGGAAAAGACTGATGTCGACGACAACGACGAGACTGAGAAAATAAATAATTAACCAAAACAGTAATCTGGCTCCCATAACACTACGTTACTTTGGGTTTGGGCACAGGTCTGGGTATATTTTGATGGCGGCGTGCGAAACTAAAATGTGACGGTTTGCGAATGATGTCTGTCTCCAAAATTCGAGACGTGACTTTCCCATACCGATACATACTTACTCGAGTCTAGGGAGGACGTGTACGTAGGTATTTAACTAAGGCCTTGTGCAGTCCACATTGCGTTAAATAGAGCAGGAAGTAACTACCTAGGTACCTCTATGGTTGTATTGACTCATTCCCGTACAGAGGCGGATTAATGGTCGACAGCGCCCTAGGCAAAGCACCTCATTGGCGCCCCTCTGTGAACGAGCCGCGTCATAGCTCAGTATTGGGGGTGGTGTTAGTAACATAACAACGATAAAGTTCCTCAGTGGTTGACAAAAAGTATATAACACAGGTAAACAACTAGATTGCAATTATTTTCATTTTTTTGATTAGCATGATTGAGGAGGTTGTCAATTGTCAAAGTTAAGCCAAGATCATATGGGTTTGGCGGGGTCAGCTAGAAAAAAAAGGGAAAAAAGATAGCGGCGAGCGGAGCGAGCCGTAAAAAAAATTGATTGTAGCGATCGGTGTTGTACGCACGCACGTACCACGTCCAGCTGCGCAGTTTGATCTTCTCTCAGAAATCACCACATGGCCGCATCAAATTATTACTTTTCGCTCTAAATAAATTGTTTCAATAAGGAATTCGCGTTATGGATACTTGGGCACCGCTCGCTTTACCCTAGGATCGGCGCAGATAAACAGTATATAAGATGCGGCATAATGATTAAAGCGTCATTTCGAACCATTTTTTTTTAACGAAAACCGAGCTCTGGATTCTCATAACGGATGGGCGCTGCGCACCCGCAAAAGCCGTCCTTGATGCTAATACAGCCTCATGCCCATGATTGTTGGTGTCTTTTAAAACATATTAAGAGGCAAACCTAGCGTGTTTGCTTGTCAAACTAGGACTAGATCTCAGTACCTACTCACGGGATTCCCGTAGTTAAAAACTCGAATTACATAAAATTCTACATTTTTTCTTTGGTTCTTTCATTCTTTGAACGTGAAAACACGATTAAGAAAAAAAATACGATAGAAAAAAATCATGAAATTGTACTGTTTTGCACATAATTTGGTCGAGATCTTGAGAACCCTCCGGTCTGTTGAAATGACTTATGTTTTGATTCGTAGGTTATTACTAATTCTTTGGTTCCTTCAGACAGTTTTTTCATAAGTAGTGTAGTTTTCTTGTAAATAAGCAAACACTTCATTTTTGCACCTGCGCCGTTCCAAAAACGCATGCTCGGTCCAGCTCCTATGAACGCGAAATCCTATGCCTATCCTTTTCACAAAATGGCGCGCAATGCGACCCTCTTAACAGATACCTCACTATCGCCGTGCTGGCGGTGGTGGCGTCGCGTCGGGCATAACAAGGGCGCATGGTGTGGGTTTGGGTTAGGAGGCCTGCGGCTGCCACCGGCGTGCATTACATGGCGCCCCCTATGGTCCTGCGCCCGTGTGCGCCGCTAAAGCCGCCTCTGACGCTCATCAACTAATATCATCATACTAATTATTTGATTTTTGCAAAGTCCCTTCTTTTTTACTTTTTGTTCTTCACATAGAACAAAAATAAAAAGTTTCAGCAGAACTAAATAATCATTTATATTATGTAAGTAGGCGGCGGATACCCACTTACTCATATAATTAATTTTATTCTTAGGTATTTCCTTACATAATTAATTATTTACTAGTGTAAAATTTTCCGCGCGCGCGCCCCTTGTAACCTCGCGCCCCTAGGCACATGCCTACTTTCCCTTGGGGATGATCCGCCACTGTTCCCGTAACTACCTGTGTGTGGGTGATCTATTAGATTTTTATAACATTCACTATGTTTATGGCATTGGATCGATACATATCAATTCAATTATCATTATTGCTACACATGCGAAGGTCTTAGGTAGGTATACGTGTCTATTTTATTTTATTGAAAGTACCTAGGTATGGAAAAAAGTTGGCTGCATGCATGTTATATGCACATTGTGATATTATGATAACTAACTCGGTAACTAGCGCTGCCTGAACACGAAATGTACGATCATCACGACTGCACGCGTGATGATAGTAGGTAGGTGCATTTCGTGTTCAGGCGCAGATTAACGATTGTTGTGAAGGCAGTAGTTAACCATGCCTACTCTGGCTGGATTACCTCTGTGCTGTTGCTCACTCACAGAATACAGTAAGGTTTACTGTATTCTATTGTAGGAAAAATTACAGGGTGAAGGAGGCTTTAGCCTAAGCATGGAATGCAGGAAAAATTGCAGGAGCTGGGCAACTTACCTACTCAGCCACCTTCACAGCCATTTTAACCGATTTTTTTACGTTCGGCGATATGTATATTTTCGGCTTTAAGTTATTTCGCTATTGTATAGAATTTGATCCCGAAATACTCCCATAAAAAATATTCACGGGCGTATTTATCCCGTCAGGCTTAAAAAAACAACATAATACTTTTGAAATATCTTCGCCAATCATTATAGATTTTGATGATTCTTTCGTTGTTGTATAAATGTTGATTTTGAGGTGGTCTCATAAAAGTTTATCCTCGAGGTATTCATATATATGCGTCGATAAACGTATCTGAAACTACATCACATAATAATTTTCAGATACTATAACAAAAACGGGCGTAGACAAGAGGTATTTTCATTCGTCGTTTCATTCATGTCATCGCATCACATCACTTATTAGTTATTACTATTAGGTACATGAAACTAAATTAAATTCTAATTTTAACTAGATGTCGCCACAAAAAAAAATTGATCCCATTTTCACAATATAAGAATGTGACGTCTTTTTATAGATTTTTTTGAAACACGTCATATTATGTAATTATAATATACCACCGCAGCGCATCAGCATTTCCATACAGCGCGGGCGAGGCAATGCAGCCAGCATCTTGGGGACGCTTTCGACTGGTATTGAGTTGAGCTACCTGTAGGCTGTTTGCAACAGTCTGCAGTTAACTCAATTGTTTCAATTTTAAATACCTACTAGTTCTAATTAGTTTATATTATTTGATTGTAATTTTCTTTGTTAATAAAGATAATAAATACTTCGTGATCGACTGAGTTATAAAAATGTGTCGTGATTGTCCTCAGGTAGAAGGAGTAGAGACACCCGAGCAGAGTGGGCGCCTGCCTCTAGGCGCCACGTGGCGAGAGGGCGCCGCCCGTGCGCGGCTGGATGCGGGCGGGGCGCACGCTGGGCTGCTGGGGGGCAGTCCACTCACACTGCTGCAGGGGATCATACCTGGTGAGTGACAGGGGAGCGCAGGAGCGCCGCGTAGTGAGAGGGCGCCGCCCGCGCCGCCGCGCCAGACGAACTACGACTCTACGATACAGTATGTGTGTGTATGAGGCAGTAACTTCAAATTACGCCCCCTAGCCGAAAGCTTTCCGATTCCAAAATCCAAATAAACCATAGCGATGCGGTGTCTACAACTCAACCTAGGTACTAAGGCTTGTTGACAAACCTTGCATATCTCTTACTAACATTACAAGGTATTACGAGTGGCTGGGTAGGTTAGGTACTAGTACGTACAGGGCCGCCGCCCTCAGGGCGAGATATTTGACTAGTGCCGTGCCGCCGCGCCGGACGAATGTTTAACCTTCATTTATTTCTTTGTTAAGAATTGTTTTTAAACTTACGGCCTTTGCTCCATCTGCAGAGCAAAGGCCGTAAGTTTAAAAAAAATTCTTAGCAAGCAGCAGTAAGATTAGTATTATTTATCGGGTATTCATCGCGTTTATTGAAACGTCGTCGGGCAAATAAATAGATAAACGAGATATTTACCCGTTAGTTATTAGGTACTAATAATTAATTGTTTGATAACAGATCTGAGGTTTTTTATTATAACAGTTTTAGGGTTCCATACCCAAAGGGTAATATGGGACCCTATTACTAAGACTTCGCTGTCTGTCCATCCGTTTGTCACCAGACTCTCATGAACCGTGATAGTTAGACAGTTGAAATTTTCACAGATGATATGATTGATGTAGGGGAGGGGGGCCTAAAGCGGGCACTGGGCCTAAAGCGGTCACCCCTTATTAAAGTCGAAATTTATCTGACAAATGCGGCACGATTGCGCGCGAATACGCCCCCCGCCACGAGCCTCTCGCGGCAGTCACCCGGTCTGCCTGCGACCGAAAGCACGCGTGTGGGAGCGCGTAAATTTATTTCGGTGCTTTTTGAAAAAAAATACACGGTAAGTTGATTGTGTTTTCACTTATTGTATGTCAGTGGTCTTAATTTCAAAATGTAGTTACTGTTTCGTATCTATCTGGTAGTGTTTTGGTTGTTTTTGCTTGACTCTAATCAATCAGTTTGGGGTTCGCACGTGGTGATGAAAAATAACCGTCGCAAAGGGCAAAGCGGGCCGGGCAAAGTGGGCATGCCCGCTTTGCCCGAATTAGACTTTTTTATCAAACATAACTTTTTTGTTGTAGATGGTAAACAAGTACAAGAGAAAAACCTTACAAGCTGCCTGGGATGAAACATCTATGAAAAAAGCCCTTAAAGATGTTAATGAATTGCATAAATCTGTAAAAAGTACTGCTAAAAAATATGGAATCCCAAGGTCCACTCTGCAAAGACACCTTCATTCGGGATGTTTCAAAAAGAAGCTAGGACGGCATACTACAGTATTTACTCCTGAGCAAGAAATGGAGCTTCTAGAATACGTGTTTCATATGGATGGTCTATTTTACGGCTTATCAAAGACAGAGTTTCTCGAGCTCGTATATCAGTATGCTGAAATGAATGGTATTACACACCCATTTAAAAATGGTACTGCTGGAAGTGATTGGTACAAAGGCTTTGTCATGCGGCACCCTGATCTAACTCTTCGGAAACCAGAACCAACCTCGATAGCCCGAGCTCGGGGATTTAACAGACCCCAAGTTTACAGATTTTTTGATTTGCTGGAGGCCGAAATAGAGAAACATGAGATAGATGCTACTCGTTTATATAACATGGACGAGACTGGCATCCAAACTTCTTCCAACAAACCACCTAGAGTATTGACCAAAGTTGGAAAACGACAGGTTGGTTTTATCGCAAGTACCGAAAGAGGAAGAACAACGACTGTAATCTGCTGCTGCAATGCTGCGGGGTCTTTCGTGCCGCCATTCCTGATCTTCGCTCGAAAAAAAATGAATTCTCGCCTGCTCGATGGAGCTCCACCATGTGCCCAAGGTACTTGTTCAGACAATGGATGGATAAATGGTCCCGTGTTTCTGGAATGGCTGCGGTTTTTTGTTGAAACTGTCCGTCCGACAGCCGAAAAAAAAGTTATTCTTGTGATGGATAATCATGAATCACACAAGTTTCTTCCAGCCTTGGAATATGCATCAAAAAATAACGTGATTTTTGTGTCGTTAGCACCACACACTACGCACAAAATGCAACCGCTTGATATCTGTGTCTACGGGCCACTAAAGGTGTATTTTGAACAAGCTATCGCTACATTTCAAAAGGCCCATGCTGGAAGAATAATCAACCAAAATGACATTGCCAAGCTATTTGCTGGCGCCTATATGAAAGCTGCAACGACGCAAAACGCTGTCAATGGTTTCAAATCTTCAGGGCTTTTACCAACTGATAGATATATTTTTGATGACGCAGATTTTTTGCCAGCTACCGTCACGGAGAATACAATAATTGAAACAGAATCCAATGATCAACAACCTGGACCATCATTGCAATCTGATGAAGACCTTGACAAAACCCCTTCCCCTTCAGTCATTGAACAGATGATACATACCCGCGAAATGGATCTCCTGGATTGTCGACCTGATAACATGAACTGGACTAACGTGCACGCTTCTGACGTCGGTAATACGATTTATTCTGCTTCGGCGACCCCGACTATCGAAACTACACCAGGGACTCCTCCTTTGTTAATGGGGGATGAAACACCACGAGCAGTAACACCTGATAGACCGTACTGTATTACAGAAAATGCAGATATGCCCGTTCCATCTTTTGCCTCAGATATAACAACAAATACAGCAACGATCACTGATATCCAAATAGAACCAAGCACTAGTGGATTGCACCATAGTCCAATGATGATAAGACCCTTACCAAAAGTTGCTCCGAACAAAACAGCTAGGAAAAGAAAAACACAAAAAGCAGAAGTTTTAACTAGCACACCAATAAAAGATCAACAGAGGGAAAAACTGGATCAAAAACGTAAGAAAGAAGAAAACAAAATCAAAGCTCTAAAAAAGAAATTAGAAGGAGACTTGTCAAAACAGAAGAAGGGAATATCCAGGCAAAAAAAGGGTAAAGATAACGTGAAGAAAACAAAGAAAAATAAAGAAAACGAACAATCTAACTGCATATGCATTATGTGCAACGAACCATATGAAGACCCTCCCACAGAGGATTGGATCCGTTGTGATGACTGCCAGTTATGGGCACACGATGCATGCACCTCATACTCCGGCATTGGTGCATACTATTGTGACAATTGTCAAGAAATATAATTATTTGATTGTGTTAATAAGACTGGTTAAAGACTTAGACTTAGGTACCTAGAATTATTAAGATTATGGTAACAAAGAAGATAATGACTGACTTAAAGTTCCTGCCATTAATGTTAAAAAATACCAAATGATTAAACTGTTACTTATATTGATAATTTGATAGATAAAAGTGATATTAGTATTATTATAAGAGATAATTTGTGATTTAGTTAGCTTTTTGTTTATAAATAAACAATTTCATGAATAATAACTATTTGATTGTGTTAATAAGACTGGTTAAAGACTTAGACTTAGGTACCTAGAATTATTAAGATTATGGTAACAAAGAAGATAATGACTGACTTAAAGTTCCTGCCATTAATGTTAAAAAATACCAAATGATTAAACTGTTACTTATATTGATAATTTGATAGATAAAAGTGATATTAGTATTATTATAAGAGATAATTTGTGATTTAGTTAGCTTTTTGTTTATAAATAAACAATTTCATGAATAATAACTGTTTAATTTTTAACTTCGACGGTAATATTTCTGACATTACTCAAGTTTTTATGCGATACTATTAACATGCCCGCTTTGCCCAAAGCACATGCCCGCTTTAGGCACCCCCCTGGGGCAAAGCGGTCACCAGTAAGGGTTTTTTTTTAAATGTCCACACCTTGGCATTTCAGAAGTTATGAATAATTTAACCATGCAAAATTAAAGTATATAAAATGCAGTCCACGCTATGGTAAATTTTTTACAGAAAATCGTTTAAATAACCTATTTTATTTTCAAATTTAACTTAAGGTGCCCGCTTTAGGCCTATTTCTGTTGCCGCTTTAACAACAAATACTAAAAAACAGAATAAAACAAATATTTAAGGAGGCTCCCATACTATAAACGTGATTGTTTTGCCGTTTTTATAAATAATGGTACCTACGGAACGGAAGCCTTCGTGCGCGAGTCTAACTCGCACATGGCCGGTTTTTATAGATATTGTAGGAAACCTTTCGTGCGCGAGTCTGACTCGCACTTGGCCGCTTTTTTACACAATTATTTATGACTTTTCCTCTCTCTTTTTACAGGAACAAAATGGTGCGGTACAGGCGACATCGCCGAGGACTACCACGACCTGGGCGCCGACCGGCGGCTCGACCGCTGCTGTCGCACGCACGACCTCTGCCCGACCAAAGTCCGCGCCTTCTCCCGTCGATACAACCTCACCAACAACTCGCTCTACAGCAAGTCGCACTGCGCTTGCGATGACATGCTCTTCGACTGCCTCAAAGCTACCAATACGTCCGCATCACACCTCATGGGACATATCTACTTCAATTTAGTTCAAGTCCCGTGTTTGGAAGACCTACCCGCGGGCAGGAGGTTCCGAGACGCGAAGCAAGGGTTTTAGATAGCTATAGCCTTAGGCTATAGCGCTTGGTTGAACGATTTTTTCACAGCGCCATCTAGTAGCTCAGATATGCTTTGCATTTAAATTGTTTTTGTAAATAAATTGTAATTTTTATTCTAATTAGCATTAGACTAACTGTGATAATGTCTGTGCCTTTGATATACTTGTAGTAGGTATGTTTTCATTCGATGGCGCTATAGAAATGCGGATGTGGTGTTTTGTTTCTGTAGATTGTAAGATATTTATTTAGCCAATGATCACCTTTTAATAGTCGCCTCAAATTGTTTGATGGTTTTCGCAACAACAGCTGTTATAAAGTCGAACGCAGATGTTGGTACGTACCAAATAAATAATTTATTTCATTATGACTTTTGTATCATTCCTCTTTCCTGACAACAATTTTTTCATCTAGGTAGGTAGTGTAATTTTTCACACAGAGTATGCACCTATGCCTACCTAAGATATCTAACAACGATTGACGAAAATAATGTCTTATTTAAGTGCCCATGTACCAGTACCACAATTTAGATTGTTTACCTTGTTTGTGTTGTTGTTGTGGCACCTAAGTGGGCAATAAAATAAAATGTGGATAAGATAGAAAATATTTTCAAACAAATTTAAAAGAGATTGTTGAAGGCAGATGCATAATGGTATTTAGGAGCCAAGAGGCACTTCTTACGGCCCGTAAGAAGTGCCTCTTGGCTCCTCCCGTAAGTTACGGGAGGCCTATCTAGGTCCAGCAGTAGACGACTGATATAGGCTGGTTTTATTGTTGTTGAGGGCAGATAGGTAATTATAAAATCACAAGGAAGCTTTATTAATTAACATGATAACTTTAATTATAATGATAGGTACCAAGCAATATGTGTATACGGTCTACCTATATAAAACAAAGTCCTGTTAGTTACACCCATTTTTAAAACTCAACAACGGCTGGCCCGATTTTGATCTTCGATTTGTTGGATTTGTCTCCGTTCCGAATAGCAGAATAACCTATAGTTAAAAGTATGAAAAATAATAAAAATATGAAACAAAAAACAAAATCATTTTCTCTTACTTTTTCGTTACTAGCGCCATCTCTGATTCTAAGGCGGAACGAAGGTTGCCGAGCCAGCTACTATAAAAATCAATCAACTTAGGGTCAGCTCACACCGAGACGCGTCGCGCGTCGGTCGCCTATAAGCTGACCCAGTATTACTGGTACTTAAGTTTACGAATGATAGGATAAAGCGTAGAGCAAAATTATCTGATGACATGAAACTAGTAAACCCAATATGTAATAAAATGACGAAACCATCATAAGGTTGATCCATCCATGGAGCTTGTGAGCGTACGTAGGTACCCTCTTTATCACGTCCGAGGTTGATGTTAAGCCATTCGCATCTCGGATTTTCCGATAGACAGCAGCAAGTTAGGTATCAGTTAATATGGAATTTACTTCAGCTAGTCCTTAAAATGCATAGGTCACTGTTCTAAGACGCAGAACATGACAGCATTAGTAGTCAGCCAGAGACGCCCGGAGTTACTACAGGCATGGACTAACTAGTATTAGTTAGTCCATGCTACAGCTAAAACTACATTTTCTATGAGGCAACATGAATGGCAATCCTCAAATTTATAAAATACTAAATTCTCGTTGAAATATTTTAACTGTAAAAAATCTTTGACTGAATGACTGATGACGAAAAACTGATGATGTAGAAAATATTGTGGCTCTAATATTAGTAACAACTCATGTTTTATATTAATTCGTAGTTGCCTTAATCTAGAAACCCAGGCTCTTTACAGCCTGCCTGCTGTTACTGGAAGATGACAACCTAGGATGCACATTTTACACGAATACCTGTAGGTACGAGTTTTTAAATGTTTATTTTGTTTAAAACCATTGCTTAATGTTTTTTTTTTACTATAAAAACTATCGTAGTTTGACGAATTCATTATGGATGTAAGCGGGTTAACTACGAACCTTATTTGTGTTGGAAGAACACCCGTTCGTCCAACACAAATAAGGTTCATTGCTTAATGATTATTATTATTAATTTAAAACCTCTATGTCTGTTCTCCTTATTGGGGTTATAGGGTTATTTTTATTATTTTAAGTCTTAGTAGGTACAGTGCGCGTCACAATTAAGTATCCCCCTATCTCAATGTATGTGGGTTCAAATCCTGTCAGCGATCGTTGGAGATTGGGTGATCAAAACTACATGTTTATTTATAATGTTCCATTTTCTTTTCATATTTTTGACGTTTCTAACAAAAATTGAATGTTCTGTATCATTAAAATGTAATTTTTGTATAAATTGTTTCATTTTAATTTGGTAACCTTACTTAAAATTCGATGAATTCTCTAAGTATCAACTTGGCCTTGCGGTAGTAACCGGCAAATTAAAACAAGACAAGAGAGTGACAGGGTTCGAATCTCGTGAGCGGTGTTTGGTTTTTTTATCAATTGTTATCTTTTTTTCTTTGCAATATGTAAGATTTTTAATTGATATTATTCTTTATGGGCTTAATTGCAAGTTAGTGGAAAAAAAACAAAAATTACAAAATATAATATTCTATAAATGTCTACAATATTATACAATAACTACTACGTATAAATCTATGATATTACAACGAAATAATTGTTTTGATAAACCATTATAACAAATAATATCTGTAAACAGTGAAAGGTTTTTTATAATAGATTGTGATAATTTATTCAAAAATAAGTCGTTTACAACGAAAGAACATTGGTAACAATATTTCGATCTCTCGCAAAATATGCACAAAGCAAACCACACGAAATAATACGAGTGACAATTACTTTGTTCGCTACAAACGACAAAGTCAAACCCTACCCGCATCCATAAAAAAAAAATGTAAGACTTGGCATTAAAAATGGGGACTAATTAGACCGATAGACAAAATTGGATACATTGTTCCATCAGCTAAATAGCTCAGTTGATCTAATGCCGGGAATTCGAGTCTCCATATAAAAGGTGGGTGGTTCGATCCTTAGCGGCTTGATAAGTTTTTGCTTTGAAAATTAGTCACAAGCGAATAGAAGTTAGAAAATATTTTGTAGACAAGGGGGATACTTAATTCTGACGCGCACTGTACCTTTAGCTCGTAGATCGAGTATGCCTCCTCTAAGCTTTAGCTTAGGCTTAGAGGTGGGTTAGAGTATGTGTCATACTGTAAGGCCAGAACCCTTCTCACGCAAGGTCTTTATGTCAAAGTCACTGTCTAATTGAGATAAGATGTCATTATCAGTAGTTACGTCAAAAACGTCGAATTGGATTTTGCTGCTTGCTGCTACTTTTTTCTCAATTTTCAGACTGAAATTCTACTTTTCTTCCTTTAGATTCTACTCTTTGCTATCAAGTTTCATGGCAGAATTAAGTATAATTACCGTGCTAAATGAAACAAGATAACGTTAGTGAAAGCATAAAGTAAAATAGTGATTCAAAAATGTCCAGCGATTCGACGGAACAGCTGAAAGGTGTGTTATTTTGTGCAATTCTTTTGTAATTTGGGGTCTCCGCGAGGCCGATGGAGTTGAGCATAGTTTCTGTTTCAAGTGGACGGCGTGGGAGAAAGCGACAAGCCACCGGAAGGGTTGCGGCAGGACTTGGAAGCAGAGTTTAATGTGCAGCGAGCCAAAATGAAAGAACTGTTTTTGCAGAAAGAAGGTTTGTTTTAGCTTCCGGAGCTGGCAGCAGGGCCTGGTTGCGTGCTAGACTAGCTTGCATGTGTGCAACTAATTTACTCGTATTCTTTGTTGGAGTGGTTGGTACTGTTTGTTTTGTATTTCTACATAGTGTTTACATACATCATTTGACCCCTAATCAAAATACCTTATTGGAAAATAGAAACTGGTGTTGGTTTGAACTCAATAGGCTTCAGTTGTGTCAGCTAAACTTCAAGTGTCAAGTATTTATTGCATACATGTTGTTTCATAGATCTTACAAATAGGTTAGAGCTGAACATAAACTCTGTAGGGTCACTACAATTTTAAAGGTAAGCCTTCTAGGTGGCCACTAATTTAATACACACAGCTACATACATAACTGCCTTAAAATTTAAAAGCTAGATTTGAATTGAAACATAATTATTAAAACTCCTGATGTTTTGGATGCTGATCTAATGCTTATACTGGTATGATGGCAGACTAATCAGTAACTTCAAGGTGATTTGGGTTTGTTCCTGTTGTAAACAATCACTTGTGTTAATCTCATCATGTTCTCACTCATATTATTTAGGTAGTGAAAGCTCGGGAAATTTATTTGTTGTCATACGTCGTTTCATGATTTTACTGTCATATATTAGATTGTATTTCTTATTTTCATGTTTATAGAAGCTAGCATTAGTATCTGATCATGGAACTGGTTATACTTTATTAAGCTCACTATTTCCATACAGGTACAATTGAACATAACGATTCTTAAAACAAAACCATCAAAGTCTGGAGAATATGAACTTCTTCACTGCTGGGTAACAGCGGTAACCTGCAAGGGCATGCTGCTGCACTATATTACTTTGTTCAACATGTCATCACTCGTAGTGTTAAAGAACTCAATCAAGACTATAAGCTTGGGGCTAGATAATGCTGTGTGAATTGTCCAGCATTATTTATTATTATTATTATTTAAGACACATTAACATATGTATAACACCACTGTATATCAACTCACAATAAAAATAAAGAATATTTAATTGGCGGCAAGTAATCCATCTTTCTTCATTTCTTTACTAACCCATTTCTGGCATGGTTCCAGTGGACATGCGAAAACTGCAAAATGACAATGAACAGCTGGAGTCGGAGGTGACCGGCTTGCGAGCACAGCTGCAGCAGCTACAGACCCTCAGCCAGAACCAGAAGTCGGAGATACAGAGCTTGCAGATGCTAGTTAGTGGTATGAAATCTAGAACTTTATGCATTTTTGTATTTATACTAATTTATTGCACAAGAGACTACTGGCCGCGCCTCTCGCACGCGTTTTTGCAGCTTGAAAATACAAATCAATAGAAATTTTGAATATATGTATTGTCGTATTATTATATATAAATATAAATCTTTTCGAAAATTCAGCCTCATCCATTCAGTACTTTTGTCATAGAGGTAAAAAAAAAAAATTATAACATTGTTTAAACCAGCATTGTGAAACGATCAATGAAAAAAAAACTCAAACTTGCATTTGAATGATTAGAGTGTTTTCCACTTTTAATATAGTAAAGATCATGATGCATTTAGCTCTGCCATACAGGGGGGCAATGCAGCCAGCGTCATGGGGATGCTTCCCACTGGTATTGATGTGGTTTAGTTGAGCTACCTCCATATTGTTTACAACACTACTAACTCAATTATGTCAATTGTAAATAATATTTCAATTTTTTTTCTATTATTTGATTGTAATTTAAAGACTCAACATAACTATGTTGATATTTAAAATATTTAGTGTTTTATTTCTTTTTAAAGTAGTTACTTTACAATCATACAATCAAATGATATTTAAAATATTTAGTGTTTTATTTCTTTTTAAAGTAACTACTTTAAAAAGAAATAAAACACTAAATATTTTAAATATGTATCCTTTATAGTTTGCTGAATCGTTTGACACTCTATTCTGCACTTTCGTTAGCAATGCCGAAATCAATGATCAGTTAGCAATGTCGAATGTGCGAAAGCCTGCAGGATGCGGCAAGCTGAAGACAAGGCGCTTTGGCGCTCGTTAGGGGAGGCCTATGTCCATCTGTGGACTAATATAGGCTGATGATGATGATGATGTTAGCAATGAGCACCGTGGTTTCCTGTTATTTTTTACCGACTTTAGGAGGAGGTTCTATGTTCGACTATGTATTTTTTATGTCTGTTCCATAGAATGATCCCGAAATGGTCCCATAAAAAATATCACCAAGATTCTAATGATTCGTTCCTTGTTGTATAAAGGAAGATTCTAATGATTCGTTCCTTGTTGTATAAAGGAAGATTCTAATAATTCGTTCCTTGTTGTATAAAGGAAGATTCTAATGATTCGTTCCTTGTTGTATAAAGGAAGATTCTAATGATTCGTTCCTTGTTGTATAAAGGAAGATTCTAATAATTCGTTCCTTGTTGTATAAAGGAAGATTCTAATGATTCGTTCCTTGTTGTATAAAGGAAGATTCTAATGATTCGTTCCTTGTTGTATAAAGGAAGATTCTAATAATTCGTTCCTTGTTGTATAAAAGAAGATTCTAATGATTCGTTCCTTGTTGTATAAAGGAAGATTCTAATGATTCGTTCCTTGTTGTATAAAGGTTGATTCAGTGGTGGTCTCATAAAAGTTTGATCTTCGAGGTGTTTATAATGTGCGCCGTAAAACGTATCTAAAATATCATCATAGTCTTGATAATTTTCACAATCACTGGTAACAAATGGTTCCCATGGCAAAGAGTGCAATAAAACGGAATTCAACTCGAATTTAAACTAGATGTCACCCCCTTGAAAAATCTGATCGCGCTATCGAAGGGTTAGAACTACTTCCGAACACATTTCCATTACTCAGAAATTTGAAGTCGGTTTAGTTATATTGAAACACTCCAAATTCTTTGTTACTATACTCAATCCCTGTTGTTAGTTATCAAAAGTTTATCATCAGTACCTATGTTTAATTAATTAGAATGATTTTGGATAAAATTGATAGGATTTTTCCTGTTAGCTCCATACTGTGTAAAGTACCTATGCTGTTAGTGTACACGCACACGTCATGTTGTCTTCTATTTTCTGTTTTAATAAAGGTCTTCCTGAAGGTACTAGAACAATAGTAGGTAGAATGTGTACATAGATTTTAGGATTTTATGAGTCAACTTTTTAGTAATATGTGTTTGGAAAGTTCAGAGCAAAACTGTAAATCTGTTATAATAATCTGGGATTGTGGCTCGTGAAGGACCAGGGGGAGGCCTCTGACCACCTGTGGCTCATGTCAGGTTAATTATTATTGTAACTTTGTAAGTCCTTAAAATAAACCAGCAGTGTTTTCATCACCCAGAGACTGTCGAGGCGTCGTCATCAGGGTCTGAAGAAGCGCGGCGGCTCCGAGCGAGGAACATAGATCTGGAGACGCAGCTGGGTCACCTGAGGCATCAACAACAACAGCAGGTTTGTTCTACCAGAAATAATACTGCCTTAAAGGTAGTACTTAACTGTATTTTTTCTGTAAAATACAAGCAGCACTTTCCGACCAGAATGAGTGCAACCATTTACAACTTGTGTATACAGCTTCGGATAAAGCAATACGTTTAACTTTTACTGATACGGACTTTATTTATGGAAACTTTATGCTATTTTGGTGTACACTATGTCAGTGATCAATAAATAAAATAACAGCTTTCAGAGCCATGCGTGACACACATGTTATATTATATTGTTTAAGACTAGGTGGGCAGCGTCATGCTCGCATCACTAAGGGGTACACGGGCTGCACGGGCAGTTAATGCGTTAATAAAAACGATACATCACACATCGGTCCGTGCATATTAACGACCGAAGAAGCAGAAGCAGAAAAAAGTGTTTTTTTTTTACAAAATGTTTGTATTCTACTGCTTACTTATGTAGGAACCTGATGGGGTAAATGTTCTACTTTAAAACAATCAGGTGATAACCATATCCCTCAAATGTTCAGATAAGGGGACACGCACTTTTCATTCGCAACGTGTAAACTTCTTTTCTTATCAACTGTTTTCGAAGTACCTATCAGTAAAGCTGGGGTCACACGGTTCGCGGAACTAATATATTGTTTGGTCTTCATTTTGGCTGATAGATTCAGCCGACATAAGCGGCTTGTTGCGAGCTTCTCCGACATAAAAGTGACTTGAACAAGTCCTTCAACGAAATTCATTTGAAAATTGGCAACAGGTTGTACTTAGAATATCTGGTCATTCTAAGTACAACCTGTTGCCAATTTTCATTAAGATTCATTCAGCCGTGATAATGGAACACAGGCGTAACTACTCAGTTACTTTTTGGTTCGATAATTCAACGCTTAAATTTACTTAAATCGTTTGTTCTATTCTATGTGTTATTCGTCAAAAGATAATCATACGAAATTCATATTTTTTTTTACTTTTTTGGCAGAGTTTTAGCATACGCAACGCAATGCACGTCACAATTTATCGTAAAACTACTACCTAGCCCCCAAGTCTACAGCATACTGTTTGTCTGGTTGCAGGTGCAATAAGATAATGTACATTTAATAAAAAAATGAAAAAACAAGTTATTCACGCTTTTCGTTTGTGCAAGTGTAAATAAGTAGGTATTACCTAGGAGTACCTACACCAAACCTAAACGCATGTGGCTTATCGCTAAGGCAACATTTACATAAACATTTTCCTGCTGCATGTGTGTTCTGTTCAATACCGTACGTGTTTCGCGAGAAACAATCACATTCGCCGATATTTCGATCTATTTTTAGTGACGAAGTAGACCAGGCTTTTTATATACCCCAAACAATAGTGCTTACCTACTCCTGATGTGAATATATTCCTCAAAGTGGATCCAAACAATAGTACTCTGTTATACCTAATTTAAACTATAAATAAATACGGTGTGCATGAAGTCATTGCATCGTCGAAGAGACATGCAAGATGATGCTGCGCTATCGACAGTTTCCTTCGTTACCAACAACGTATTGTTAAAATACCATTAGAAGGTCCATTGTGTTCATATAATTTTATATACTACATGTTAGACCGCTGATACCTATTGTATATCTGTGCTGTAAGGGCGGCGCATTCGCACAGCGGATCCGTTTAAGGTGGTTCATCGCGGGTTGACGCGAGATTCATTTTTTTGTGGTTTTTTATTTGTGCGTTCTACAAGCAATAATACTAGTGAAAAAGAAATTTGCCACAAATCGTAAACAATTTTCTATGAACTTATAACAAACCCAACTCCGACTCGGGGTCATTTGAGAAAATGTAGATTTTTAGCACAACATTTAGTTTTTTCCCAAATGGTCCTCTGTCTCAATCTCGTGCCAACCCGCGCCGAACAAGCTTCTGGACACAGTCGTTTACTCGATCCAGAATACTTTCGGGTGTGTACACTCGCTCCTACAACACTACATACGCCATGAAGGATCCTGAGTGAATGCGCCCTTACCACCTATATGTACGTTTTTATCGGGTCCTGTAGTGGTAAATTTTCTAGGTTCAATCATCTTAAGTAACAGTGTAGGTATATGTCAGTGAGGTCTGGTTTGAGAAACGTGTGCAAGTTTGGTCTGGACAGATACCTTATGAACATGAACAAAGGTAACTAAAGTGATGGTGGACAAGTACACAAGTGAAATGCGTTTGATGTGGCAGGAGGTGTCCCTCGCGCCCTCGACGCTGGTGCGGAACCTGGCCAGGAAACTGACTGCCGACTGCGACGACCAGCCGAAGACGAGGGTAAGAACTCTAATTATAACTAGCCCCTTTCCGGTGTCGACTGCGATTAAATGCGAAACGCAGGAGGGAAGACCACGCACTCGATGGATTGACGATATTGTAGCCGTTGCAGGGAGCCTGATGGATGGAGGCGGCTCAGGGTCGCCATTTGTGGCGTTGGAAATGCTTCTCAGCTTTGGACGAATGTGGGCTGAAGTGATGGTGTTGAGTTTTAGCCCGCGGCTTCCTCCACGTTGTATAATGGATAAAATATAAGCTATATCTCAGGGATAAGGGAGCTGAGTGTTAATGAAACAATTATGAATATAGTGCAGCAGTTCCGGAGATCACCTTCTACATCCAAATTCAGAGATAACTTACTTATCTTTTTTTAATTGAACTTCGATATTTGCTAAAAATGCCTAAATAATGCAAAAATCTAAGCCCTATTTTTTTCTAACTATGTAACTGGCATGACGCAGGGACCCGTAGTGGACGTAGCCTGCCTGGGATACTAAACCTCACTTTCTTACCTCGCCTGTACAAAATAATGGGGTCTCTATTTCAGATAGAAGATAACGAGCTGCTCAAATCCATAATCGAGCCGCTGGAGCAGGAGATATCAGTGGTGAAGAACAAACTGAGAGATACAGACTCGCAGCTACAGGAGGCATTAGTAAGTCCCATCTACAACCTGTCTACTAAATATAGCTTTTGCTAGCGGCTTCACGCCGTCTTCAGCTCGTTAGAATATACCTATGATATTCCAGGTCCAAAACTTCATGCGTACAAAATTTCATCCTGTACCGTGCAGTAGTTTTGATGTCTCGGGACAAACATGACTACACATCTCACATCTTCTCAAACTATCATTTAATATTAATCACATATTCCAGCTTATTGAGCACTTCAGCCCGCGTTGTTAATGTGTTGTGTTTGTTCTTATTGAGCACTTCAGCCCGTGTTGTTAATGTGTTGTGTTTGTTCTTATTGAGCACTTCAGCCCGCGTTGTTAATGTGTTGTGTTTGTTCTTATTGAGCACTTCAGCCCGCGTTGTTAATGTGTTGTGTTTGTTCTTATTGAGCACTTCAGCCCGCGTTGTTAATGTGTTGTGTTTGTTCTTATTGAGCACTTCAGCCCGCGTTGTTAATGTGTTGTGTTTGTTCTTATTGAGCACTTCAGCCCGCGTTGTTAATGTGTTGTGTTTGTTCTTATTGAGCACTTCAGCCCGCGTTGTTAATGTGTTGTGTTTGTTCTTATTGAGCACTTCAGCCCGCGTTGTTAATGTGTTGTGTTTGTTCTTTTCCAGAAAGCCAAAGCGGCGGCTGCTGCGCCGGTGGTAGCGAGTGGAGACACTAAAAATGAAAATGGTAATTTCTCCTTTACTTTTTGCTGAAGTTGGGCCTGATTTTTATGTTATAATAATTTTAAAAATCTTTTTAAAGAAAACGAAAGTTTTGCCTGTGTAATAGGCTATTTGACTACATTATTGAAAAAATGTGATGTTCACAACAGAAATACAAGAAACAAGAACAAGCTACACATTCCATCATATAGATTACGAAAGGTAGGCAAATCAGCTATGGGAAATTGCGTACGCTTCTATAACAAGCTTCCATCTGAAGCAACTGAGCTTCCTATTCGTAAATTTAAACAGTACATAAAACGAAATCTTATCAAGAAAGCCTTTTACTCCATAGATGATTATAATAATATGATGTTAATGCTTGGCCAAATGTCGCTCAGTTCCGCACCGACAATAGTATTTAAGGAGAACAATCTTAAGCTTAGATAGTTTTATATAAATATTGACCTGTATCTAAATCACATTATATTTAGACTTAGATAGGCGAATAACATTGTATTACGTTTTAAGCATTATACAAACTTACTAGTGGTTTATTTTTCGCTTCTTCCACTAGTGGACAAAAAATTGAAGCGAACAATATCAATGACATTTTGTTTCTTATTTGATAATAATTACTATTTATAAAACTGTTTATGTATAAAATTTGACTTGTCTAAGTGCTTATTTTGTAAGCTTAAAGAAATAAAGTTTTTGAGTTTTGAATTAAAAATAAGTTCCAAATTCTTTTTTATATATGATCACGTGACCGAAAACGTTCTGCGTTTGGTTGGATTGCTGGTGACGTCACACTATCACAGATTACAGTTTCAATGAGTTCTTCTTGTTAGGTGTGGTGTGGCGTGTGACATCATAGCTCAGAGCACGGAGATTATCCTTCTGGCGCGCCATTATTTTTTTCCAACTTTAAAATTGTTTTATAACTAATACAACTGGCCTTGAAGAAATATTAATTTGCATTATTTTATTATTTACAATTAATTCCCCGTAGTAGTCAAATAGCCTATTATGGATGGTAAAGACGAACAATTACCGAAAGTATAGAAAGATGGCACGATCGATTTGTCGAGCGTGTCATGTCGCGATCTTCCAGTTACCGGGAACTGAGTCGTGTGTCGTGAAGGGTATGATGCGAGATGGCTATGTCCCCAGATACCGGTCGCGGCTGCGCGATGTGCGTCAACTACGAGAAGCAGCTGGTCTCCGAGCAGGCGGCGGCGCGCGCGGCGCGGGACGCCGCCGCACATCTCGACCTGGCACTCAAGAAGGTAACACGGAAGGATTATCTTCATCTACTGTTGTTCAAAGCCAAGCCATGGCATCAGGCTGAGTCTTCTTACAATTTGCTGATTCTGATTCTATAACATTTGTGTCCATAATCTTGTAAGAAAGCGCTTACTTTTTTTTCAATCAATGGTGGGGATTACCCTAATTCAAAAGATCTGGTTTTAGGTAGACTTCTTTTAAATATTATTATAACGATTCAAGTCAATTCCAGACTCGACGTTTTTGAAGATTTACAACATATTTTAAGTCTCTAAGCAGATTTTAAGATGTTATGTGCAAAAGTCAAGAATCACGCTTATATGACTTTTAGACCTACATTAGAAATCGGCTACCATTCCTAATTTTAATAAGAGACTGTCCCGTCCCATTCCAGGCCACAGATGAACTAGAAGGCGTGCGTTCCCTGCACGACGAGACGGTCCGCACGTGGCAGACGGAGCGCGCTGCGCAGGCTATCCTCATACAGGAGCTGCGCGATGCTGTGCGCAGTGCCGACGCGGCGCTTAATGAGCGTACGGCTGCCGCCACGCAAGCGGAGCAGCGCGCGCTGCATAGTGTCACCGAGCTCACGGTGGACAGGGAGATGCTGCAGAGGAAACTAGACACGTGAGTGATTCACTCTCTTGCCTGAAGTGGCCGCCGGGTGGATTGCAGCGGCCTGCGACGGACTGCTGGCTGAAACTGAACGTGCCAAGCTGAAGACTTTGGCTTTTGGGTCTGATTATGGAGGTGTATGTCCAGTTGTGGACCACCGTGATTTGACATGGATAGGATGTGATGATGTTGAACTTGCTAATACGCGTCATTGCAACTATGTGGGAACAATTAAAGAAAAAGGCCAATTTATTTGAGTAGTTTTCACTTGAATTGCTATACTTGTTCCAGGTTAGAACGAGATAACGCTATGCTAATCGGTCAATATCTAAAGAAGGCAGAAGAAATGCAGAACGAAATCATAGACTTACCTGATAATGTTGATGTAAGTAAAGAATGTACAACTAAACCGGAAACCAACAGAACAGAACTCAGGTGGGTTACTTACTCGATAGTATCGAGCAAAACGTTCCATTTTGTACGGGATTAGCGCAGTTCCATGTCCGCACGGGCCGCTGCACCAAATCCCATACACAAATGGAACGTCGCGATGCTATTCAGAAACCAGGGCTCTGTTGGCGATTCGATATTAGCCCTATTAAACCATATATTGGATGCCTGGGAGAAAGCAAAAAACGCTATTGGTATATTTTGTGACCTTTCTAAGGCTTTTGATTGTGTAAATCATGATACACTAATTAGAAAATTGAAACACTATGGAATTGGCAACAAGGCACTGGACCTTATGCAATCTTATTTATCTGATACAGTCCAAAAAGTAGATAAAAAAAGATAAAAAAAAAGGTGGTAAAGAAAGATATAGGGGCTCAAAAATTTAATTATGCGTCCCACAAGGATCAATATTAGGACCCTTTTTATTTTTAGTATATGTAAATGATCTCCCTTTTTTAGCAAAACATCTCTGTGATATAGTCTTATTTGCTGATGATACTTCATTAATTTTTAAAGTTGACAGAAATAAATATAATTATGACGATGTAAATAATTCGCTTTCACAAATACTAGATTGGTTCACCGCCAATAACCTCTTACTCAATGCTAAAAAAACCAAGTGCATAAAATTCATGTTCACTAAGATAATGCTTAAGGATGAGATTGTTGACCTTGTAGACTCAACTGTTTTCCTTGGGTTACATATTGATTCCTCTCTTCAATGGAGCCCGCAAATTGATGCCCTTGCAGGTAGACTTAGTTCAGCAGCCTATGCTGTTCGAACAATTAGATATATTACCGATGTAGATACAGCTAGGTTAGTTTATTTCAGCTACTTCCATAGTATAATGTCTTATGGTATCTTGCTTTGGGGACGGGCAGCCGACATCCAGACTCAAATCAAATCAAATCAAATATTCTTTATTTCCATAAATACAAAAATGTACACTTAGAAAAGGTCAAATTCTTAAAATAAAACACTGACACGGAAATAAAGTGGTAGTTTTGATTTCTGTCGCTTCGGTATGTAGACTAAAGTAAAGAAGCGACTAAGAAACCTTTAGCCTGTTAGTTGTTATTTTTCGAGTTGGAGCAAAACCCTTCCCAAGCTTTTTTATCTTCTAAATAATCTGATATTTTGTAGTAAGCCTTTTTGCACAGAAAGGTTCTTTGGGATCTACTATCTTTGTTCTTCAAAAAAGGGCTGTACGCGCAATTTATAAATTAAAGCCACGCGATTCTTTGAGGGATCTATACATAGACATAAATATTTTGACAGTAATATATCTATGAAAATATCATGTATACGCACAAAAATAGAGATAGCTTTTTGAAAAAATTGTGATGTTCACAACAGAAATACAAGAAACAGGAACAAGCTACACATTCCATCATATAGATTACGAAAGGTAGGCAAATCATTTATGGGAAATTGCGTACGCTTCTATAACAAGCTTCCATCTGAAGCACTGAGCTCCCTATTCGTAAATTGAAATAGTACATAAAAATCTTATCAAGAAAGCCTTTTACTCCATAGATGATTATATTAATGATGTTAATGCTTGGCCAGATGTCGCCCAGTTCCGCGCCGACATTAGTATTATAGGAGAACAATCTTAAGCTTAGTTTTATATAAATATTGACCTGTATCTAAGTCACATTATGATTAGATAGGCGAATAACATTGTATTACATTTTAAGCATTATACACTAGTGGTTTATTTTTCGCTTCTTCCACTAGTGGACAAAAAATTGAGGCGAACAAAATCAGTAACATTTTGTTTCTTATGTATGTATGATAATAGTTACTATTTATAAAACTGTTTATGTATAAAATTTAACTTGTCTTAGTGCTTATTTTGTAAGCCTAAAGAAATAAAGTTATTGTTTTTTTTTGATAGGTAATTCATATTTTGCAAGAAAATTTATGTCAATAATCCTTGATATTTCTCAGGAACTTCAAGAGTTAACACTTAGATTACGGGAACAGCTGATCTTCTGTCAAATTGGTCGAGAGGAGGCGGACGAGGGCGAGAGAGAGCTCAGAAACCAGGTAACATACATCATAGCCTTTAGTTTAACCACCTGTAAAGATGTTAAAGACAGAAAATTAAAATTGTGCAATATGTACCTTACAGCTATTAGAACAAGGTGCCTTATTCCATCAGCAAGAAGCTGAGCTAAGCTCGGCGCGGGCGGAAAACAAAGCAAACAGGTAAACTCCATTGTCTCGTAACTCCCTTCACTGACTGACCTTTGAGTTGTAATCAAGGGCTGCCCTCCCAGCACAAAGGGGTTGTAAGTATACTGTTTTCATCTGTCCTTGTCTGAGACAAAGACTACTGGAGACACTCAGCATCGCAGCTCTCAACATACAAAATTACAAACATGAACGATAAACAGATTTAAAATCAATCAAAGATACAATAAACTCAAGGTCAAATTTTTAAGTTAATTATTATAAAATATGAAGTTAAGTGTTGGTTGATTTTCTTCACTTAAATTTCTTGTCCACTTGTGAAAGAAGAAATTTAGTTTCATCTGTTTGAAAGGTGATTTCATCGTTTGGTCTTTTCTTAGCTGTATTTTGAAGAAAGGGGTGCACCCTTTTTCATAACGGTGATTCGTCAGCTGTGCACTTGATTCCAAGTAAACTTGACGATTAGTTGTAAAATGATGTGGTTTTGTTACAGAGAGGAACTTGACCGGATGCAGACGGAGCACGACCAGATGAAGGAGCTCGGAGACAAGCTGCGACATTCCAACGACATGATCGAGAGCTTGCTCAATGATAAGGTCAGTTAGTAAACGGTATTGAGTTTTACGTAGAACAGTTGTTAGAGTGCATTTTTGAAGTGCCCGTGAGAAAATGGAATCAGGAAAAACTGTACGAGTATAAACTACATAGGTAGGGTAGGCCGCACGCGCTAATTCCAAGTAAAAGGTCGAAGTTCATCATCTCATCACCACATCACGACAGTTTGATCCAAAAACACTTGAGGCCCTCAATCCTTGTTTGTTCCAGAAACGTCTTCAGAGCGAGGTGATGGAACTCCGGCAACGGGTATCGGTTCTGCAGCAGGAGCTGGACAACAGTGAGAAGGTGCAGCAAGACTTCGTGCGGCTGTCGCAGTCGCTACAGGTACGCACCACTCTATCAGACACGTTTCACGTGAGGGTAAGGTAAAACATGCCGCCAAGCATGCAATCTGTCTGAAGAAGGAGTCGTCTCAATCAAACATCCATGGAATTCGTAGCACGGCTTTGCTGGCGTTCTTCCTGGATAAAATAGGCCAATAAGTTATTTTTCAAAGTGATTACATACTTCGAACCTTGCAGTAATCTCGGCGTTATTCTTGTAAAAACTTACATCTGTCTGTACCAAGTTCCCTCTTATAATTTATGTTTGTACTAACTTTATTGTGAAAATCTTCCAGTTAGAATGGACTTGTCTCTGAAAGCATTCAGTTGTCTTTACTGCTGAGTTTATTGTCGCCAGGTGCAGTTACAACGTATCCGCGAGGCGGACACCGAGGTGCGGTGGCAGAACGACGATGACGTCACGCAGTGCCCCTCCTGCCACGTCCCACTGCCCAACAACAAGAAGAAGGTACGGCATTCCAAGGTTGCCTGGAAGAGATCTCCCGTCTCTCGCGTCATTGCATGGTGCGGAAGCAGATGGAACCATACCGCACTATCAGATAAACCTTTAAAAAATATCGATTAATCAAATCGTGCGAAAGATGCTTGGTAGAATCGATCATTGTGACCATCTTCGGAGGAGACCTTCGTCCAGCAGTGGAGGTCCTTTAGCTGAGATGAAAAAGATTAATAGTTTTGTTTGGATGTGTTACAGCAGATTTTTGCAAAGTACTTATAGTGTTAAGTTGTACATTCTCGTGTTGCAGGTACATTGCCGTCACTGCGGTCGCATATTCTGCGGCGGCTGCGTGTCTCACTCGGTGGCGAGCGGGCCGCGCGGCGCCCCCGCGCGCGTCTGCGCCGTGTGCCGGACGCTGCTGCAGCCTGACACCGCGCCTTACTTCTCCACCGCGCCGCCGCACTCGCCGGACTAACTCTCTAGCTCGGACACTCGACTCCATACAAACACCGGCCTTGTCAGCCAAAGACGTTGTACTCGACGCGCGCGTCATCCCTTTCGTCCGTGAATTCAATTTGTACTGGATATCGTTAGCGGGATGAAGAAGCTTCCTTCCTCGCCCGGTACTGACGGAGGGTGAAGAGAGGCCATGTGATATTCTCTGCGTGTGGCTACAGTCATATGTGAAGTCTCAGTGCAAAAACCGAAGAATGAAGAAAAGTGAATAGTACGGTTAAATAACTGACAAAACTCACATCGCATCGTCATACGGCGTGAATAAGTCATTGAAGTTGAAGGAGTATAGATACGCATTCGATGTGGACATGGCGTCATTTTTCTCTGCGAGAACAATCCCTGTACTTGGCCTATTGCCTTGGCCTGTAGCGTCGAGTTTCCGGAGACCTACTTTCGATTCGTCCTGGGCGGTTTCACCTGTATACGCCATCTTGAGCCCGATCTACTACTCTACGTGTGTACTGGCCATATACACAAATCTTTATCATGTACAATCTACTGGTGCGATTAATAACCCCCGTCTAAAGGGTAATGTAACGAGTTTAAGCTATTTAGGACATAGCACATACAGCCAGCACCGCTACCGCACACCACAAAATAAGCATTCAATTATGGGCAAACTCGTACTCTTTAGATACAATTTACCGTGACAAAATGGCTTACCGTAGGCTTCAAGCGACTGGCCCCCAGGCTGTCTGCTGATGCCGTCAATATAAATTGCATCAAAAAATTAACGAAATAAGGCTCATATTTGAATGCACGTTACTGTGCTGTGCAGTGTGGCTGATCTGCGACAGCCTAAAGACTCGATTCACACCGGAATGGCAGCTACGCGGCAAGTATTTTCGGTTTAAAAAATGCCAAGTAATTTTATTCTTTATCTCCATACATAGACCAGTATCGCTCAAAAAGCTCGAAAATATCGCCGGCCGCTGCCACCTCGGTGCGAGTTGAGCCTTAGTGCCTGTGACCTCGTATTTGACTTGTTTGTCAACGATACAGGTCACCACAACTACGACACTACTACGGCTGATAGAGGAATCCATTTATTTTTCACCAGTTTGAAAATGTATAGAATCGCTAGATATGAACTACTGTTTAACCGACTATTTCAGATTGTATTTTTCTGTTAACTCGAGAGATCTTTCTCGGTATACTAGTATTACCTGCAGCGTGTAAGTTTTAACGATAATGAATAAGAAGTTGGTGCGAGTCGTTAGGACCTGGTCGTTTTGTAATGCGCATAATTTTCTCTTTCCCGGCAGTAACAAGTAGAACAATCCTAGGTAGGTCTAGTTTGTAATATTTAATTGTTTTCTCGGAGTAAGTGCGGGCATGGGGAGGCAACTACATAATACAAGTCGCCGTTCTACGTCCGAATTACTCCGAGATTGTTGTCTAGAATAATCCTAGGCTATCCAAGTGATGAAGTGTGAACACACCTCTATAATGATATATTTTATTGTAAATAAAGAGCTCGATATGAAATGACACTATCACTAAACCCTTATATTTAATTTTACAGTAATTTTAAATTTAATCATTAATAATATAATAATCAAGTAAATTCTAATCATCATAGTTCTCGAGACTGAGGGTGATGACGTCACTGACGAGGCAATCCGCCGGCTGAAACAATATTTCAAAATGTTATTGCATACAAAAAGGATTATTCAATATTTTCTTGGCATCTCTCCCTAAAATAAAATATACCAATACAATTGAACCCATAAGAGAACCAAAGTTATCGGCATAGCACAAAGAATTGTCCAGCAATATTTATTTAATTAGCAAGTGTATTTTTAACACATCCACTGCGATCTCCAGTCCGCACGCACAGCGTTGCAGCGTGCGGCGCGGGGATTATAGCAATACTTCCTAATGATAAGAGCCGGAGCAGGTTTAGACGCTTATCAGGTGGCCTATCAGGCTGTATATGTGAGTTACCTCCGAGCAGATCCCGACGAGCGCATCGGAGCAGCCATAGAACTCCTCCTTGAGCGAGATGACGATGGTCTGCAGGCAGCCCTTCTTGGAACGGATGTAGGACGCCACCTTGCCGATGTTTGTGTTGTCCAGCGCTGCATCGATCTCGTCGAGCAGGAAGAAGGGAGCGGGCTGGTAGCTGGGGGAAATACATAGACATGAACAGTCAACTATGAAACTACTGAGGCCGAGTCCCTGATACAGCCTACCTGATGTGTCTTTACCGCGTAAGGCTGACGTATACCTGTGTATAGCGAAGAGCAGCGCCAGCGCAGCCACCGTCTTCTCCCCACCGGACAGGTTGGACATGGGCTGAAAGCGCTTGCCGGGTGCTACGCAATTGTAGTTGATGCCGTCAAGGTAGGGCTCCTCGGGGTTCTCGGGGCCGAGGAACGCTTGCGCCGACTGGTTCATTGCTAGCGCCTGGGGGGAAGCATTCGTTATCTTGCTGGTGATTAGTGATTATGCTCTATTGAAAGTAAATAGCAAAATCGCACGCAAACAGGTGCACCTTGATTTAGTGACGGATCGCTACAGCGATCACCTGTTTATCAAACAGCTCGCGGACCACTCGTTTGAAGCTTGTAGGAAGCCAATTTGTAAACTTGTAAAATAAACATAGCGAGTAAAATAAACATAAGCCCATATCTGAACGTACGTTTCTGAAGCTGATTTAGTTTTTGTTTCTGAGCAGAGCTTTACTGTCCCACCGCTGGGCAAGCGCCTCCCTTTTTCTCCGTACACTCTCACAATGCAGTGACTGGTCGCCATGGTAGATGTGCATTATGTTTGTTCACATTGATCTGGGACCGGGTCAAGCTAGGTTGGGCAGCGTTTGGGAAACTACGTCGAGTCTTCTCATCTTCCGTACCGCAATGCTTGAAAACGTCCTACCCGTCATGACCTTCGGAGCTGAGACGTTGACACTCACGGTAGGGCTTGTCCACCAGTTTTAAGTCGCCCAACGAGCTATGGAGAGAGCTATGCTCGGAGTTTCTCTGAAAGATAGGATTCGCAACGAATACATCCGACACAGAACAAAGGTTACCGGCATAGCTCAAAAGATTAGCAAGTTGAAGTGGCAGTGGGCTGGCCATATTTCGAGAAGAATCGACAACCGCTGGGGTAAACGTGTTCTTGAGTGGAGACCGCGACTCGACAAACGGTGTAGGACGCCCTCCGACCAGGTGGGATAACGATTTGCGAAAGACTGCTGGCAGATGCTGGATGCGGCAAGCTAAAGACAGAGCGCTATGGCGCTCATCAGGGGAGGTCTATGTCCAGCAGTGGACAAATATAGGCTGATGATGATGTTAATTCATCTTATCATGGGCCAGCTGAATGTAAAGAGACACAACAAAAAGTAATTAGGTAAGTGCTAAAAGTAGGTTGAATATTTGAAAAGAATACTTGAAGGTACCTTGTAAATAGCATCGATTTCGTTGGCGACGTGTTCGAAGCAGTCGATGAACTTGTCGTGACGCTCTTTCTTCACCTTACACCCCAACAGATACAAATATCAAGTTAAATCACACAAATATTATAATAATAATCATCGTTTATTTTCAGACCACTCATATCCATTATCGGGTTAATCTATACCTAAATCTTAAGCCTATGTTAGTTGAATATTATGAGAGTGTAATTATTTAACGAATACAGCAATATTATAACTACCAGTAAGATAGGAAAAAGGACTACCTTTTCAAAAGCTAGTTTAGCTTTATGCGCCCGTTTTCTCGCGACTACGAATGCTTCGTTTGTGGCGCTCACTTTTTCTCGTACTTCGTTCAGTTTCTGCATGGCCTATAACGAAAATGATTACATTTGGCAAAGTGTAAGATTATGGACGTTGTAGGCATCATTTTGTAGATAAACCCATCATTCCTATTGTTATAAATATATCAGTTTCAGACTTTACATTTGAACAATTACTAAACCAAACACCACAGCAACCACAAGTGCAATTTCCACGTGACTTGTAAACTCAACACTAGTCATGAAAGGCTCCTAACTTGACTCTTACGAAAATTACCTAGTAATGACCTAGGTATATCAATTTCAAATATTTATCTCGTTCATCATTGTTAAATGATGTTGTTAGAAGTGTGTTGAGTAGTTGAGGGTAAACAACCTACCCTCATGTTGGGCGCCTGAATCTTGTCAACAGTATTCTGCAGGGAGTTGATAGCTTTCTGCAGCTTGTCTGCTTTCTTCTTGATCTCGTCGGATTCCTCCAAGTCTTTCAGATTATCTGACAGCGCGCTGTAGTCTACGCGGATCCTGAATTACGAACAAACATTCAAACATTTCAACAATTCAAACTTGTAGGTTAAGCTCGCGGCTTTGCAAGCTAACTTAGATCGAAGAAATTAGGAAAAGAACATGAAACAAACACTTTTGCAATCTTGGGAAATGCTTTCACTGCCCATGACGCACATAAGGGTGTTCACGCAGCTGTGCGACCACCACTGAGGCACTGCTGTTAAGCCTCGTGTGCCTGTAACTGTACCAGTAACCCTTTAAACTAAAACAGCAATGCTTAGGGTCAAATAAAGCATGGTGAAGTCTAGAAGTACTTCCCGGGAATACGAGCTAGTAATGAGGAATGCTACTGTCGCATGAAGATATCACAACTTAGTAATAGGATCTTTAAAGTTTGGTAAACGTGTGTACTTTATCGATGTAGGTATAAAAAAAATACCTGGATTCCTTTCTGTATTGTTGAGTGGTGGACATGGAGGATGGGTCGGACTCGGTGTCGTGCGTGTCGTCGAGACTGCCCTCCAGCAGTGGGATTATGATGTCGTCGATCTGACGAATACAACGTAGGTTTAGATTATAGAGTACACATACACTATTTTCATCCTTGGTTTTCGTATCGTTCGGTTTATCAGTATAACACAAAAAAAGTCAAATTTTAAATTGGAGAAATCGAAAATTGAACAACCTTCTATTAGTGGCATCTTGATTGGTGTATACATAGTTATATATACTGTTAATTTTAAGAATATTGTAAACTGTTTGTGCCAACGAAAAATAAAATAAAAAATAAACCTATTGGAGATTGAATAACTTTATCTCTTAGCTTATGCACCAGCCATAGGCTCACATAGTTAAAGTTCTTACTTTATTAGGACTGAGTTTTGAGGGAAAGAGTAAACTATATTGACACTTATCAACAGTAACATGATGTACCTCCTTGAACTCATGCATTTTCCAAAGACTTTCTAATTCATATTTTTGTATTAACGCTTAAAGTATTGGTATAGAATTCAAAAGTGTGACTAAAGTTCATAATACCTTGCACTGCCTGAGTATGTTGTGCCGCTCGCTGCGCTTGCTCTCGATGCGCGCCTCCAGGTTCGCCATCTGCTTCTGCACCGACTGGATCTCCTTCTGGATCGCGCTCACGTCTTTGCGAGCCTGAGGGGTAAGAGGGGGCATGTTAGATAATGAACAGCTGACTGAGGAATGTTATAGGACTTTTTAGATAGAGATTTAGATATTTTAGATAATCAATTTTGTCACCAAAGTGAAAAGTTATAACTTATGAAAAGTTTTCCTTGGGTTACATATTGCTTCCTCTCTTCAATGGAGCCCGCAAATTGATGCCCTTGCAGGCAGACTTAGTTCAGCAGCCTATGCTGTTCGAACAATTAGATATATTACCGATGTAGATACATCTAGGTTAGTTTATTTCAGTTACTTCCATAGTATAATGTGTTATGGTATCTTACTTTGGGGACGGGCAGCCGACATCCAGACTATCTTTGTTCTTAAAAAAAAAGGGCTGTACGCGCAATTTATAAATTAAAGCCACGCGATTCTTTGAGGGATCTATACATAGACATAAATATTTTGACAGTAATATCGCAATAAATCCATGAAAATATCATGTATACGCACAAAAATAGAGATAGCTTTTTGAAAAATATGTGATGTTCACAACAGAAATACAAGAAACAAGAACAAGCTACACATTCCATCATTATAGATTACGAAAGGTAGGCAAATCATTTATGGGAAATTGCGTACACTTCTATAATAAGCTTCCATCTGAAGCAACTGAGCTCCCTATTCGTAAATTTAAACAGTACATAAAACGAAATCTTATCAAGAAAGCCTTTTACTCCATAGATGATTATATTAATGATGTTAATGCTTGGCCAGAGGTCGCCCAGTTCCGCACCCACAATAGTATTATAGGAGAACAATCTTAAGCATAGTTTTATATAAATATTGACTTGTATCTAAATCACATTATATTTAGACTTAGATAGGCGAATAACATTGTATTACATTTTAAGCATTATACACTTACTAGTGGTTTATTTTTCGCTTCTTCCACTAGTGGACAAAAAATTTAAGCGAACAAAATCAATAACATTTTGTTTCTTATTTGATAACAATTACTATTTATTAAGCTGTTTATGTATAAAATTTGACTTGTCTAAGTGCTTATTTTGTAAGCCTAAAGAAATAAAGTTATTGAATTTTGAACACACATGGCCTCCTGTTGCCCAGACTCACGCGACTGGTGCCTCGGGAGAGCAAGCACACACCCACCCACACACACTCACTGTTCTCCCGGTGCCCAAACTCTCGTGAGACTGTTGCCACGGGAGAGCAGCACCAATGCTGGACGCTATCAGATACTTACCGCTTTATTGAAGGTTCTCCATTAGTGTAAATAATTATGTTCTCTTAGGTCTTTTAGTAATTTTTCTTCATTAGGTTAGTACTATGTTAAACTTCTGTGTAACTTATCTTGCTACATTACATTATAATATACCTAGTTACTTTGAGCAATTTTAGATGTCTACCTACCTCCCTCGGAAAGAGTACACTGGTGACCTGGGCTACAGGTTTTTCAAATCAGTCTCTCACAAATCAGGTATATAAGCATACTAACGCTTTCACTGCTGAGTCTTTGTGGTGTAACCGAAGGGGCGCGCCATATGCGACATGGGCAATGAAAGAGTTAGGCACCTATGTATGCAATTACTAGCCACCAATAGCAATACCTAGTCTAAGCACCTACCAAGTAAGCTACTCGTAGATTAAGATGTGAGAGAAAATAAATATTTTTATTATTATTATACATGTTAAGGTAAGGTACACACATTCCTCGTACCTTATTGACGTCATCATCCGCGTGGTCGAGGCGCGCGCGCGCGGCGGCGCGGTCCGCCTTCAGCGCGTCGGCTCGCTTCAGCTCGGCGTCAATATCAGACCGCTGGCGCGCCTCCGCTTGACGTCCTTTCTCTAACTCGTCCTCGGCGTCTTGCACTTGACGCTCCCAGCGAGTCACGTTCTCTGAAGGAAGAAGGAATATTCAGAGAATGTAACAACCCAAATCCAAACGGACACGAGCTATAGATAAAATTTGATTGCAATTATCAACATTCACGCGTATTTATTGTATCTGATAGACTGTTTGATTTCAGTAAAGGTAAATCTACCGAGAACGCGGTTTCCGGTACTGTCTGTAAATTAATCAAAAGCTGCATTCTGTGTAAGTCTTCTGGATTTAATGAACATGGGCTTCTACAAGGAAGCGTTTCAGACCCAATACTTTTGTTCTTTTGTACATAAATGACATGCACAACCTAACCATCGCCAACATAGAAACTTAAAGCTACACAGATGATAATCCATTAAAATCGCGTCGTTACCGATTTGCTAGAAATTAAGTCTAGGAAAATGGGTAATAAAGCCATCAAAATGTGAAATAACAAGCAAATGTTACAACCCTCAGTTTCTACCGCATCAGGTTATCCTTTGGTGAATTTATAAAAAGGTCTGCATACAATTAAAATGGTTCGCAAACTCACTCTGAGTGTCCTTGGACCGCTCGAACTCCAGGTTGGAGGATATCCGATCGATCTGCGCCTCGAACTCCATCCGTTTCTTAGCTCTCTCCTGCTGCACTCTCAGTTCACGCTCCTCGTATTGACTGACAAATAACATCATCGATAATGAAGCTCATTTGAAACTTTCATAAATACTGATGCCTCTCTATCCTATCTTCATAGTACATGAGCTGGAGTCCTAACTGTTAGTGATTCCAAAATCCAGTCTGTCACTGGTTTTGCCTGCATGCAGATGACTATTACACCTTCTTATTTTAGACAATAAGCTTTAAATAGACCTTTTTTCCACCGTGAGTGTCAAAAGTCTGTTCAGTCACAGACGAGGTCAGACAACCAGACATATATGAAGGCTTATTGAGGCACCTCTGTTTACTGAGTTGCTAAATAGCTACTGTCACGCACTAAAGGTCTTACTCCGTTTATCTCACTTCAAAAAAGCAGTTTGGTAAGTCATACGAGATGTCAGTGCAGACCGCAGTCTCCCACTCAGAATTTTTATGAGTAGATCGCATAGGACTGGAATTATGATGGCGACTCACCGTATGTTGGCGACGCCAATGTCTTTACAGAACCCTCTGAAGACGACGTCCTGCACATTGTTCATGTTAATGATGGCGACTCACCGTATGTTGGCGACGCCGATGTCGTTACAGAACCCTCTGAAGACGACGTCTTCCACATTGTTCATGTTTTCCTTGACCTCCTCGATGCGCAGGTCGCGTTCGCGGATCGTTCGTTCTATCACTTCGATTTGAGGCTACAATACATAACATACTCTAAATAAATTAATTGAAAAGTATTAAGAATATTATAAATTATTATAAGAATTGAAATGTAAAGTTCAAAAGGACATTGTGAGGGCAGTAGAGGCGTACGCTCAACAGTGCGTATACCGATTGGTTAGATAGATCGAAGGTTTCAAAAAGCCAATCTCTCAAAGCCAAGAGTTTTTTTACTAACGTTTTTTTGTATTTCTATATATATATATTTTTTTTTTACTTTTTATATTTTATCAACGCCTCCGAAGAGATACTTCAAACCTGGCCGCTCAGCCACGCATGCTACCTTGCAGATGATTACAAAACAATTATCAAATAAGAGATTAATCACTGATCTTTAATAAGAGATTAATCACATCGGATCCCTACCGACACTTACACCAAACATTTCAGTTTTTCTCTCCAGCTCGGCCAACTCTGCGTCCAGCGCTTTGATTTGTTTCAACTGAAATGAGATGCATTATTTTAGCACAAAGTAAAGCAAAAACTTATACAATAATATCAGCATCGATATGACACAAAATGATATTTCGATGACCCTTCAAATCACGAATTCTTAATATCGACACATTTTAGAGGTCTATTCGAAATTATATAAGTTTAAAAATAAAACTATTTCGGCGGGACTCGAACCCGCGCCTAACTTCAGTACGTGTGTGCTTCTAACCAACTAAGCCAGGTAAGCTACGTTTTTGGGAACTTATTTAATTTCTTAGAGATTACCCTGAGTGCGAGGGCTTACGCACTATAATAACAACACCTGGAGGTAGCACTAAATGTATTCTATTTATTTATTCTATTTTTTTTCTATTTCTTTATTCTATTCTGATATAATAATTTTGATTTTATTTTTATTTCATATTTAAAATAAATGTCTAATCATAATAATGTCACTATCTATTTTGTCATTCTCATAATTCGATGGGCCGGCCGACCGACACGACCGGAGAAAAGTCAGGCACAGGGCCAACTTGTTTATTAGTATTCATCTATGGGGCCAACAGCTAAACGTGCTTTCCAAGTCACGTGGACTTTATCAAAATAAAACCGGCCAAGTGCGAGTCAGACTCGCGCACGAAGGGTTCCGTACTATTATCTATAAAAACGGCAAAAAAATCACGTTCGTTGTATTGGAGCCCCCTTAAATATTTATTTTATTTTGTTCTTTAGTATTTGTTGTTATAGCGGCAACAGAAATACATCTGCGAAAATTTCAACTGTCTAACTATCACGGTTCATGAGATACAGCCTGGTGACAGACGAGTAACGACGACAGAGAAGTCTTAGTAATAGGGTCCATTAGGGTAATTTTTACCGTTGGGTACGGAACCCTAAAAATACGTAAAGTGTACCGTGGTGTCCCTGTCGGTGATGGCGTACTTCAGCCGCGACTCGAGCCCGCGGATCTGCGAGTCGACCGTCGTTAGTTCCGACTCCTTGCGAGATTTCTTCATGGACTCGCGGAGCTCTTCTGTTAGTTTCTCCTGTTAAACAACATTACAGATCAGTATTTAGCGTTTTATTAACACTCGTTCATATATTTGAAGCTGTATACTCGCTAGATATAATCACCATTAATCTATTTATAAAACAACTGGGGGCTCATTAATGATGTTCTCATTGCTCTCTTCACGAAACATGCTTTATGTAGTTTTCCTTTGGCGAAATTAATGTTTTCAAAAGTCAAAAACTTTATTTCTATACGCTTATAAAAAAGCACTTAGAAAAGTCAAATTTTATACATAAACAGCTTTATAAATAGTAATTATCAAACAAGAAAACTAATGTTATTGATTTTGTTCGCTTCAATTTTTTGTCCACTAGTGGAAGAAGTTTTATAGAGGGAAAATGTGTAGGTTTATATTTCATTTCATTTTTTTCCCACCGTAGGTATTACATATTTTATACACTTGATGTCGTTATTTCTAGTACACAAATAAGTTACAAAAGGAAACACCATAAGGGATTTTACAATACTTGGCTGGCTAAAAGGGCCTAGGGTTTACAAAAATTACAATTAAAATATGTCAGAAAATAAAAAAAAATAAGTTTTTAGATACATGTCAAGATACGTCATAAAAGCTGCTGTATAGGGGCATTGTCATAATAAACTAAACTAAAAGAAAGCTGCTCGGCTACTCGTATAAAATACAATAAAATAAAAAATGATAAACAAAAACATGTCATATAGTCATAGAAATAAAAATATATAGTGTACATATAGTGGCCTATCAGGGCTAAAGCTTCCTTTTAATATATGTTTCTGGAAATAAACGTGAGAGAAGAATGGTAACCTTCTTAGCTTTGAGCTGCGAGAGATGTTTCTCGTCCCAGCGCTTGGCCTTCCTCGCCAGGTCCAGCGACCCGCCCGAGATGATGCCGGACTTCTGGTAGAACGTACCGTCCAGCGCTAGAGCCTGTAGGTAATATAGAAGAAATGGTTTAGAAAATCTGACCCTAACCAATAGAGTAGGTCAAGGATCAATGTGGGGTCAGTTCCTTTTCATCAATTATTATTCAATTCTAAATGAAGAACACACAAGAACAATACTGACATCGTATCTCGCATTTTTGTTTCTATCCAGGTCATAGGCAACCCTCGAGGCGTCCTCCGGCGACTCACAGACGAGTGCGTTGTTCGTGACGAAGAGCACCGCGCGGTGGATAGCCGCGGGCTCGAATCTCAGCACGTCGAAGAGAAGCTTCACGTTCTTGGGCTCGCGGATGTCGCGCAGGCGCTCGCGGAGAGGTTTCGCCTGGATGTAGTCCAGGGGGAGGAACGTTTCCGGTTCTAGCATTCTCTCTTTCAGCACCTGGAAGGTATATGAACATTTATTTATGTTACTTGAAGACCAGAACCAAGCCAGAGTTCGGTTACTCAATCGTCTCAACAAGGAGACGTTACATTTAATATATTGGTCGCGTGCGCCTGCGTGCGATGGAAGACGCAAATTTCATACAATTAATAAATAAATAAATATTGCTGGACAATTCACACAGCATTATCTAGCCCCAAGCTAAGCAGAGCTTGTGTTATGGGTACTAGATAACTGATATACATATTACAATACATTACATATATAGATATTGTTTATCATCAGTGATCGGAAATTCGGGCGCTTATTTACCTAAAGTTGATGAGTGACACAACAGGGAGCAGTTAAAACCACCTCTTTCTCGTGAATTCTTTCCCGTGAATTCCTAGGATTTCAGAATATTCTAAAATAATGATTTTTCACCGGAATCTTATTTATAGACGAAATATAAGACACTTTTATCCTGACGTGTTTTTCACTAAAGTCAAACATTTTTAATTATATATATGATTTTATGCCAAAATCCTTTTTCTAGACGAAATATAAAACACTTATTCATACGCATTTATAATTTGTTTGATAATTGCGTAAGAATAATAGAAACAAGAAGGAAAGAATTCACGAGAAAGAGGTGGTTTTAACTGCTCCATGTTGTGTCACTCACCAACTTTAGGTAAATAAGCGCCCGAATTTCCGATCACTGTTTATCATACATAGAAAACGACCAGAACACCCGGAACAAATACCTGCAGATCGTACAAATATTTGTCCCAAGGCGGGAATCGAACCCGCAACCTCCTGCGTCGCAGGCGGACCTTCGCCCACCGCGCCACAGAGGTCGTCGAATTAAGAAACCATCTGAAACCAGACCCGGTATGTATGAGCGAGAGAAGGACTGATAGATTCTTAACCAGTAAGTGACCTAATTAGATTATTTTATTAAAGCTAATTTAAAATCAACAGGTCATCACTAGTCAATTATTCATTGCATTCTAGGTGTTGGTAATCTACCAAATTAAGTATCACTATAGACTCTACTGGGCACACTAAAGATTAACAGAGTTTCATTGTCTCACCTAAAGTAATTCCCGGAAATAGAGCACCATAGACAAATAGAGTTTAACGAATATGTCTCTCTCTCTCAGTATATACCTGAATGCATCGGCGGGCAGTCTTCTCAGTGTCCACCACAATAGCCTCCATGTACTTGCCGAGCACCTTGGTGATGGCCACGTTGTACCGTTTGTGCGTCGGCTGGCACATGTTTATCATGCGGTCGTACTGGGGACAAATTATACGAAACATTTTATCTTAACATAATTGTTCTATCATAGCATTAACGACAGTTGAATCAGTTTATAATATTGTAGATGTGATGCTTCTGTGAATCCCCTTATGACCCTTTACCCCAAGGCCACGACATCCCCACCCGCGCGTGTTGCGTCTGCGTCCGCGGCGAGAATAAATCAAAGAAGTTGTTTGAGTGTGCCATAAGTCGCCGCGGTGCGACTTGCGGAGGTGAGCGAGTCGTGGCATAGCGACGTTAGTCGCAAGACGCAGGACGCGCCGTAAGACACATCGCCCGATATCGTGGCCTTGGCCTTAGACACATTCGCGGTTAGCCCGCTACATAAAAATACATACAAACATATTTTTAGGCAAAGACAGTTATAGCAGGACGTAAGTAATAGTTATTTTCCTCGGATACATGTACTCGGACTAACATGTATAGTAAGTATGAAACAAAAGCTTGGATCAATGTTTAACTTTTTGAATGGTGGCTTATCTATTTTATAGGTAGTATTTTTTATTTGTGACTTGTCACTTAATTACCAACACCACCACATTGCTTATTCACCACCTGTACCATATCTTAACAAGGTAGTGACTCACCACGCCCGGTATGTCTCTCTTGAAGCTCTCCACAATCTCCTGCTTCTTCTTGCGGCGCGCCTCCTCGTGCTTGTCGACCCGCGCGTCTCCCAACTGACTCGCCACGTCCTCTAGCGCTGCTTGTAACTCCGCCGCGCGACCACGGCATTCTCCTACATCAGCCTGTGGAAAACCAGTGTTGGGCAAACAAATCTATGATTCTTTCCTCTGTGGTAAGGATACCACCATCTCCCTTGCACTCCAGGACAAACATACGGATGGCACAGTACTGTCCATATCTTGTGGATATTCCATCTGCTCGCACTAAGGGGTTCTCCTCAACTTTATGTATTCATACCGCTAAGTAGAACATGCTGCCGCCGGCTTGTTTTCCTTCATACTGCATGCTACAACCTGGGTTTCTCAGACAAGAGTGAATAGGTGTGCTTTCGCCCATTGCGATACATCGTCGGCTACATCGTCAGCTGAGAGAGATTGAGCTCAATATAATGTCTAAATCAAGCTGATCCGGTAGTGTCGAGCTCGCCGCGAACCATATCTTACAAAAACATTCTTAGTCATTCGCTAGATTATGTTTGATTATTTCCATCATCATCATCAACTTATGCTAGTCCACAGCTGGACATAGGCCTCTCTTAATGAGCGCCATAGCCGTGTTCAGCTTGACGCTGCCAGATCTGCCTGCAGTCTTTCGCAGGTCGTCATCCCACCTGGCTGAAGGGCGTCCTACACTACGTTTATCGACTCGTGGTCTCCACTCAAGAACACGTTTACCCCAGCGGTTGCCGGTTCTTCGCGAGATACGGCCGGCCCTACTTCAGGTTGCTTATTCTTTATTTCTATCGTAGTAACGAAATTATACGTACCAGCTCAAGAGTATAATTCTGCAGGCATGCCTTTATTCAGTGGAGACTAACGAAATAGTATAGATAATAGTAGTAGTAATAGTAATAGATGGGGTAGTGACCGATACCTGTAGTTCAGCGCGCAGCCGCCTCTGTTCCTCGAGTGCTTGTTCAGAACTCTTGATGTGCTCGTTCAGCTTGTCGACACGCTTCATTGCTTCGTTCCGTTCATGACCCTGAAAACAATAGCTACGTTAATATAAAGGCACGAGCTAGCTAAGTGTTTTGTAGTGCAGCAAGTTCGAAACGCGGTGATGACATCTAGCAAATTTTGCCAAGTGAGAGCGTTTTTAATGAAGACCCGTTCAAGCCAATGAACGGGTTATCCCATTCTTTTAAAAGCTTACTTTCCTGGCTTCAAATATATAGCCAATTTTAAAGGCGTTTGAAACAGTTGATGGGTTCTTTTCTATCGCTCAACGTTGTGTGTGAGACGTGTTGGTACAAGTTACCTTCTGGCGATGCTTGTTATCGAACTCCCCCTTGCGCCGCAGCTCGTTGTCGAGCCGGTCCTGGTCCGCCTTCTGCTCGCGGTTCACAGAGTCTAACTCCTGGAGGTAGCGCGCCGCCTGGCGGGACGCTTCCATTTTCAGCTCCTCGTACTCATGGATCTGACGGTGAGAGAAGCATAATGATCAATACTTGTTTTTGAGATTGATAGATTTTTTATGATTGGTTCTGATAGCAAGGTGCAAAAGCGGAACTCTTCGTCTCTCGTCTCTTGACTACAGAAACTCGTTACACAGTGGATTGTCCCTGGTTATGCACAGTTCGAAACAAAAATATACACAAAAAAGAAATTAAAATAGCATTCAATCCAATCCTTTCCATATAATGAAAAATGAGACACATAATTCAATTTTTGGTATAGTGAATAGACTTCCTTTAACCTTAATTGTATTTAATTTGTCATAATTGTAGCTTTAATCGAGACAGATCATTTAATCTTTCGTAGTAATCCTTAAAAACATGAACCTGCGCTTCCTCCAAATGCACATCGGGCCTCCGAGTGGTGGTCCCCACCACGGACTGCTCCCACGTGGCCTTCTGCTCCTCCACCTGCCTCAGCTCCTCCTCCAGCTTGCGGATGTCGGCCTGGTGCGCCTCGTTCGCCTTCTGAGCCTGCTCTAATGTCTTTAGTGCGCTCTCGAGCTTCTTCTGCATGTGGGTGACGCGCTCTTTGGCTTTTATGAAGGTGGGACGCTTTTTGGAGACCTCAGCTTCCTGGAAGATGGTATTTAGTAGAAGGATGGAGTTTCTATGCAAGTCATAAAGATAAACATAGAAGAATAACCTATGAGTAGATATTTATGTGTTAAATGAAGATTAGGAACCTGATGACTTCATAGAGTACATACTTGTCATGTTTTTAATAGCAACCCCATACCCCATACATATCATGTTTAGAATAGCAACCCCATAAAATGTATGTTTCTCACTTTTAGCAGTTAACAATCTCATTTTGTATTGACGATCGTGTTTCGTAAGAAAAAACACTATAACTGCGATCTAAAAGTGTTACTAAAATGAGAATATCCAATAATTGATGTACTTCCCCGCGGCGCGGGCGTTGCGCTGGTGAACAATCAACAAACATTCATCTATCCAATAATTGATGTACTTCCCCGCGGCGCGGGCGTTGCGCTGGTGAACAATCAACAAACATTCATCTATCCAATAATTGATGTACTTCCCCGCGGCGCGGGCGTTGCGCTGGTGAACAATCAACAAACATTCATCTATCCAATAATTGATGTACTTCCCCGCGGCGCGGGCGTTGCGCTGGTGAACAATCAACAAACATTCATCTATCCAATAATTGATGTACTTCCCCGCGGCGCGGGCGTTGCGCTGGTGAACAATCAACAAACATTCATCTATCCAATAATTGATGTACTTCCCCGCGGCGCGGGCGTTGCGCTGGTGAACAATCAACAAACATTCATCTATCCAAACTTTCTCATTTACAATAACTATCATTTGCGGACCACTTCTCTAATATCCTGCTCTATCTTGGCCAGCTCGCGCTGCACCACCCCGGATTCCTTCTTCTTCTCCTTGAGCGCCTCCTCGGCCTTGGCCCTCTTCTTCTCCACCTTGGCCAGCTCGTTCTGCTTGTGCTGCAGGTCCTCCTCGCAGGACTGGATGTCTTTCTCATTGTGGTACAAGTGGAATAGTTGGAGCTCTACTTTTTGCTCTTGCTGTAATGAGAACAGTTCATTATTGGAGGTTGATAGACATACAAAGTGCGGTAGTGTATTCAATTCAATGTCAAGTAGATTTTTTATTTTGAATTAAATTAGTATAACCTGCGTATTGCAACATTGTACCTAAAGAGTGAGATTGAGTATAACATCTCTCATGCTGTTCTGCTTAGATAGGATTAGAACTGTGCAGGACGTGCGTTGCTTCGGACGCCTCACTTATTGATCTTTTGTTTCGAATCTCTAAGAAATAAACGTCAAAATAATTTTCATCATCGAAAGGTCATCGATGGAACGGATCGGTCGTCCTTTTATGCGATCCTTTATTCTAAGTAGGTATATAGTCCTCTTGTTTACGTCGGTTTCCATGGAAACAATTAGTTAGCAGTGATTGTAAAAACATCATGTGATAATGTTTAAGATACGTTTTACGGCGCACACATCACTGGGTTCCTCGAGAATCAAACTTTGATGGGACCATTTCAAAAACAATCTAATACAACAACGAAATAAGAAAGATGAAAAATCAACATTTTATAAGAATTAGTGAAGATATCACCAAAATTGTTGTGGCTAGTCGTGATTTTGCAAAAGTTTAATAACAGTTATATTTACACTTAAATTATAGGACTGGTCCCTAGTCCCATGGACAACCCCTTGACGCATAAAGCAACAAAATTAAGACTTAACCAATAACGTGATACAAGGTGTGAAAAAAAAAATTAAATCTAAAGCACATAAAAAAGGTTTCGCTCGTTATGGATGCTGATAACAAAAACAAAAAACGTATGTAACCGGCATTAAACTATTTACGATCCTAAGATATTATAACTTAATAACCATGGACCATTCAACAGTCTCCCACATAACAAAGAAAATGCTTGCAAATAAACAAAGTAACGGAAAAGCATAGTACACGTTGATTATCATGTTTAGATGAACGAAATGAGATAGAACGTTTTTATGTATATGTCGTCGCAACGAACCTTCAGCCGAGCAATTGGAAGATCCCTTATTTAAAACCGCGCTTTTATGATAACCTTAATTATACCTGGAAACTGCCATCTTAAATCTTAAAATAATGTTTGAACTCTAAGTTATCAATTTTTGTTTAGTTGACTTTTCTATAAATCAATAATGTTTTGATACTCATTCACTCAAGTCTGAAAATTTATGAATAGGTAAATTGTTTAGCTTTCGTTGCTTTTAAAATCACTTGAGTAATTAACAAGGAATTAAGAAATATGTTCGAGATTAATTAAAGCATTAAGATCCAAATTTCAAACTAATTACGAGTTCGCGGGTGAAATTGTTAAAACCTAGGGTTAGCTAGTTTTATTTCGTCGAGATCGTAAATTTTTGGGATTTATTAATTTCTTAGAGATTACCCAGAGTACTATAATAAATAAAAACCTTAGTTTTATTTCATTCTGAAAATCATAAAATAATAAGTTATGGATTTAGCAATCGATCTTAGATTTAATCTGAACTATTTGGTAATGTGACCATCTGTCATTACGTCAGAACCTTGTTTAAAAGAATAAGTTCGTTAAGAGTAAGTCATGAACAAAGAATAATAATACTCCTAGCGGAGGTCATGAATGTCTGAATTTGTTAGAAGTTTAGTCAAATAATTAGTGATTAATTTAGATGGAGGTTTGGTTATGTATTGAATGTGTTACTTTAAGTGTTTACTGTTAACTTGAAGTATTCTTGACATTCCCGCCATTTTCGATGACTCGCAATGAGTTGGTTTTGAATGGAAAAGAAAAAAGAAAACATACATACAACCAAACATAGAACCTCCTCCAAGAAGTCGGTTAAAAATATGCGGCTCGCATCGCGTTTGACGCTCACCTAGGATAGGGGAGGTCTCGGCCCAGCAGCTGACGCTCGCGATCATTTCTAGGTTATTGTAAATCTCGTAATGAAGACAAAATCCTTCGTAGTCTTACCAGCTCTTCCTTGAGCCTGGTATACTTCTCGGCCTCCTCCTTCTCGAACTTGGCCTCCTTCCTCTCGGCCGCCACTCCCTTCTTCTTCTGGTAGGAGAACTGAGCCTCCTCGTCCGCTCGGTTCACCTCCGCGCGACACGCCTCGTACTGCTCCTTAAGGACGCCGGACCTGGAAGAGGTTTAGACCTAATGCAATGACACACATCATGTAGATAGTTGGCTCTTGCAAAATAAAGAAAGCTCCAAGTGTGAATGTGGCGTAGTGGAAACCCTATCACTTTTTGGTGGAGTGTTCCCGGAGCACATCTATGAGACATATTGCGTTAGCGAAGCATCTTCTGTTGATAATATACTAAAATATCATTACAATACAGTGAATCGATCATTTTAGACTGAATTATTAATTTTAAAAAAATAACAAAGTGCGAAACTAAGTCTGAAAGTAAGCAGAGCTTGGTAACAGGGTATCTGATAATCTGGTTAGGTGGTTAGGTTTGTAAGATTTAATGCATAGGAACAGGCGCATTTTAAATTTAGCTTGTGCACTAGCTTTTGTTTTTAGTATACGTTTTAAGTTTTAGTGATAGTCAATATAAGTTTAATTCTGGAAAATGTAAATCCCTATTTGGCTGTCGGTATCATTATAAGTGTTGTATCATCTTGATTTAAGAGCTGTGGATTTTGTTTCCTAAATAAATAAATAACCCACGTTCCGCGGCGAGCGCGCGGCGTGCTCGCCGCTAGTAGCGAGCCTGTCGCTACTAACTAGCGGCGAGCCGCGATGTAATGACGTTTCGCGCGCTCTTAACCACTCGTCGCATCGCTGCGATATCATCGCCGTGTGTAGACACATGCTAAGAGAGTGTAGGTATATAGAAATACATGGCACGACGATAACATCGCCGCGATTATCTTCTCGCGCTCGTGGAGACGGCCTCTAACTAACTTTATATGTATCTCATTCATGACTCTTCTCGTAGAATTAGTATTTTGAAGTGTTATATATATCGAGATCTATATAGTCGGTTCACACCGAGACACGACTGCGCCTTTTTGCGTAGTAATTAAAGTTGTACGTTGAATCAAAGTGCGCGCAGCGTCGCGTGTCGGTGTGAGCTGACCCTTATGCCGGGCACAGACCAAGCGAGCGAGAGCGAGCGAAGGCTAAGATCAATATCACTGAATATCGCTGAACATACAGGGGGGTTAAATCGATAGGTACTGAGGTCCCCATCCCCAGCCACCGATGATCCACCACTCATGTTACACCATGTATATTATAGGATAGATGAATTCTATAGAAAACAACATCCCAAAAAAACAGAAACGTGTCATTTTTTGCAAACTAAAGCGATTTTTAGGGTGGAACTTTTACAGATGTATTTCTGTTGCCGCTATAACAGCAAATACTAAAAAACAGAATTAAATAAATATTTAAGGGGCTCCCACACAACTAACGTGTTTTTTTTGCTCGTTTTTGCTCGATATTGATAACGGCAACAGGTAGACGCTTGAAATATTAATAGAATATTTAGTTATATATTCACTTATAAATAAATAATTAAATTAAAATAAAACAAATATTTAAGGGGAGGCCCATACAACAAACGTGTTTTTTGATAACTGTACGAAACCCTTCGTGCGCGAGTCCCACTCGCACTTGGGCGGTTTTATTGTGTCTACAGTGACTCGCCTACATGGTAAGTATAATTCTTAACTTAGTAGAGACTGATCTAGAAAGCACCACCCGGGGGTTAAGAAAACTGTACTGTATGCATATAACGAGCGCGAATGACGGAGCACTGACTTGGCATAGTTTTCAGTGAATTCAAAAGTGTGTTCTTACCCACTGATTTCCTCAAAGAGGGCTGTCCTCTCTTTAGGATTCTTCATGGCAATGCTCTCCACTGCCCCTTGGAACACCAGGAAGTTCTTGGCCTTCACATTGATCCCTAGCTTCTCCAGCTCCGACAGGTAATTACTTACAGACACCGACTGAAACAGGACTTTATTTTAACTAGGTAAGTAGGTATATTTTGTCCCAGGAATGCAGCCTACTTGCCCTTCTTGCAGATTTCTGGAAATAATAGAAGGATAGGAGGCAGGAGGCTTTTGCCCTGAAGAAGTTAGTCCCAGGGTAATACAATATTTATTTAAGTTTGGTTCACAAAATAATAAAAAATAAAAATATGTTCTAGCCCAAAACATAACTTAATAATAATTAGTTTTATCCCGGCCTGTTCCTTAGTGAAATCCTAGTCATCATCAGCTCATATTACATAGACCTCTCCTAATAAGCACCACAGTAGCCGCCCGTCTTCACCTTTTCTCAAACAGCATTTGTGCAATAACAAAATAAAATAGTCTAGTAGAGGTACTACTACTACCATGTACATGGTAAAATCTTTTAGTGATTATATTACAAAACTCTGTCTTCTTTGTCGTGGTCTACATTTATGTCCATATTGTCATCTTAAATTATTTCTGGTATGATAATTATTTGACTTACTTGACCATCAATCTTGTGTTCCGAAGATTGTCCATTGACAGATCTCATGAATTGCTTCTCCGTCAAGTCTTCCAGTACAAATGTTGCTGTCACGGAGGCACTGAAAGCCAAAATATCTTTACCATGACCTTTTTTAAAAACATTTTAGGTATTTATGTTTGTTACAGACTAATAATAGTGTTATAAGAATTACAGAAACATCTATGAGAGCTTACAATCTTGATACAGGTTTGTTGATTGAAGCGCCATGAATCAAGTCGCTGAGCCTTTTCACACGGAGCAAGGATGTTTTCTCTCCCATCACGAAACTCACGGCATCCATGAAATTCGATTTGCCTAGGGGAATTGATTTTTGTAAGCAATTGTTTCACTTAAATGTTTTTTTTTTTATAAAACTTGTGAATGTTATTTATCCTGTTTATATTCTGCTAAAGCCCTACCTGAGCCGTTGGGTCCGACAACCGCAGTGAAGGACTTCAGAGGTCCTATCTGGTGGTGTCCCTGGTAGGACTTAAAGTTCTCCATATCAATATATTTTAAAAACGCCGGCATAATGACTATTTAGTCAAATCTGGTAAAAAAATCGCACAACGTATATTATTTATTTTAACTAAAACAGTTATTTACAAACAGAATAGTTTTAAAGCGCGAACGCGAAATACACGGATCACTCACTATAAACTAGTCCACAGATTTATAAGTATAGTACTAAAAACTAGTCAGGCGAAATATCGACAAACGTCAACACAACACTAGAGCTGATAACGGGTGCGCTATCTAGTACCGAAACGTTACACACGAATGCATTTCGTTACTCGCATTTTTCGTATCGTTGGTACCTACACAGTTTCAGTTCACACAAGTACCGTTGATGCGTGTATGTATTGAAAGGTTTGCTGATCGTATGTTTTACGCATGAGCGCTTATTCGGTGGATTTAAAAGCGTACGTTACGAAGAACGATGTTTGTTAAGTATGTACCTATAATTTGGAAATTCGTCGTGCGAGTTTTTACTGTTTATTAAAGGTGTGTTTGTAGACAAAGTTTGAGTCTGGTTCAAAATACGGAATAGAGAAAAAATGCACCTTACGCAGTTTCGTATGTGTGTCAGTGTAATTTCTACAAATTACGAATGTTGCGGGACGCCGCGACATAATACTGTACGCGTACGCAATACGACTAGATTCGTTGCTCTAACATAACATATAGCATGATATTTATGAGGTGTCAGAAGTCAGAAGTAACGATACGATAGTAACGAGAAATAATAGATAAAGTAACGAATACATACGGGTACGCTTTTTTTCGTTACTTTTACACTTCTAGTCACACACAACAACACCAAACCTAGTGGTTTTTTTTATTCTCTTTGCAAAACCCGTAGATACCTCTGTGAAGTTGGCCGCCAAACTTTGTCTTCTTAAACTTCGATATTGCTAATCACAGAACAGAAAAGTAAGTACCTTACTTTTCTGTTCTGTGTTGCTAATCGTTTGAGAGAGTTTGAGAGAAAAATAATATGAGAGTAATTAGTTTTTATGTAAAAACCTTCGATCAAAAATAAGGAGTTCGCGGCCTCCCCCGTAGATACCTAGAGGCTTACAAAAATGTCACTCGAAATTGTCTTCGTTTTGTTTTGACGCAGACAGTTTGCGCAGAGCCTAACAAGTTTTTTCCATACGGAACAAGAGATTGGTGGAGTCGAATTCATTTTATTTTATTTTGTAAGTAGGTAGGTACCTACCTACTTACAAAATAAACCTACCTGAGAATTATATACCTAGGTACCTACTCAGTTTATTTTCTATAAGGATTAATTAACAGAATTCAAGTAAAGATAACGAATCATTTATTGATGAAACTATAAATTGGTGTCTCAACAGTAGGTATTTATACAAAAGGGTCATTTCAGACATACAATAATTTAAACTTATAATACAATTTCAGGCAGGCACTCTAGATTAAAAAGAACTGGTTCCTGTCTGCGGCTTTGCACGAGTTTTTTTTACGGGACAAAAAATAAACGTTTTATAAATTCATACTTCTGGTAGGTAGGTAAGAACCTAGTCTTTCTTTTATTAGAGAGTCTACGCAAATGAAATTTTAGGGCGGGCCAACTAGTTATTTTAAAAATCATCAACTAGTAATATTAATTCTAAGGTTTTTATTTATTATACTCTGGGTAATTTCTAAGAAATTAATAAATCCCAAAAATTTTACGATCCCGACCCCTTATCCCTTAGAATCAAGCAACGGCAAAACCTCTCGTCAAAGAACTAAATGTAAATTTGGTCTTTGAGCAGAATTGGATAACTTCATTGTTTCCTCTGTAGGTGGCGCTGACGGCGTAAGTGCCGAAAAGAACTCCCAAAGATTTTCGGGCCGACTAGATAAGATCACGTAGCTTAGTTGGAAAAAAGAGCACCCCTGCGCTGAAGGGGAAGGTGCGGGTTCGAATCCCGTCGGGATCGTAAATTTTTGGGATTTATTAATTTCTTAGTAATATTAAACTTATTTTTATGAAAAATATATTAATACATACTATAAATGAAAAAAGAGAAGAAATAGCCTCTCCATTTATCAATGAGAGGTTTTCGTTTTACATTTTTAAAAAGAAAAAAATTAGTTCCATGTATCTCGATAGATGGCAGGGCTTCAACTGGCTTCAACAAGGCACTATGGTATGTTAATGTCACATGAAAGAAAACGTCAAAATGATAATCGGTCGATCGCTTAAAAGAACAAGGTACTAGAGGTAGTGCATATACCCATCTCATTCACACCAGAGAGAGATAAAAATATGCTTGTAGCATGAGAAGAAATCAGATAGAATGAATGTTTCTCTGTCACAACCATCGTGCCAGTTTTTTCATTGTTTATGTCTGAACAATGAAAAAACTGGCAAACAAACTTGATTTTTCAAATGCTGCAAATAAACAAAGAAATGTCACTATGAAAGTGACAAGACAGTGAAGCAAACCCTTGAATTTTTATGGATCATTAGTTCTTGCCCTCGGCTTTGCTTGAGCAGGAAATTTTCTTGAAGAAAGCTATAGGTATTTATTTTACTAAATCCATTCATCTCACAAGGCTCAATCTCACACGCTAGTTAAGCGTCCAGAGCTTTACACGCTGCGCTGCTGGTGGTCTTTTCTGCGAGTCATAATAATACTAGGCTCACGCACCACCCTTCACTATGCTTGTACCTAACAACAAAGCAAAGCAACATTTGGTTGTGCCTTTCGGAGAGTAAATAAAACAAACAAATAAGTGCATTTTTTTTAATAGAGAAGTACTTTTAAAAGAAGGTTTATTCATAGGTACATTATAGGTATTAGTTTTCACTGCCTAAATTACTAATACCTTAGTCCTACAAAGGCATTATTTATTTGACATCAGAAATAAATATAAACAAATACATTTCTTGTTTTTTATTTCTTCGTTGCCTATAATTACAGCTGAATATCAATTATTGTCCTTTTCCCGTTGGAGTATTCAAGCCTGTTGTTAAACGTTCCAAGAAAGCTTATTTCGATGACTTGACCTCGGTATCCACCCTTGTTTTTGTTACTGTATGTCCTGCAACAAAATAGCAAATATTTTACATGCAGATCATAGGAAGCTATAATGCCTGAGTGATACAAGTCATTTTTCAGATGCAGTAGGTGTGCTTGGTTAACCACTAATTTGAGAAGCTCTAAAACGTTAAATCAAATCCTGACATTATGTTAATGTGCAGTGGCTTACAGCAGCGCAAACACAAAGTACTTTTTATCCCACTAATATTATAATGGTGAAGGTTTGGATTGATGGATGGATGTACGTTACTCTCTACTCATATGAATAGATCTGTATGAAATTTGGCATAGCGATAGATTATAGCCCGGAATAACACATAGGCTGCTTTTTATCCTTTTACTTTTTTTAAATAAAGACACTAATAACTAAATAGACTTCTCTTTGAAATGAGGTAGATACTTAACTCAATTCGTACCTTTGTTAGAGCAGATAATTCATTTCAGCGAAAAAACGAATGGACGATTCTTCATATAGCAGAATACATACGTGAAATTGTCAATACTTTGTTAAAATTGGTTTTGCGACCTTTTTTTGGGCGAAGAAATTCTTCCTGTAGATTTGTGTTCTTTTATAACCACTTCTTTGCGATATTCCCAAGAGCTCGGCTGTTTTGTTGACACACGCTACCAATATTCACCTTTAAGCCAATTCTTGTACGTCTGCTTGTACACATTCATTACCATCAGTTTTTCATAGGCTCAGAGTCAGGCTCTTTATCATATCAGCACAAACACAACCAGTTATTAACAATAACTCGAACACAGCAAGATAACTTTATCGGGTAGAATATAACTTCACCAACAGCAAAAACCGGCGGCGCGGCGGCGGCGCAGCCAGAGAAAGAACATTCGATTCCAGAACTGACGAAGGACGGGAAACCACTAAAAACTTGAAGAAAATCTTGAAATTATTTTGGTTTCTCAAAGATACGAAACGAATGTAGTGTTGCCACAGTCAAAATTAAAAAACTCCAAACCGAACTTAAATTTTGTCCGAAATATATGATTAAAAGATGTTTCGTAAAATATCCGGAAAACTGCAAAATGATATATTGCAAGCTGAAAATAGGAACAGTAATCACCTTTAAAACTAATATCACTAGGCATAAATAACGTATAAAATGTATAGTGTGTTTGTGACGCCTTCATTTATTTATATAATAAAGGTTTACCAACAACATACCTACCTACATATTTTTTCATTCACTTAGGTATTAAAAACTGAAATAGGTCCTTTTCTGATATGCAAGTTACTTACCTACTTACAGGTAAACCCGACATTTTTAGGTATAACCTTCACAGATCTATTCGATTCTTTTTTCAAAACTTTATAAAAACAACAAATCATTCACGACTTGAGACGAAACTCGAGTGCCGCCGCGCCGGCTCGGGTTACTGACCTTGCGCAGCTGTTTGGGACGACATGTTGTACTAAGATGGCGGAGATTTTTTGTGATTGTGTGACTCGTTATTCAGTAATAATACATCTCATCTCATCTCATTCTCGTCATCGTCATTCAAAAATACATCTGATTAAAAGAGTTCTTCATTTGAACAAAATAAAGCTCAAAACCAAAATATTTTTAATTGGGACTTATGTCCCCGTTTTTTACGATTTTTACGTACTATAACCGACGGGGACGGGACTTAATTATGTCCCCGTCATCGGTTTGATGTTAGAAGGTGAACCGATCACAAAATCTGCCAGTTTTAGCATTAAAAAAATGCGTAAATGGCAACACTCAGAAAAAGTTTGTTTTCCCTTCATTTGACATAGACATACCCTAATCGCCAGTTGGCACACTGCCATCTATCGAGATATTTAGAACTAACTTTTTTTTTTTTAATACGAAACGAAAACCCCTCATTTCGAACAAAATTAATATTTTAACATAGGCAAACCAAACAACAATATTTTATGCTGATTTCACAAGTATATGACTCACATCTCAATATACGGGTAAAAAATATATATAAACTTACTGAAAATAAGAAATTCCATCCTTTTTCAGCACTTTGGACGAGTGATTCTTGCATTTTTTGTACGAGCACTTACCCATGCTTTTTGTCTGAACGCTAAAATGACACTAGTTGAAAAGCTTCCCTAACATGTCAAAATGTTTCTCTTTTGCTACTGAAGGTTTTGGGGTGCGCATTGTGAATCTAAGGGGGGCCGGCAAAGCCGGACATTTTTGATCAAAGGTAAAAACCTTTGGTCAAAGGTAAAACCAAAGGTAAAACCTTTTATCAACATCGTTTGAGAGTTACTTTGATTATTACAATAAATACCTAATCATTTCTGAAACAGCAATTTTGATTTTCCCCCCAATTAGTGCACTTCCGGTCTGCGGCGTAGGCGCCGGGGTGCGTTCACAACCTACACTCGAGCGCGCTCGGAGTGCACCTTGGTCGTTCATGACCTCAAGGTAAAACGCTCGGTTACTGCTAACTAATGCGTTCGATAGGTACCTCTGACGGTTGCAACTTTTTACCGATGTAATTTGATCGACGAAAAACACTGACATTGACATTTGTCTTATTTCCGGTATTTACTTCCCCAAATACGATTTTTTTCAAATTTGATTGTTAGAAAAAGTAAAAGTTTTCTAGTAAAAGCTATTAATCAGCTAGATAGGTTAGTTGGGTAGTAGTTAATTTCTTGCAGAACGCAGAAAATAATAGAAACCGCTAAAATATTTGAATTTCACGCGTATCTTTTTTAGATTCCGAGTCCTGATTTCATTTCGATCAGCCCCTCGTTTCGTATATTGTTAAAATGTGTACCAAACAACCGCACCCTGAGCCTCTGAACGAAGCCCAGTGGATGTAGGTAATGCATTGCAGCTGGGCAATGCATTGGTTAATAATAACGAACACTAGGTTTTGATGTATCTACCTGCAGGACCTGAACCAAAACACAAGATAATTTTTAGCAATAAAGCTGGCACTGTAACCTTAATTGTTTATTCTAGTTATCGGGTTTATTGTAATAAACCTAACACAAGGTTTTCTACAACTGGGCAAAGGTCTCCCCATTTATTAAAAGTTGAGCTGTTTATTAGCCTATTGGCTGATGGTCTTCTTGGGAGATAGTTTCGGGGGAGGCTCCAGGAGCACCGGGGGTCACATCCAGCGGTCTCGTGTGTAGAGGAGCGAGT